>JAVXUP010000955.1:0-310012 GCA_033070095.1 Escallonia herrerae | reverse complement strand
ATTTGGCATTTATGCGGCTTTAGGGGCTTCACTGGATGCCCTTTGCGATATTGCCCTCGGGGGTCGACGGGGGGATATTGCACTCCTTCGGGGGGTCGACCGGGGGATATTGCCCTCCTTCGGCAATAGATGGTCCTGCCCACGGGACAATGGGCAGTGTCTCCGACAGACTGATGTGTCCGAAACCCCAGTCTTGCGTGACTTGACTCTGAGAGAAGGGTTGGGGTTCCGAGTCCAATAGCAAAGAGAAGGAGGGCACACTGTAGTCTTCCCACGGCGCTTGAGCCTGGCCCATGGTGCTTGGCTGTCCCCAATCACCACCCATTCCCGGTACAGAGGGACCACCATATCCCTGGCTCACTCCCGAAGTCTGTCCCGAGGGATCGGTGTATCCCTCGCTCACATATGGGGGCTGCCACCCCGGATAACCCATTCCCGGGCTGACGCCGGAAGGCTGGCCCGATGCTTGGTGTAAAAAATTCCCGCAGCCATACGCCAACGCATCAGCCTGTTGGCGAAGCTCCTCGCCCATTGCATCCACCAAATCCTTCCGCTCGCGCAACTTCTGGAAGAAGGCGAACGAGGCATTAACCTACATCCAGAGAGATAATAAATAAGTAACTTCATACACAGTTAGAATCATCAAGTTCAATTAAAGCACTGGTTGGCCAACTTACCAGATTGTATGCCATGTGCTCATCGATCTGACCCCTAGGGTGGTACTTCTCCCCGCGTTCAAACCTTACTGGAGCTACTCTCCTCCGGGTGATGCGGTAGTACCACCCATTGTACTGTTCGATACTGATCACGGGGTCAGGCTCCGACACAATGGCCGCCAGCGTGTCCTGCCAGGAATCCCAAACCTCAAGTTCTCGTGCGCACAAGTCGTGCGCATTTGCCTTGCCAAACCGAGGGACACCCGGTGGGTTCCTGTTAAGCCTCATATCCGGCGCGCCGGCTGGCAACCCCTGCAGGCACTCAAAATGGCGCATAGCGCGATCTGGCAGCTGCCACTCTGCGACCTCGAAGTGGATCAGGGGTGTGCGTTGCAACCCAGAGAGCGTGAAGACGAACGACTCTCCCACCCGTCGCGCCAAATGTTTGTACGGTGCCCATCGCATCTGGCCAGGAGATAACGAGTCGAGCTCCCCCCGATAGTACGTAATGTTGTGATGGGGATCGTCTCTCCTCTGGTAGTGGCTGTCCTTCCGGCTGTACTCCCAGGCGCACAACCGAGGCCACACATTATCGGTTCCGTCCCTACGCCTGGGTGCGCCGGTAGCAAGGTGTTCATAAGACCACACCTGAGAGCAAAGACAAATTAAATAAAGTATCGTCAAATTTTATTGTCAATTCAACCCAAAAAAAAAGAAACGAGCGAGTAATCAAGAATTGTATGATATACCTGCAATAGCGAGAGACATGCACATATCGCTTTGGAGTCGGGCCTCGTTGCCTTGTGCAATGCTCGGTAGAGGTACGCAAGAGTTGCGGCTCCCCAGGCATAATCCCCAACCTCCAGCAGGTTACCCAACAACGGTAAATATTTGACGCTGACGGTATTCTTCGACGTTGTTGGGAACAGAATTGCCCCCATCACCCACAAGAGGAAAGCTTGTGTGTACAGCACAAGCATCTGATCCGTGTAGTTATCCGGCAGAACCTTGTAGGTATCTACCAACCATTTCAACTTGATACCCCCAGTGCTAAATTGATCCTGGGGTATCGAAGTAAAGAAGTCCCTAGCGGTCCTCTTATTCGTTGCTTCCGACGGAGGAGCTATTACCGGCCGCCCCGTCACCGGTAACCCTAAGATGAACCCTACATCTTCTAGGGTAATTGTCAGCTCTCCGAGAGGGAAGTGAAACGTATTCGTTTCACTTCTCCACCTTTCAACAAGGGCACCTATTAAGTGCCGGTCAAGTTGTTGAAAGATCTGCCCATGCGTGAAAATCCCAAACCCAATCCCACGCAGTAATCTTTTCTGGGTTCTGTTCAATTTCCATGCTTTAAAATTATCGGATACTTCTACCGTGTTGAGAAGTGCTCTTTCCTACGAATTAATAAATACAATTTAAGCAAATTAAACGATATACAACGTTCCCAAGAATAACAAAGTTGATAAAATAAGTATCTTACTCCACCATCCCATATGAGCGTACTGATATGGTTTGCTTGGTCGTATAATACGGACGGATCTTCTGGTCCAGGGTTGAAATCCATTTTTCGCAACTGAAATTATGCAAAACGGCAAGGTTGGAAGCGTAAACATTCTCAAACATACAACGCTAGCACAGTCAACGCTAGCATGTGATCAGATAATACTCACATAAGTTCACATGCTGTGTATATGCAATGTACATAGATACAAACAGACACGGAATGGGATTTTACAAGTGAAATCACATGAACAAATAATACGCAATACACATATATAATCTATATATATATATAGTATAGATACATTGACAAACGCTAGCACAATGCAGCGCGCACACATTCAAAATCATGCATAAGCCGCGATAACAACTCTAGATTATGAACAAATAAAGGATTGGTTTGTGAACTTACGTGATTGATTCGTCGAATAAAGGATTTCTTGAGAAGAAATTGCGCCGATCTACTTGCCAACGCCGCTAGAAGAATTGTGAGAAGAAGGAATGAATAGCAGTTTAGAAGGAATGAATAAGGGTTTCGAAGTAAAGAAGGGAAAAACGGTCCGCTACACTGTCTAGCGGACGGTAAGATAATGACAAAGTAACAGTCGTGTTGACTGGTCAGTCGTCCGCTACACTGTCTAGCGGACGACATTTTGGCTGTCAACGTGGGCCCAATTATGTGCTCCGCTAGACAGTGTAGCGGAGGGGGTGCAGGGGCAAAATGGTAAAAAGTATGGTCCGCTACACTGTGTAGCGGACTGCTGACAGCGCCGCAAAAATACGCGATCTGGGCCGTCCATCCCTTCGGGATGGACGGTCAGATCGCGCTAGCAAGATCTCCCATTTTGCTAGCGCTATCAACGGATCAGCTCCCTATATATATATATGTATGTATATATATATATATATATATATATATATATATATATATATATGTATATATATGTATATATATGTATATATATGTATATATATGTATACATATGTATATATATGTATACATATGTATACATATGTATATATATGTATATATATATATATATATATATATATATCTATATATATGAGAGCTGATCCCTTGATAGCGCTAGCAAAATGGGTATTTGTAGCGCGATCTGGGCCGTTCATCCTGAAAGATGGACGGCCCAGATCGCCATTTTTAAAACTGTCAGTAGTCCGCGACACAGTATCGCGGACGACATTTTTTACCTTTTTGCCCCTCCACGCCGTCCGCTACACAGTATCGCGGACGACTGACAGGCCTGACGCATGTCAGGAAAAAGTCGTCTGCCACATAGTGTGGCCGACGACCTCTAGGCTGACACATGTCAGCACGTGTCCCGTCACCCGCCAAGAAAGTATCCCGTCAGAGCCACATTCCCCTTGGTAAGTGTCACGTCAACAGTGTCCGCGACAGTTCTAAATGCAAAATTATATTTATGGACCTTTATTTCTGCTGCACGTGTCAGAGTTGTCGGCAGCATTTTCAGCTCTTTCAATAAAATTTTCTTCTCCTTCAGATTCACTTGCTTCCATTTTCAGCTCCCTTCAAGCTTCGACTAACACTTGCTTCAAGCTTCACTCAAGCAAGATAAGTTTGTGATCTCAAAAGTTTTCTGAGTGGATTGACTGATAAAGTATAATTTATTTTTTTGGACAAAAAAGTATAGATTTTTGTGATGTTCTAGAAATTTGTCACTCTATTCATCAACTTGTGATGTTTTAAAAATTGATTTGTTAACTTTAAATTCGAATTTTTTGAATTTTTTGAGGTATGTCACTCTATTCATCACTCTATTTAAATTCAAATTTTTTGAGATATGTCTGTTGTATTTTGGCATGATGAATTTGTCTGTTTATCTTAGTAATTTTAATTTGTTATGTTCAATAAATTTATAATTAGCAAAATGGGAGACACTTTTGAGATTATGTATATGGTATCCTAAATTTGTCTATTCGCCAAGATAATTTTGAGATAATATTTTCAGTTGAAAATGTCATTTGATTATTAAGCGTAGTCTATTTCTACATAGGTCTTGTTTCACAATGTCTGATTTCGTGTCGAGCTCCAACACCCCCGTAGATGCTAGTGATCCGTATCTAGGACGAACCTTTCAAACATTGGAAGAAGCTGAAGAATGTTTTCGAGCGTATTCATTGAGGGTTGGTTTTGGCATTAGAATAAAGACTACAAGAACAAGCAACGTAATGAAAAAGATATGCTCTCGCTTATACGAGTGTCATAGGGGCAGAAATCCAGTGCAAAATGAGACACGCGTAGGCAACGATGACAGTGATGACGAAATAGGATATTCGCGTAGAAGACGGGACTGCTTTGAGCGCACAAATTGCCAGGTCAAGATGTTCGTAAGCTATAAAGCCAAGCAAGATCATTGGCTTATTACCAGCCTGGAACTGGCACACAATCACCCGTTAGTAACCCCTTCTAAGGTGAGTCAGATGCATCAACACAAGGATGGGTAAGGTGAGGCAGACACTTCTTCAAAGTCATGATGCCTGGTTTTGATACAGAACTTGTAGGCCATCCCTCTTTCTTTGTGTTACTTTTGGTGTTAAAAGTTTGATCTTTGGTTAAAAACTTACCTATTTTTTGTATTGTGAATATGTTAGGACATACCGGTAGCCTTTTTCGATTGGCTTATCACAATTTATTTTGATTCAACTTTAACCAACTGCAAGGGGTCATGGCATGTTAGAATCAAGATGAAGCGCAGCCAAGGTCAAATTTGTTTCGCAGAGGGTTGGAACGAATTCGTACAGCAGCATGACCTACAACTCGGGAACTTCGTAGTGTTTGAACACATTGGGAAGTGAAATTTTCAAGTGACGGTGTTTGATCGAAGTACTTGCAAAAAAACTGCTTTTCCCCAATGTTGAACCCTAAATTCTGTTGTGAATAATTTTATGTTAATATTAATTATTGTTCCGAATTTTAGGTTCTTAATTGTGCCGTTTGAGATTCCGTCGATACTAAGATTGTTGATTGTTAATCGTACGTTTTTTTTTATTGTTAATCCATATTGAGATTGTTTATTTCGTCAATAAAACAAGTCTTCCAATTTATTAAAACAGAATTTTCGTCGCCCGCTACAATGTCTACAAATTCCTAAACACTTGGAAGAGATATCACTCTTCATTTGGGACATATAAATCCCAGCACTTGGGTTTTTTTTTTCTCTCCACGTCCGTCACACTATGTAGCAGACGGTCCCGCAGAAAGACAGCTTCCCAACACTTAATTTTTTTTTTGTTCTCTCCACGTCCGCTATACTATCTAGCGGACGGTCCCGCAGTAAGTCAACTTCCCAACACTTAGTTTTTTTTTGTTCTCTCCACGTCCGCTACATAGTGTAGCGGACGGTCCCGCAGAAAAAAAAAACTTTCCAATACTTAGTTTTTTTTTGTTCTCTCCACGTCCATTATACTATCTAGCAGACGGTCCCACAGAAAGAAAACTTCCCAACACTTAGTTTTTTTTTTGGTTCTTTCAACGTCCGCTACATAGTGTAGCGGATAGTCCCCAGATGACAACTTCCCAACACTTAGTTTTTTTTTTGTTCTCTCAACGTCCGCTACATATGTAGCGGACGGTCCCGCAGAAAGAAAACTTTCCAACACTTAGTTTTTTTTGTTCTCTCAACGTCCGCTACATAGTGTAAGGGATGGTCCCGCAGAAAGAAAACTTTCCAACACATAGTTTTTTTTGTTCTCTTCACGTTCGCTATACTATCTAGCGGACGGTCCCGCAGAAAGAAAACTTCCCAACACTTAGTTTTTTTTTGTTCTTTCAACGTCCGCTACATAGTGTAGCGGACGGTCCCGCAGAGTGACAACTTCTTAACACTTTTTGTTCTCTCCACGTCCGCTTTATAGTGTTGCGGACGGTTCCGCAGAAAGACAACTTTCCAATACTTGGTTTTGTTTGGCCCTGCGGAAAGACAGATATCCAACACTTTGTTTCCCAGCGTTCAAAGCAAATCACAGATCAGTTAATTAGCCAAAATGCTATCTCTGACCTGACCACAAATCAAACACTTGACTGAATTCAACATAACGATATCTGTCAACAAAAATCAATCGCATTCAATATATGTTTATTCAAAAGGTGAATATAATGTTACAATGTCAATTGGGACCCCCATCCCCTGCGGCTCTTTGTTGTTCATTACACGGATTTACAATAAACCTAATAGCTCTAGGCCGGCCATTCATAATTTGCCAAGCCATCCTATACCTAAAGCCTTATATGCATTCTTGGCTCCAGACGGTCTTCTTGAGGCTCTCAGACCGACAAATGTAATCCATGTACATGCAAAGGAAGACGCCGCAGTCCGAGGAATTATGTTGCTTGGGCCTATGCCTCTTCAATCGGAAAATGAGGTATGGCCTGCGCTGTACCTTCTCATGACGCCTACCATTGACCAAGGCAGCAAATAGATTCTGCGATAAACATAATAAGCATTAAACATTAAACATAGCAAACAGAATAAGATTAATCAGCTTTAGAATATGCAAGTTACAATAAGAAGTAAACAGGATCTTACCATGGCATCCAACTGGCCTATGCCTCGGTACATGTCAATCACAGGCATCACGTCGGTATCATCATAGAGACTGTCGAGGACTGATACCGTCCTCTCTACTGGTTCGTAGTAAACCAAGTACCAGTGGGCATTCCCTAAAAATGGAATTAGAAACACGTCGGCAACACTTGCGCTCGCTGGACTATCATGCCCAAGATAGGCTTGTAGGTTAGTGGACGGTCTCCACTGGGCCAGGCCTCTCCCCTTCCTTGATTTGCCCCAGTCGTTCCACTCTTGTATTAGGATCTGATGAAAAAAAGCATCCAAGATAAAAAAGTGCGGACCGATGTTTGGATGCTCCCGACCCCTTTGCCTCAGAATTTGCGCGTAGTGCGAGATGACACTGCTGTCTAACCAAGCTCCCGGCACCAGCGAGGCCAATTCTGTCCACGAGGCATTGTAATCCAAGCCCCCCGGGTGATCCACGTCATAGTTCTATCCATCTTGGGAGGGCCACTAAAATAACGGGCTCGGATTAGCTCGCATTTATGTGGCTTTAGGGGCCTGGCTGGATGCCCTTTTGAATATTGCCCTCGGGGGTCAACCAGCAAATCTTGCCCTCCGCCGGGGGACAAGAGCAAGTGATATTGGCCTTCAATTCCTGGTTCGGCCGCCTGATATTGCTCTCCGGCCATTTCTTCTACAGGCTGATATTGCCCCCCGGGGAGGTTAAACGGGGGATATTACCCTCCGGTGGCCCCAACTGGTCCCGCCCACGGGACAATGGGCAGTGCCTCAGAGAAACCGTCGTTTCTGAAAGGCCAGTCTTGCGTGACTTGACTCTGAGAGATGGGTTGGGGTTTCGAAAATAAATTGAAGGCGGGGCCGCTGTAATCGTCCCACGACGCTTGAGCCTGTCCCATCCCCGCTACAGAGGGACCACCAACTCCCTGGCTCACCCCTGAAGCCTGTCCGGAGGGATCACCGTATCCCTGGCTGACGCCCGTATAACCGATATCCGGGCTAACGACCGAAGACTCCCGATGCTTGGCACAAAAAATTCCCGCAGCCTAAAGCCAATGCAACAGCCTGTTGGCGAAGATCCTCGCCCATTGCGCTCACCAGATCCTTCCGCTCACTCAACTTCTGGAAGAATGCAAGCGAGGCATTAACCTACATCCAAAGAGATAAAAAATAAGTAACTTCAATCAGACATTTATATTCATCAAATTCAAGACAAGTCAGACTTGTTGGGCAACTTACGAGATTGTATGCCATACGCTCATCGATCTGACCCCTAGGCGCATACCTCTCCCCACGTTCAAAGTTTACTGGGGCTACTCTCCTCCGACTGATGCGGTAGTACCACTCATTGTACTGTTCGATGCTGATAACGGGGTCAGGCTCCGAGACGATGGCCGCCAGTGTGTCCTGCCAAGAACTCCAAAGCTGCATTTTGGCAGCGCACAATTCGTGCGCATTGGCCTTGCCAAACCGTCCGACATTGGGTGGGTTCCTGTTAACCCTCATACTTGGGGCATCGACTGGCAAACCCTGCTCCAACTCAAAATGGCGCATTGCTCGGTCTGGCAGCTGCCACTCTGCGACCTCGAAGTGGATCAGGGGTGTGCGCTGCAACCCAGAGAGCGTGAAGACGAACGACTCTCCCACCCGTCGCGCCAAACGTATGTACGGTGCCCAACGCATTTGGCCCGGAGATAGACGGTCGAACTCCCCTCGATAGTACGTAATGTTGTGATGGGGATCGACTCTCCTCTGGTAATGGCTAACCCTCCGGCTGTACTCCCAAGCACACAACCGAGGCCACACTTTATCGGTTCCATCCCTACGCGTTGGTGCACCGGGAGCAAGGTGTTCATAAGACCACACCTGAGAACATCCACAAATTATATTTATATCGTCGATTCAACAAAAAAAATAACGAAGAAAGGATTTATATGATATACCTGCAATAGCGAGAGACATGCACATATGGCTTTGGCGTCGGGCCTCGTTGCCTTGTGCAATGCTCGGTACAGATACGAAAGAACCGCTGCACCCCAGGCATAATCCCCAACCTCCGACAGGTTACCCAACAACGGTAAATATTTCACGCTGACCGTGTTCTTCGACGTCGTTGGGAATAAAATTGCCCCCATCACCCACAAGAGGAAGGCCTTTGTGTACAGCACAAGCTCACGGCCCGTATAGTTTTCCGGCAAAACCCCGTAGGTATCTACCAACCACTTCAACTTTATACCGCCAGTGCTAAATTGATCCTGGGGTATCGAAGTGAAGAAGTCCCTAGCGTTCTCTTATTCGTTGCTTCTGACGGAGGAGCAATTACCGGCCGCCCCGTCACCGGCAACCCTAAGATGAACCCTACATCTTCTAGGGTAATTGTCATCTCTCCGAGCGTAGGCCCAAGCAACATAATTCCTCAGACTGCGGCGTCTTCCTCTGCATGTACATGGATTACATTTGTCGGTCTGAGAGCCTCAAGAAGATCGTCTGGAGCCGAGAATGCATACAATTTCCACGCAGTATCTTTGTCTGGGACTTGTTCAAATTCCATGAAGTGAACTCGTGAGATACTTCTACGGTGGTGAGAAGTTCTCTTTCCTATGAATTAATAAATACAATTTAAGCAAAACAAACGGTATACAACGTTTGTAAGAATAAGAAAGTTTGATAAATAATGTATCTTACTCCACCATCCCATATGAGCGTACTGATATGGTTGGCTTGGTCGTATAACACGGATGGATCTTCTGGTCCAGGGTTAAATTCTATTTTTTGCAACTGAAATTAGGAAAAAACCTTCTCAGTTTGGATTTTACGGTTTGGATTTTGACAATCGCTCGCAAAAATACGACGCTAGCACATGCATAATACATACAATGTTATCATATATGAATATATGTATATATATATATATATATATACACATATACGGAATCGGATTTTACAAACGCTAGCACATGAACAAATACATACATATATAAATCCTCATCATCGCTAGCACATGCTCAATGCATAATCAAAACCACGCATAAAACGCAATATTCATCACAACTATGGATTACAAACATGTAAAGGATTGAATTTGTGAACTTACGTGATCTATTAGGGTATCAAAGCTGCTCTTAAAGAGAAATTGCGCAGATCTGCTTGCCAAAGCCGCTGGGAATATTTGTGAGTAGGAAGAATGGAGAAGAGTGTCGTAGTTAGGGTTTTTTTGTATATATATATTAGCCATCCGCTATACTATATCGCGGACAATATAGTGTCCGCCACTGTGTAGTTGCAACTGTTGACGTGACAGATAAGGACAAGGACAAGGACTGAAGGGACACGTACTGACATGTGTCAGCCTAGAGGTCGTCCACCACACTATGTGGCGGATGACTTTTTCCTGACATGCGTCAGGGCCTGTCAGTCGTCCGCGATACTGTGTCGCGGACTACTGACAGTTTTAAGAAAAGGAGCGATCTAGACCATCCATCTTTCAGGATGGACGGCCTAGATCGTGCTAGCAAAAACTCCATTTTGCTAGCGCTATCAAGGGATCAGCTCCATATATATATATATATATGTGTGTGTGTGTATATATATATATATATATATATATATATATATATATATATATATATATATATATATATATGGGAGAAGATAAAATGCCAGCGCTGGTAAGTTGCCAGCTCTCTGGCTAATTTCATTTTCAACCCCTCAACTTCTCAGCAGTTCACTTAAAACCATTTTTATTTCTCAGAAGACTAAAATTGACTCCTCTCAAGATTAGAACATGTCATTCCTAATCAAAGGAGAACTTGGCCATACAAAACTGGTATCAAAGCCTAATTGAAGTCGACATACAACCGAAAAACTCATGAAAATTCCTTGTTTTTTAAATCATATGACGGGAATTATACACTTAGACTGTGGAGTTGGAAAAACTGAGATAATATGATTATTAAATTAAATAATAGATGTGTCTCATGAAACTTTAAATATCTGTAGAACTCTAAATAAGATAACGTCTCAAATATTAACTGAATTACACAATCCAGTTAAGGGATTATGAAGTGAAAATCACGTCCTAAACTCCGATAACTTATCAAACTTTAAAAGTTATGACACTACTAATAAGTATTATAACAACGTAACTTCACATGTATTTGAAGAAGTTATAGCATAGAGTGGTAGCGAAGGAAAACCCTCCTCGAGTGGCTTAAAAGACACCAAGGATTCCTTAAAGGTAATGGGTGTAGAAGAAATAGAAAAAATAATAAACGACTACTTAGACAAAGTAGAAAAATAAAAATCATTGAAAAACCAATGATGGAAGAAATAGATCCAGCTGTTCTAAAAGAACAGCAATATAAACAAGAAGAAAAAAGAGCCATATCAGAAGTAAATAAGGCGTTTGCTGATATGAATTTATAGAACGGAGAAACCGATCCAAACTATGTAGAAGCGTGGAATCCAAAATTAAATCTAGAAAGAAATTCTAAATTTAATAACGCCTCTATAAGGACAAATTTAAAATAAGAATTTATCCCTAAAAATGAAAGAAATGGGCCTGTAAATCAATACAACATATATCTTGATATCGATTGTATTTCAAATACTGAAGAAACAATCGATAATTGTGCACAAGCCTTAAGGATTGCCATAATAGGTGATAATTTAACAGAAAGACATGCTATGAAAAATTTTATTCGAGCAACCCTGCGAGGAAACACATCTAAGTTCTAGTATAGCATAGCAGATAATGAAATGATAATTGAAGCCTAAAGCAAGCTTAACATTTCAGAAGAATGGATAATATTTTATGCAGATAACCTCAAACGAGAGTTCTGCGGAATATCTACAAATAACATAGGTATTCAAGAAAAAAGTGCTTTCACAAATTTGACAAAACTACAAATATGTGATATGTGCTATTTTAAAAATTACACTTGTGAATTTAAAAAATACGTTTACAAGTTAGAACTCAGAGACAGTCTCCATTGGTTAAAGCAATTTATTGCCAAACTCTTTAAACCATGGGACGAGTTAGCAGAAAAAGAATTTACTAAACTCCTAAACGAAGGAATGCTTTGTGATTCCTTAATAGGAAGGATTGCAGCTGTAGAGGAAGTTCTAAAGAAATATTGTACTGAAAGACAGGCAATAAAAGATATGAAAAAAGCTCATATGAGTTATGACTGATATTCTAAAGTCGATAACATGGTAAACAGCTGCGAATGTGAACAGAAGCCAAACTTCAAGAAGAAAAAATTCGAGAAGAAAATGTTTGGAAAATAAAAAAGATATGTGAAAAAATGGAAAAATTTTCTGAAAAAAATAATTTAATCCATTAAGAGAAAATCCAAAATCATGGGGAAGATATATTAGAAAGAAATCTAATATTCCGTATAAAAAACCTTCATGTCCAACAGAAAAATCACTAGAAGAGTGTGATTGTTGCTGGTTATGTGGTGAAAAAGGACATTATGCAAATAAATATCCAAGTAAGAAAAGAAAGCAAAATATAAGATCTTCTTATTTACTAAAGAAAAATACGAGCCAGCATGGGGATACGAATTAGATTCTGAAGATGAAGCAAAATAACTTGTTTTAGAATACGACTATGAATTTGATGATGAAACAACATCAGATGATGAAGAAAGTTTAAACAGAACTTTAAAAGGCATAGGCACGATCTTCATGATGTCAGAAATTTACGACCATGAAGAAGAGATGATTCTTTTATCTAATATTATAATTATCCAGAGTGAATCAATTGAGGAAGATACTCCCGATTCTACTATAAACCATTGGGAGATGCCTAAAATAAAGGTTAGAGAAATATATAAGAACTCCATTTTCAGGTTCAGGAGTAAAATGAATGTAGAGATTCCTCTCTTAAAGGCAGATAAGGCAAAACAGTACCTTAGAGAAGGATATCACTATGTCCATATTGGTACGATATAAGTAGTCTTTGTCCATTATTCATAGATGGCAGAGATATACGAGTAATCTGTTGTTTAACTGTAACGACCCGGTCCACGGCCCCACCACAGGGCATTGCCTCCCTCAAAAGGGCTAGCCAAGTAGGTACTTATGAGTTCCTTGACAAGGTCTTATAAGGGTCATCTCATACTATTCCACATCCGATGTGGGATATTACAATCTCCCCTCCTTATACCTTAGCGTCCTCGCTAAGGCTCAATCACACATAGCCCAGAATCTTCCTCTCTAGCCAATGTGGGATATACCGGGTTCACCCTTCGTTGCCCTAACCATCCTCTTGATGTGGGATATACCTGGGCTTGCCTTCGTTTCCCCAACCATCGACAACCCGACTGGATAGCGCAGCCCGAGTTTTCGAGAGTCGGCTCCGATACCATCATTGTAATATCCCACATCGGATGTGGAATAGTATGAGATGACCCTTATAAGACCTTGCCAAGGAACTCATAAGTACCTAATTGGCTAGCCTTTTTGAGGGAGGCAACGCCCTGTGGTGGGGCCGTGGACCGGGTCATTACATTAACAGACAATCGATGAAAAACTTTTGAAAAGGCCCTAATAGGGGGTATCCAAAGTAACTTGTGTAACGGACCAGTTTGGTTTAAAACTATACCAAACTACTTCATGTCCTTAAAAGATCCTTATCTTAATAAAGCATTAGGACTGAGGATTCAGACTCGTGGCATGTGCATATTACGTGAAGTCTGTAAAAATATTGTAGTATAATACCGTCTAGTTTATAGAGTAGTAAATACCACTAATCCACTAAGTAAACGCTAAACAGTGAAGTAGAACTATTTGAACAAACTAGTAATGTTCGAGCAATAAAAGCACAGAAGATAAATACAAAGCAACTATCATGGCCTAAAAAATAGGTGATAGGAGAAAAATTAGCTAGTAAACAACTAGAACAAATTCATATTAGGGAAAATAAAGGTATTGTTATCCGCGAAGAACCAAGAAGACATTTTATCTCTTCGATACCTTTCACGTCTACAAATCCAAATGGTAAAGGAAAGGAAAAAATGGTAGAAGAAGCTATCAAAGAAGAATACAATTCTGATGAAGGCATCATGGGGGTACGAAACGGTTACCATTCCCATCAGACGAAGTATGTCATCACGTGTAGAAACCATGTAATATCCCACATTGGATGTGGAATAGTATGAGATGACCCTTATAAGACCTTGCCAAGGAACTCATAAGTACGTACTTGGCTAGCCCTTTTGAGGGAGGCAATGCCCTGTAGTGGGGCCGTGGATTGGGTCGTTACAGTTGGTATCAGAGCTTAGGTATATGATTTTGTAGACTCGAACCTAGGTAAACAAATGATCAAGCACATGTTATATGATTTTGTAGGCATTGACGTGTGATTGTTTATAGGAAGTTACAGTTGGTATCATTTGGTTTGAGGCATTGACGTGTGATTGTTTATAGGAAGTGATTAAATACTTCGAGGTTGAGAAATGATATCCAGTTGGTTGGATTATGAAATCCTGGGTTATAAGCAAAATCATATAATATAGTGAAATGTTCGAAGCTGCTATTGATGTTGTCGACTCATATTTTGGAGCTTATGTGTAAGATTCAGTGACATCTTCGTTTGGAAGCTACCTAGCGAAAGCGTAGTGTTTTGATACTATAGTTTTGAGAAATTTCGAGGACGAAATTTTTGTAAGTGGGGGAGAATGTAACACCCCAATACTAATTTTTAGTAGCGAATACATTTTTCTTAGTGTCTATATTTTTTCTTAACAACTTTTAGCGGCGATTAAATTTTTAACGATTAAAGTGATTGAAATTTTAATGACTATCTTTAACGACAAAATTTTTGAAAACTATAAGTTATAATTTAATAATGAATGGTATTGATCGAGGTATTTAGTGATAATTAAAGTAAACCTATAAATTTTTGGGCTTTGGCGTGTATTTTTATCAGATAATTATATTTTGTAACATTCGACATACTTTTAATGACAATGAGGTTTTCTTTAGTAGTGTACACTTAATAGTGACGTTTTGTCAAACGAGATAGCGTAACAAGCCGTTAATAATTTTTCTAGCGCATAATTTGTCGTAAATATTCTATCATTCGACCATTTTCGCAATAGTAAGTTTGGATAAGATGAATTAGCGACAAATGAAGGGGTGGGGTTTTCTTTTCTTTGTCTAACTATATGTATAACCTTCTTTGGCAGCCGCCCACCTCCCATTCAAGCTGTCGTACACACTAACAAGAGAGAAGGAGAGAGGGGGCCTGCTAATACGGGACTTCGGCGATCGAAGCGCAAATTCTTGGTAAGTTTTCAAGCCCTTTTCCTCTAATCTAATCAAGGTTTTATGGAAGTTGTGGAGGGAGGAGTATGTGGGTATTGTGCGCGTGGTTCTGGGTAGGGTGTCTCTCTTTATATGTCTTATCTCTGTTTGTACACCATATTTCAGGAGATAGGGTGTCATGTTATGGGTAAATAGCTGCGTAAATGGAGTGTGTACTGAGTACATGTGTGTGCTGGGATCATATGTTTGTGTATACAGGCGAGAGTGCGTGAGTTGCATGCAAGTCTGTGTTCGTGTGAGCCTGTGTGTGCAAAATTGTGTGGGTTGATTTAGTTGTGTGGGGTGAGCAATTGATGGTGGATTGGAAGGCCTGTGTATGATGTTAGTTCCGTGAAAGTGGCATATGTGTCTTAGGTTCAAGAAGAATTCTAATTATAAGTGACTCACTTGTTCATAATTACTTTGCTGAAGTTTGAGGTTCTTGTTTGGACAACGATGCTTAGCGGTGGAAATTTGACGGTACAGGGCAATCTTCCGAGCGCTCATCTCTCTTGAACTAGAGGAAAAGCCAGATTAGTCATAAACTATAGAGCTTTAAACACTGCAACAGTCAAAGGTGGCTATAAAATTCCAAATAAGGATATGCTGATAAACAAAATTCAGCTAGCCAACTTTTTCTGCAAATCAAAACGAAAGAATTATCAATTCTATTAACTGCCTTTAGTGCACCACAAGGGCACTATGAATGGACAGTGTTACTATTCGGATTAAAAAATGCTCCACCTTTATCCCAAAGAAGGATGGATAACATTTTTAGAAAGCACGGAGATTACAGTGTAGTATACATAGATGACATATTAGTATTCCAAAAAATCAGATAAGAACATAATAATCATCTAAAAAAGATAGGACAAGAATTTATTGACCATTGATTAGTACTATCACAAAAGAAATCTGAATGGGAACAAACCACCATTAACTTTCTGGGATTGAGAATAGAAGACAATAGAAAAATTGTCCTTCAAGATCACGTAGCTAAAAAAATAAAGCTATTTTCAGAACATATCAATGATGTAAAACAACTTCAAAGATTTATTGGGTTGCTAAATTATGGGAGAAAATTCATCTCGCATTTATCAAACCTAATAGAAGCCTTAAGTAAAAAGCTTAGAAAACAAAAATGGATATAGGAAGATGAAGATACCAAAAATGTTCTGTGGATAAAAGGTCTGGTTAAAACCCTGCCAAAATTAAGCTTGCCTAAACAAGGAGACAAGTTAGTTCTAGAAATTGACACATCTGAAAATTGTTGGGGTGAAGTATTAAAAGCAATACCACCTGATCAAGCTGAAGAACAACTGCGTGGATACTGGAGTGGAACCTTTAAGGATGCAAAAACTTCGTATCACATAAACAAAAAAGATTTTTTAGCTATAAAATATGGCATAAAATCTTTTTACATATTTATAGTTTCAGAACACTTTTTTTATCAGAACAGAGATGTTAGTCAAACTAGACTTTATCGATGACAACAATGATTCAGCTATTATACTTTGATGTAGAATACATCTCATCAGCCAAAAATGCACTTGCAGATAGCCTAACCAGGAAATTATGCTTTATGATGCAGGGAGTTGGTGTTACCACAAAAAAGACTACTCAAAAGACCTTAAAAGAAAGGTATGAAGCAGGAGATCCTGAAGTTGATCTACTGGGAGAACCATCAGGAAAATTCAACTACTACGTCATTTACTCTAAAAAGAAAGAGGACAATTCTTTGTCACTCACAAATCCTCTCCCAGTAGCAGAAGATGATGTTTGGAACTACCAACCCGAAAGCCCTCAAATAGCACAATAGCGTTCAAAACCAATGAATAAGTTTTGGAATAAAGAGAGTAAGGCTGAAACCTCAACATCAAGGCGCCTTAAACAAGTGGGTAAGAAAATAAAAAATTACTATCTTAACAGTAAGGATCTAAAAAGAAAAGTGGCAACTAACAAAGATGAAAAATCTTCAAAGCAAAATGCTATGATAACACAAACTAATGATAGTAAAACAAAAACGTTTTATGACCCAAGGTTATGTGAAGAGAGCAAAAAACTCGTTAGAAATGTCTAGCATTTTTTGAGGAAAAATTACCGAAAAGAGTTAAGAAGAACCCTCAGTCAATTAACGGATTATGTTAAGCACTAGAAGAAAGGCTTAATATAAACGATGAAGAAGGAATGATAGTCCTACGAGAAAAGGAAGAAAGAATTCAATTGCTAGAAGAACTAGCATCATTACTCTCAGCTGATATCACTACAAAAATAAAAGAACTAGACATGAAGGAGAATGAACACGAAGAGATCCTTCGCAAACCAAAAATGAAGGAGTTCCTAAATTGGGATTATGGTGGCCAAGTCTCACATTACCATTAGACAAGGTTGATCTTAAATGGATTGAATATGGACTCGTAGACACATTCAAAATAAATCGAGATGATTATCAAATCATCGATAGTCTCCAAGCGATAGTTTGATATGCTCTTGGAGTTATGGGATTTAGCCGACAGATTATCACAGTCCAAATACTATCAACACTGGCAGAAAGAAACGAAACCATATTCTACCAACCATACCAGATTTGGTTCGTTTATCGATTTGCTAATAATAAGTTAATAAATTTTAACGACCACACAAGGATGAGCTACAGAACACATATAATGTGGAGAAAGACAAGATCGAAAGAATCAGTTGTGCTCATGCAACCATTGAAACCATGGTAGCAGATCCTATACAAGCATGTTTTTGTGATGGACGAAGGATAGTAATCCTGAAGTGGTGTAGAGCTTCTATAGAGCCCTCCAAACAAGGTCAAGATCAAGTAATCAAACTCTATGAACAGTTCAACATCAAAGGAGAAGAAGAACCTGATCTGTCTAGCCAAACTTTTGAGCTGTACAAGAAGGTGCGGGACCACAGGATAATCATGATAGAAATGGACATAATATCTAGCGAAAAATGACAAGGAAAAGTTGGAAAGAGAATAGAGTTGTCTGCCATAATAAAAAAGAAAATGACCCTACAGAAAATAATAGAGGATTTTCACTGTCGAAAAATCTTTTGTGCCTGATCTTTCCATCTATAAAATGGGTCGAAGTAAGAGTTAGAAGACAGAGGAAGTCTGAGAGAGTGTGAAGTGTGTTAGAGTGTGAGGTGTGCTAAAATTTAGAGTGTGCAACAATAGAAGGAAACATCCCTTTCTATTGTTCCTATGTAATATTTCCTTTCTAACATAAATAAAGAGGTATTGTTTTTAGTACAACATTTTTACTGTTCTTTTCAAATCAATATCCTGAAAGCTTAGTAACAGCCATTAGCCAAATCTGAGGACGTAAGGCAATGAGCTGTATGTCCACTTGGTGAAAAGCTTGGATATCGTAAAGTAACAGGAGAAGCATTCAAGGACTCAGAGTAGAATCTTTGTAAGTAGCTTTCTATCATGAAATTTCCTTATAGTTTTTTTAGGTAACTAAGTATTAGGGTGCATAAAATAATATTTTTCTAAAGTTTTGGGGCTATATTGCAAATATGTTAAAGTACTAGGGTTATCTAGCACTATTGAGAGTCTGGACCGTCCATAAATCTCAGATAGACAGCAGATCAAGTTGGCAAGAAAACTTATTTGTTTGTGCGGGCAGTGGATCGCGTCCCTATATATATATATATATATATATATATATATATATATATATATATATATATATATATATATATATATATATATATATATATATATATATATATATATATATATATTCTATGACACTAACTCTTTCAAACGCTACTGATATGTTTGCTCTTGATATTTGAGGTTTTTTGAGACATCTCTGCAATGATGTTTGTAATAAACAACTTGAGGCACATATTTATATAATATATAATAAGCGAAGCGAGAAAGATATTGATAACTTATTTACATGACACATCATCGCTTATTTATATGACACATCATCATATCCTTATTTTAAAATTAATTAACTTATATATTAATTAGTCTTATTTAGTTCAAAAATAATTCTAATTATTCTAAACTTCTACCTAACCAATATACTAATTAAGACTTTTTTTGACAACTAAGTCCTTAAAGTTCAAAAACAAATTCTAATCATTCTAAAACTCAACTTTATCATTATACTAACTTATTAGGACTTAATATTGATTATTATATCTTCAAAATTACTCTCTAATATGAATATAAAAATTCATATATATATATAAAATGAAAATAAAACTTTTGATTTAATTAAAAAATAATTTTAAAATTAATTCTAATCATTCTAAAGCTCTACCTAATCAATATACTAATATATTAAGACTTTATTTTTGAAAATTATTTCCTTAAAAGTATTTTGTAATTTGAAAATTAAAATCTAAAGACCCAAAAATTAACTTATGAGATTTAGAATAAAAACATGATCTAATAATTAATTTAAATTTTGACAGGATCCTTATACTAATTAATCTAACTAATTTACAGGAGTAATTAGGGTTTTCTGTAAGCATTATGTAATTAAAAAATTAATTTTAATAATTATAAAATTCAACCTAATCATTATACTAATTAGGACTTAATATTGACTATTATATTTTAAAAACTATTCTTTAATATGAATATAAAAACTCATATATGTATATATACACACACACACACACACACACATATATATATATATATATATATGTATGTATATATGTATATGTATATGTGTATACATGTATACACACACACACACACACACACACATATATATATATATATATGTATATATGTATATGTGTATACATGTATATATATATATATGTATATGTACACATATACATATATGTATATGTATATGTGTATACATGTATATATATATGTATACACACACACACATATATATGTATGTATATATATATATATATATATACATACATATATACATATATATATATATACGTACGTATATATATGTATGTATGTACGTACGTATATATATACATATATATACATATATATATATATGTATATATATATACATGTATATATAAATATATACATATATATATACATGTATATATATATACATGTATATATATATTTATATATACATGTATATATATATACATGTATATATAAATATATAGTTTTCCAGCAAAACCTCGTAAGTATCTACCAACCATTTCAACTTTATACTGCCAGTGCTAAATTTGTAACACCCCGATACTTTTTCGGAGTGGTTAAAAATTTTAGCAGCAAATATATTTTTCTGAGCGCCGATATTTTTCTAACAACTTGTATCGAAGAATTAAATGTTTAGTGATTAGCATGACCGAAATTTTTGGGTAAACTTTTAGCGATGACATTCTTACTTAGCGACGATTAGTGTAGCGGGGTTAGATAATAACCCGTTATATTTTTCTGGTACATTATTTTATCATAAATAGTTAATTGGGGCCTTTTGTAATAGCAAAAAGTTTCGGGTGAAACTTGAAAATTTTCTAAAGTCCAAGGGGCTTTTGATAAATTGCCACTTTAGGGTTTTATGTATATGTATGGCTGCTATAGATCAGTCGCCAACCCTACTTCTAAAAACCGATTGAGAGAAGAGAGAGCGAAGGAAGGAGATGGAAGAAATTTTTCAGCGAAGATTTTCGGTAAGCTTCTAGCCTTTTACTCCTTATTTTTTTTATTTATTTACGGTTTACGGTTTTAAGGGGGACATGGGGGAGCTGTCGTGAGTGTAACAGGGAGTTAGGCAGGTCACAGCCATGGTGGCTGTGACTGTGAAACTTTGTGGGTGAATTAAGGAACGAAAGGGGGATGTGGGTTTTATGTAAGCGTTTGCAGTGGTGCTTTGAGGTGTTGAATGTGTAGTGTAGAAATGGGGGTTTGGGCAGCCATGTATGGCTGTCGTAAACCTGTAATTACGGCGTCGTTATGGTTCGGAGAAAGGGATTTCGTGGCTAGCCAAAGGCAGGTTGAGGTGTGTGGATTAGGGTGTGTATTTGTGGGAGTGCCATGTATGTGTTTGTGTGAGGGTGAAATGGGTCTTGTGCATGTGTGTATTCATACGCATGTGTGTGCGTGAGTTGTGTTGTGGGCGTGTTTGCGAGTTGTGGTTGTGAGCATGTGTGTGTTTGGGTTGTCATGGGTTAGCAAAAATGGTGGGTTGTATACAGGTTATGGGAGTGCGTGGGTGTAAAATATGAAGGCAGACAGTATATATAGCTTTCAGCGTGTATGGGGGTAGAAAATGGGTTCTTAGAGAGAGAGAGAGGACCATGGCTGCCATAAGTTGCTGCCTGGTTCATGAGTGCACAAGTGGGGTACTTCCTTGTGCTCTGCTACTATGTGGGTTGAGAGAGAGAGGAAAACCCACCGCCGTGCGGCAGTGGGTGTGAAGATGAGTGAGTGATGGGTAACAATGTGAGGTTTTGAGTGTGTATAAAAAGAAATGGAAAAGAGCAAGACTGGAGCAGCCATTGCCGTGAAGTGGTTGGTGTGTGTTTGGATGATTGGTGCACAGCATAGTGCGTGTAGTTGTAGCAGCCAAGTGTGTGTAATGTATGTGTGTGTATATGTGTGAGGAGATGTCTCGTGGGATGGAAAATAGGTGCAAGGCAGCTCATGTATGAGTGGGTCAAGGGCTCGTTGGACAGGTTCTTTTTGGAGCTAGATAAATGAAATGGTGAGGACTGATGTGTGGACATCCATGGTGCCATGAGAGTGAGGTACAGGTGAGTGTTTCGTGTGTGTAGTGTTGTGTTCAGTGGAATTGTTGCAGGTGTGTGCGTTTGACCCAACAGAGTATTTATGTGCGAGAGTGCGTTGTGTGTAATGGGGTGTTACATGGAGTAATGCATAGAGGTATTAGATTATGGGTGTGCAAATGGGTAAATGCAAGTGAAGTTTTGTGCTGAGTGCTGTGTGTACAAGAAATGGTTTAGGTGTGTAATTAGAGTGTGCCTGTGTGTGTGTGTGTGTTGGAGTGAGAATTCGCACTGGGTTTGAATATTTCATCTGGATGTTTTCTTGTGCTAGCTTGTATGTGCTAAAGTGTGTGGTGTTGGGTTTAGTGTGTATATATGTGTGGGTGTGTGTGTAAAGGGAAATGAGAGAGATAGCCATGGTTATGAGATGAAAATGGGGAGCAAGGGAAGCTGCGTGAACAGTAACCATGAGCTGGTGAGTGTGTTTTGGTTTGAAGAGAAATAGTAAAGAGAAGAAGAAGAGAAGTACGGAGCGGGAATTTGGATTCGCGTTAAATTGGTCACGTGCTTATGTTAATGCATGCTTATCATTGACACATAAAAATTTACAGTATAGTACGATAGACTATTAGAATTTTCGGCAAAATTTTATAATTTTCTGAGATCTTATGAATTTATAGTATTTTCTATAATTTTAGATTTGGAAAATTCTTTTGGAGTCTTTAAACCCAGAAAATGTTTTGGGAAAAATTATAGTAATGTTTTTATAGTATAATAAAGACTCAGTAAAGGTTTGATGATTTTTGGGGTTGATTTGCTATGGTTTCCATATCGCATTAATTTTAGCAAAACGAATATTTGAAAAATAGTTTTAAGGCCTTTTAATTTCTGATTTATATTTTTATAATTTTTACACATATTTTCAAGTCAATATAAAAATTATGGGACTTAGTTTGCAGTTGGCAGTATTTTTGGTAATTTATGAGATTTTATTGTATCTAAAGAAATTATTTTAATTCGAAAATATTCAAAATTTCAGAAAATTCATATTTTGACTCTTATTAATGTTTTAAGCTATAAAAGTGATTTATTGAAATTTATTATAAATTTTGAAATATAGTTACGCGTTAAGTAGCGTACATGATTTTCGGTTAGCTACGTTGGTATTGTGTGAAATACGTTTCGAATCGCGTGATTTTGGGGTTAGAAGTAAGCACGTGGTGGGTTGTCGATATTAGGGTTTCTAGTATATTAGACATAAATTGTAACGACCCGGTCCACGGCCCCACCACAGGGCATTGCCTAAAAGGGCTAGCCAAGTAGGTACTTATGAGTTCCTTGGCAAGGTCTTATAAGAGTCATCTCATACTATTCCACATCCGATGTGGGATATTACAATCTCCCCTCCTTATACCTTAGCGTCCTCGCTAAGGCTCAATCACACATAGCCCAGAATCTTCCTCTCTAGCCAATGTGGGATATACCGGGCTCACCCTTTGTTGCCCCAACCATCCTCTTGATGTGGGATATACCTGGGCTTGCCTTCGTTACCCCAACCATCGGCAACTCAACTGGATAGTCCAGCCCGAGTTTTCGAGAGTCGGCTCTGATACCATCTGTAACGACCCAATCCACGGCCCCACCACAGGGCATTGCCTCCCTCAAAAGGGCTAGCCAAGTAGGTACTTATGAGTTCCTTGGCAAGGTCTTATAAGAGTCATCTCATACTATTCCACATCCGATGTGGGATATTACATAAATTGTGTTCTAACAATTAAATTATAAATTTAGGTTGATTCAGAGAATACTGATTGAGGTTGGTAGCATCGCTTAGCTTGGACCGAGGTAAGGAATTCTATCCGAACCCTATTTCGACATTCTGTTTTCAAATGCTTATAGAACAGTTTGCAAACTAAATTGATTCGATTTTTATGCTGAAATAAAAGATGTTTTTAAACTTGTCCATGAAAGCCTAATTTGAACCTTAAGCGATAGTTCGAAATTCGTAATTTGTTTATTCTCATCTGTTTTATTGATTCAATTATCATAAAATATTTTGAATTCTATTTATTGTTTCTCAATGTTGACATGAGTTAGTAACTTGGGAGCCATAAGGATGGTTTGTATTGTTGGCGTTATAAGGATGGTCGGTTGGATGGGTTTAACTAGTACCTAGATGGACTAGTCAGTGTACATATGCATATGTAAAGCGATCGAGCACCGCCGGGGTGGCTTTGCTTCTGTACTGCTCATGTTTAATGTTTCCTGTTTATGTTTTATTTCACTTGAAATGTTTTGAATATTATCCATTCATGCTTTATTATGTCCGAAGTGTTTCAAATGACTATTATTTAAAGGATTTAGTTAAATACTCATCCATATGTTTATATCGTATTATAGTGATTTCATCGAAAGCAAAAACCTCTCAAAAAGATGTTATTGGACTTCAATGTAAAATCGTTCGTTTTGTTCATGTTTGTCTAAATACTGTATTTCGTTGAAAATACTCTTTAAAAAGTTTTATATGAAAACTTGTCCGAATCGTTTACTGTTTTTAAATCTTTGATCGACCTTACTAAGCTCTTGAAAGCTCACTCTTCTTTAACTTCCTTTCTGCAAGTGATAGCCAGCATTAGCCGTAGGTTACCTGAGCATGGATTAGAGCCGAGCTAGCTAAAGAATTTAAATTTAAGTTTAGTATTTATAGTTAGAACCCCATGCGTGGGTAAATATTATTGTTTAAATTTTCTTAGACTTAGACTTGGTATTTCAATTATGATAGTTGATTGAGAGTAAAGGTTGATAGACGAATAGTTGTTCTGACAGATTGATGGTAGTATTTGGTTGAGTTTGAGATAGCATTATCTTAGTGTAAATGATCGAGCGAGTGTTAACGTTCCGAAAATTATGGAATGTTACAAAATTGATCCTGGGGTATCGAAGTGAAGAAGTCCCTAGCGGTTCTCTTATTCGTTGCTTCCGACGGAGGAGCAAATACCGGCTGCCCCGTCATCGGCAACCCTAAGATGTACCCTACATCTTCTAGGGTAATTGTCATCTCTCCGAGTGGGAAGTGAAACGTATTCGTTTCACTTCTCCACCTCTCAACAATGGCACCTATCAAGGCCCGGTCAAGCTGTTGAAAGATCTGCCCATGCATGAAAATCCCAAACCCAATTCCACGCAGTATCTTTTTCTGGGACTTGTTCAAATTCCATGATGTGAACTCGTGAGATACTTCTACGGTGGTGAGAAGTTCTCTTTCCTATGAATTAATAAATACAATTTAAGCAAAACAAACGGTATACAACGTTCGTAAGAATAAGAAAGTTTGATAAATAATGTATCTTACTCCACCATCCCATATGAGCGTACTGATATGGTTGGCTTGGTCGTATAACACGGATGGATCTTTTGGTCCAGGATTAAATTCCATTTTTTGCAACTGAAATTAGGAAAAAAACCTTCTTAGTTTGGATTTTACGGTTTGGATTTTGACAATCGCTCGCAAAAATACGACGTTAGCACATGCATAATACATACAATGTTAATATATATGAATATATGTATAATAGATATATATACATATACGGAATTGGATTTTACAAACGCTAGCACATGCTCAATGCATAATTAAAACCACGCATAAAATGCAATATTCATCACAACTATGGATTACGAACATGTAAAGGATTGAATTTGTGAACTTACGTGATCTATTAGGGTATTAAAGCTGCTCTTAAGAAGAAATTGCGCAGATCTGCTTGCCAACGCCGCTGAAAATATTTGTGAGTAGGAAGAATGGATAAGAGTGTCGTAGTTAGGGTTTTTTTTGTATATATATTAGCCGTCTGCTATACTATATCGGGGACAATATAGTGTCCGCCACTGTGTAGTTGCAACTGTTGACGTGACATATAAGGACAAGGACTGAAGGGACACGTACTGACATGTGTCAGCCTAGAGGTCGTCCGCCACACTGTGTGGCGGACGACTTTTTCCTGACATGCGTCAGGGCCTGTCAGTGGTCCACGATACTGTGTCGCGGACGGCGTGGAGGGGCAAAAAGGTAAAAAAATGTCGTCCGCGATACTTTGTCGCGGACTACTGACAGTTTTAAAAAAAGGCGCGATCTGGACCTCCATCTTTCAACCTTTAAGAAATTACAAACAACATAGAAAAACTTATTTTCTATGAAAGAGTAGAGCTAGAAAACCTTTTTTAAATCGTAGACATGTTAGAAAATATGATAATAGGCGCATCTGTAAAAATAAAATTACATGTTATTCATGCGGCGAACCGGATCATTTAAGTTCTAGTTGCCCTAGAAGACAAAATAACAATAATTTCAAAGCTATGATAGTTAATAATATGAATGAAGATCTTTTAGAAGTAGATGAAACTTTAAGTGATACAGAAAGCATATATAGTATTAAATCTATAGAAGAATATACAGAAGACATTATGTCCTTAAGTAGTGATGAGGAAGAAGAAGATCTTCCGGTAGAAACAACAGATAAATTAGATACTTTCATAAATTCTTTAAAGAATTCTAACATATACAACTTTATGTTTAAACCCTTAGAACATCAATTAACCTTAGAAGAAAACTGTACACATCAATGGAAATTAGAAAAAGGTCTAGATACAATTCCATATTATATATGCACATGGTATCCTGCAATTAAAGTTAGATGTTAATGTAATTTATGTTACGAAGAAGCATGTATTAAATGCATAAAACAAAGATATAATATAAATATTACCAAGCCTACACACTATTCTAAACATACTACAAGTGAAAACACATATTATGACAAAAATGTCAATAGAAGACTAGAATATTTAGAACAGAAAGTTATACAATTAGAAGATACAATGTTAACGCTAAAAGAAAACTATACCGAAACCTAAAATTTTAAAGAAAACAATAAACAATTAATACAAGATTTTAGTATAGACAAATTCTGTACTAAAACAAGATTTAATAATCTTATAACCACTAGAGTACAAATAAAACACCATAAAAAACTCGTCGAAACAAATGCAATTATCGATACTGGATGTACAATTACCGTAATAGACCCAACACTTGTCCATCTGAACTACATTAAAGATTTAGACAAACCCATAACGGGAATAGAATTTTCTAATACTCCTATCCACTACTCTAAATATATTACACAGGCTTTCATTACCTTTTTAACACCTTGCAATACGCAATCTAAACCATATATTCTAAAACAAGCATTTTGTACACCTGTTTTACATGAAGAAGGCGAAATTATCCTTGGTATTAATTTTCTATTAGCCGATAATAATACTTTAACAATTTCTAAAGACTTTATTCAACTAGCACAAACACTACACAAACACCCATAAATATAGACACACCATCAGAGTACGCTCAGAAGCGTGGTGGGACATACATAGACCTAGATCATAACGACAAAAATAAAATATGTGAAGAATGTAGCAGAGAAAAAACAAACTGCTGAATAAAAATCATAGATTATTCAGACGAATGTCTTCATATAGAAGACGTTACTAATGATAGCGAAGACTTTTATAATACAAATAGAATAAGTTATAATTTAATAAACCATTTTACAAATAAAAACGACATTCTTAATGCAATAGAAAAACTACCTTTTATAGGAGAAGACCCCATTAAACGATGATATCTAAATAAAATATACTGTAAGTTAGACATTATTAATCCAGATTACATTGTCAAGACAACAAATATAGAAGCAAGTAGTTTAGATACTGAAGACTTTAAAATGCATATAAAAGACTTAACGCAATTAGGAGTAATTAGACATAGCAATAGTCCTCATAGATCTGCAGCTTTTATAGTTCGAAATCATGCAGAAATAATTAGGGGAAAAAGCAGAATGGTTATAAATTACAAAAGACTAAATGATAACAT
Organism: Escallonia herrerae; assembly: GCA_033070095.1. Lineage (NCBI taxonomy): Eukaryota > Viridiplantae > Streptophyta > Magnoliopsida > Escalloniales > Escalloniaceae > Escallonia > Escallonia herrerae. Next base: position 282,341 of record JAVXUP010000955.1, on the reverse strand, counting down.
TAGAGATGACAGTTACAACATACCAAACAAAACCTTTCTTTTAAGTAAAATACAAGGCAAAAAAATATATAGTAAATTTAACTGCAAATTAGGCTTTTACCAAATTAAGATTTGGCCTGAAGACATTAAATGGACAGCATTCACGACACCAGAAGGCCTATATGAATGGTTAGTCATGCCATTTGGCCTTAAGACAGTCCCAAGTATCTTCCAGCGCAAAATGGATGATATTTTCAGACCTTACAATGATTTTATGTTAGTATACATTGATGATATTTTAGTTTGTAGCAAAAATGACAGAACATATTTCGCACTTAGATTTAGTTTTTAAACTATTCGATAAACATGGTTTAATTTTAAGCAAGAAAAAAGTTGAGTTATTTAAAACAAACATTAAATTTCTAGGAATGAAAATAGGAAATGGTAAAATCAAGTTACAAGAACAAATAGCAAAAAAGATTTTAGATTTCCCAGACAAATTAGAAGGCCTAAAACAAATTCAAGCATTCATAGGATTAATAAATCAAGCCAGAATTTACTTTAAAGATCTTAGTAAATTGCTAGGACCATTATATAATAAGACACAAAAAAATAGACAAAGACATTTTAATACGGAGGATATTAAGTTAATAAAAACACTAAAAGAAAAGGTTAAACAATTGCTAGATTTATACTTGCCCTTAGACATAGATTATTTAATTGTTCAGACAGATGGTTGCAGAGAAGGATGGGGAGCAGTTTTATACTGCAAACCCAATAAATATACCAATAAAAAAGATGAAAGAATATGCAGATATGCAAGTGGCAAATATAAAGAAAGCCATCAGTATTAAACAAGTTTAGATTATGAATTGTTAGCAATAATCTACGCTTTAGAACATTTTAAAGCACTGATAATTAGTAGACATGAATTTTGCATTAGAACAGATTGTGAAGCAATCGTCAGGTATAACAAAAATAAAAATTCTAGATATACCAATAGATGGGTTAAATTTTTAGCAGCCCTTAGTAATTATAGAATAGATAAAATAGAATGCTAACATATAAAAGGCAACGACAACACAGTACATCATGGCTTCCACCTCTGACGGTTTTAGAAGGGTAAGTCACAATCAAGCAAATTTTGCAAATCAGGCAACACCTGTTTTTCCGGTCTTATACATACGTTACGTAGACAACTCATGCACAAGTCGTATCAATTATGATGGGAACAATTTAGCAGTCATACACGTAGGTAGTAAATTCCAAGTAAAAGACCCTAAACTAGGACCATTTCCTATTGATCAGGCAACACTGTTAGACAATTTGTGGCAGGCATTCATTCGAAAAGACAACGGTTGGTTTGTAAATGCAATGAACGGACTGGTTGGCTATTTTCACAAACTAAGAGACTAAAAAATTTAATTTTTATTGCGTTTTTAAAGGACAACAGCCAGACATTTATAAACAGTTCCCAGAAGCCATGGTTAAAGGTGTTGGCAATCACACCAGACCTTGGTACAAAGGCACTCTATTTTATGAAGAAGCACACCAATTAATGACCACACACTGTGGGGTCAATTATTATGTCAGCCCCGAATGCACCACTCAGACACAAACACTTATCCCTTCCAATTTAGATTCTCACTTTTGCAAAAATTGTGATGTCTTAATAAAATATTATAATTTATTAAAATCTATAACAGACTCTTTAACTATAGAAAAACAGAGTCTTGCGCAGCAATTGGCTCAACTTAAAGCCCAAATACAGGTTTTAGAATTAGAAACTTTGGATTGGAAAACAAAATATTACAAACTTCTTCAAACATCCAAGTCCACACAACCCTCTACTTCCGGGGTTAAAGGAGTAGCTAGTCCTGCTTCACAGGCTGCAGGTAAAGACTTCTCAAGTCATGTTACAGTTGGGGCCATGAGAGTGAGGTACAGGTGAGTGTTTCATGTGTGTAGTGTTGTGTGCAGTGGAATTGTTGCAGGTGTGTGTGTTTTGACCCAACTGAGTATTTATGTGCGAGAGTGCGTTGTGTAATGGGGTGTTACATGGAGTGATGCATAAAGGTATCAGATTATGGGTGTGCAAATGGGTAAATGCAAGTGAAGTTTTGTGCTGAGTGCTGTGTGTACACGAAATGGTTCAGGTGTGTAATTAGAGTGTTCATGTGTGTGTGTTGGAGTGAGAATTAGCACTGGGTTTGAATATTTCATCTGGGTGTTTTCTTGTGCTAGCTTGTATGTGCTAAAGTGTGTGGTGTTGGGTATAGTGTGTATATATGTGTGGGTGTGGGTGTGTGTGTAAAGGGAAAAGAGAGAGATAGCCATGGTTATGAGATGAAAATGGGGAGCAAGGGAAGTTGCGTGAACAGTAACCATGAGCTGGTGAGTGTGTTTTGGTTTGGAGAGAAATAGTAAAGAGAAGAAGAAGAGAAGTACGAAGCGGGAATTTGGGTTCGCGTTAAATTGGGCACATGCATATATTAATGCACGCTTATCGTTGGCACATAAAACTTTACAGTATAGTACGATAGACTATATTTGAATTTTCGGCAAAATTTTATAATTTTTTGAGATCTTATGAATTTATAGTATTTTCTATAATTTCAGATTTGGAAAATTCTTTTGGAGTCTTCAAACCCAGAAAATGTTTTGGGAAAAATTATAGTAATGTTTTTATAGTATAATAAAGACTCAATAAAAGTTTGATGATTTCTGGGGTTGATTTGCTATGGTTTCCATATCGCATTAGTTTTAGCAAAACAAATATTTGAAAAATAGTTTTAAGGCCTTTTAATTTATGATTTATTTTTTTTATAATTTTTATACATATTTCCAAGTTAATATAAAAATTATGGGACTTAGTTTGCAGCTGGAAGTATTGTTGGCAATTTATGAGATTTTATTGTATTTAAAGAAATTATTTTAATTAAAAAATATTCAAAATTTCAGAAAATCCATATTTTGACTCTTATTAATGGTTTAAGCTATAAAAGTATTTTATTGAAATTTATTATAAATTTTGGAATATAGTTACGCATTAAATAGCGTACAGGATTTCCGGTTAGCTACGTTGGTCGTGTGTGGAATACGTTTCGAATCGCGTGATTTCGGGGTTAGAAGTAGGCACGTGGTGAGTAGTCGATATTAGGGTTTCTAGTATATTAGACATAAATTATGTTCTAACAATTAAATTATAAATTTAGGTTGATTCAGAGAATACTCATCGAGGTTGGTAGCATCGCTTAGCATTGACCGAGGTAAGGAATTCTATCCGAACCCTACTTCTTTGTTCTGTTTTCAAATGTTTAATTATGAAAGCTTTATGAACTACATTGATTCAAATTTATGTTTGTTATAAAAGATGTTTTGAAATTGCCCATGAAACCCTAAATTGAGCCTTATAGCGATTGTTTGGAATTCTGTTTCATCTCATATTGAAATCCATTGTTCATTTGATATGTTTATTAATTGCTCATCGTAAAACATTTTTGAATCCTATTTATTACTTCTCAATGTTGACATGAGTTAGTAACTTGGGAGCCATAAGGATGTTCTGTATTGTTGGCGTTATAATGATGGTCTGTTGGATGGGTTTAACTAGTACCTAGATGGACTAGTCAGTGTACATATGCATATGTAAAACGATCGAGCACTGCCGGGGTGGCTTTACTTCTGTACTGCTCATGTTCAATGTTTCCTATTTATGTTTTATTTCACTTGAAATGTTTTGAATATTACCCATTCATGCTTTATTATGCCCGAAGTGCTTCAAATGACTATTATATAAGGGATTGAGTTAAATACTCATCCCTATGTTTATATCGTATTGTAGTGATTTCATCGAAAGCAAAACCTTTCAAAATGATGTTATTGGACTTCAATGTAAAATCGTTCGTTTTGTTCATCGTTGTCTAAATGCTGTATTTCATTGAAAATACTCTTTAAAAAGTTTTATATGAAAACTTGTCCGAATCGTTTACTATTTTTAAATCTTTGATCGACCTTACTGAGCTCTGGAAAGCTCACTCTTCTTTGACTTCCCTTCTGCAGGTGATAGCCAGCATTAGCCGTAAGTTTCTTGAGCATGGATTAGAGCCGAGCTAGCTAAGGAATTTAAATTTAAGTTTAGTATTGATAGTTAGAATCCCTGCGTGGGTAAATATTATTGTTTAAATTTTCTTAGACTTAGACTTGATATTTCAATTATGACAGTTGATTGAGAGTATAGTTGCTCTGACAGATTTATATTATTTGGTTGAATTGAGGAATTATTATCTTAGTGAACTGATCGATTGGGCGTTAACATTCCGGAAAATTCCGGGATGTTACAATATGTACACTGACTAGTCCATCTAGATACTAGTTAAACCCATTCAACAGACCATCCTTATAACGCCAGTAATACAGACTATCCTTATGGCTCCCAAGTTACTGACTCATGTCAACATTGAGAAGTAATAAATAGAATTAAAAAATACTTTATGATGAGCAATCAATAAACATATCAAATGAACAATGGATTCCAAGATGAGATGAAACAGAATTCCAAACGATCGCTATAAGGCTCAATTTAGGGTTTCATGGGCAATTTATAAACATTTTTATATCAATCAATAAAAAGCAACATTCAATCTAGTTTGTAAAACTGTTGTTATAAGCATTTGAAATCTGAATAGTGAAATAGGGTTCGGATAGAATTCCTTACCTCGGTCCAAGGTATGCGATGCTACCAACCTCGATCAATATTTTCTGAATAAACCTAGATTGGCAATTTATTTGTTAGAGCATAATTTATGTCAAATACGCTATAAACCCTAATATTAACTGCCCACTGCATACCCACTCTCTCCGAAATTGCGCACTCAAAACGGTTTCTCGCATACGGCCCACCTAACCGAATATCCTATACACTCCTTAACATGTACCGACACTCTAGAATTTATAATAATTTACTCTAAAACACTTTTATAGCTTAAAACATTAATAAAAGTCAAAATACGAATTTTCTGAATTTTTAAATATTTTTGAATTAAAATAATATCTTTAAATACAATAAAAAACCAATAATAGCCATAATTATTCTCAGATGCAAAATAAGTCCCATAATTTTTATAAGAACTTTAAAGTATATATAAAAATTATAGAAATCAAAAGCAGAATTTAAAAGGCTTAAAAACTATTTTTAAAATTTTTGTTTTGTTAAAACCAATTCGATATGGAAACCATAGAAGATCCACTCCAAAAATCATTAAATTTACATTGAGTCTTATTTATGCGATATAGACATGACTATAATTTTCCCCAAAACATTTTCAGGGTTTAAAGGCTTTAAAAGATTTTTATAAATCAGAACTTGCAGAAAATATAATAAATACATATAACATCAGACAATTATGAAATTTTCACAGAAATTTTAATATTGTACTGAGAATCATCCTGTAAAGTTTCAGAATTTTTGGACAAGCGTACAATATCAACAACCACGTGGTACACTGTGCAAGCACAGAGTACCTCCCCACTGCACAGACCATTACTGTTCGCCTGTCTTCTTCATCTTACTCCTTCCCCTTCTCTGCAAACAACACTCAGAACTCACCCCTCACAAAGTCCAGTCACGGCAGGCACTCCTTTTCCATCTCTTTTTTTTTTACAGTCTCATCTCACATACACATGCACTCCATATCTTCTCCCATTTCCCATAAACCCACATCACAATCTCACAAAAAGATACCTCACGCACATATCACACCTACACACACTGCACCTGGCTGATCACTCCCTCTCCATACACACTTCACATCCACACATGCACTCACACTTCCATTATTTTCCATCCCTCTCACAAACCCACTTTACACCCAAACACACACACACACAATATCACAACAATAACCCACTGTCATCTCTCTCTCTCTCTCTCTCTCTCTCTCTCTTCCTTGCAACTCACATACTCACTCATTCACACAGGAAAAACCCCATTTTGTTCTCCCATATTTCCTTTCATATTCTCCAACATTCTCAAACACTCCATGAATATCTATGTAAACACACAACATATATACTACACACCTGCACACAGTTTATATACATATATTCATCACCCATTAAACACAGCACTCACACTCACGTTTGCGCACAATACCCATTTTTGGTAACCCTTCTACTTTCACACAGGCAGTGGGTCTTTGCTCCCATAACCTGTACATATTCCACCTCTTTAACCAATCCCACAACATGCCCCTACACTCACATTCTTACCACACACAAGCACACCCACTACGGCAGCCTCAAATACGCAGAAGGCATCACATTTTGCTCTCGCCCCCTCGATCTCCTACTATAGCCGTCCCAAAGCTTCCTACCATTCAATCCCCTCACAGCCCCTGCACATCAACCCCAACCACGGCTGCTCTACACTCAAGGCACGTTACACTATTTCTTCCATTACATGTAATAAACACAACTATTCCCACAAACACAGCCGTAACCCGCATACCCCATCCCAAAGATAATGTAATTCGGATGAAAAGTGGAGATCTTACCTGAGGTTTGGCCGGAAACATATCTCTTCGATCCTCCCTCCTTTCTTTCTCTCGGTAACTCTCTCTCTCTCTCGGTAAAGCTTCAGAAAAATGGAAGAGAGCTTAGGACAGCTGCTCTCTCTTACCCTCTCCTGCAGATTCACTTCTTCCCTTTTCTCTTTTTATCTATTTTGCTCTCTCGATCCCTCTCTGTCTTTCTCAAAGTGTATCAGATGAAATGAACATGAGGTTGGACGACTGCTCAATCAAAAAGGATATAAATATAAAACCCTAAATGACAAACTACTAAAAATCCCTTCTAAGTTTCGTTAGTTATTTTAACGCTTATCCAAAATTTTATATTATTTGCGAAATTGTTCCAAAATAAAAATCTACAATAACTTAGGTCTAGGAAGATTATTTAAGGGGCCAGTACGCTATCCCGTTTTCCAAATCATCGCTAATAGTTGCTATGTAAATATGCCAATCCTAAAAATGAATGGTCGCTAAAAGTCACTAAATAAGATATCAACACTAACGGAAAAGAAATCCGTCGCTAAAGTTTACCAATATAATTTCTGTCACATTTATCTCTAAACATTTAATGCGCCGCTAAAAGTTATAAAAATATCGGCGTTAAAAAAATATATTTACTGCTAAAAAGATTTTTTTTTTATTATTATTATTATTATTATTATTATTATTATTATTATTATTATTATTATTATTATTAATTCGTTAAAAATGTTGGGGTGTTACATGTTGTCCTTTAAAAACGCAATAAAAATTAAATTTTTTAGTGTCTCTCAGTTTGTGAAAATAGCTAGCCAGTCCGTTCATTGCATTTACGAACCAACCGTTGTCTTTTCGAATGAATGCCTGCCACAAATTGTCTAACAGTGTTGCCTGATCAATAGGAAAGGGTCCTAGTTTAGGGTCTTTTACTTGGAATTTACTACCTACGTGTATGACTGCTAAATTGTTACCATCATAATTGATACGACTTGTGCCTGAGTTGTCTACGTAACTTATGTATAAGACCGGAAAAACAGGTGTTGCCTGATTTGCAAAATTTGCTTGATTGTGACTTACCTTCTAAAACCGTCAGAGGTGGAAGCCATGTTGTTTCCTGCACAGATAAAAAGCTTGTTTGGATTAGTATTGTAGTAACTTTCGAGATAATAAATTTGCTACTGTGTTGTCGTTGCCTTTTATATGTTGCCATTCTATTTTATCTATTCTATAATTACTAAGGGCTGCTAAAAATTTAACCCATCTATTGGTATATCTAAATTTTTTTTTTGTTATACCTGACGATTGTTTCACAATTTGTTCTAATGCAAAATTCATGTCTACTAATTATCAGTGCTTTAAAATGTTCTAAAGCGTAGATTATTGCTAACAATTCATGATCTAAACTTGTTAAATACTGATGGCTTTCTTTATATTTGCCACTTGCATATCTGCATATTCTTTCATCTTTTTTATTGGTATATTTATTGGGCTTGCAGTATAAAACTGCTCTCCATCCTTCTCTACAACCATCTGTCTGAATAATTAAATAATGTGTCTAAGGGCAAGTATAAATCTGGTAATTGTTTAACCTTTTCTTTTAGTGTTTTTATTAAATTAATATCCTCCGTATTAAAATCTCTCTGTCCATTTTTTCGTGTTTTATTGTATAATGGTCCTAGCAATTTACTAAGATCTTTAAAGTAAATTCTGGCTTGATTTATTAATCCTAAGAATGCTTGAATTTGTTTTAGGCCTTCTAATTTGTCTAGGAAATCTAAAATCTTTTTTGCTATGTATTCTTGTAACTTGATTTTACCATTTCCTATTTCCATTCCTAGAAATTTAATGTTTGTTTTAAATAACTCAGCTTTTTTCTTGCTTGTAAACCATGTTTATCGAATAGTTTAAAAACTAAATCTAAGTGCGAAATATGTTCTTTGTCATTTTTGCTACAAACTAAACTATCATCAATGAATACTAAGATAAAATCATTGTAAGGTCTGAAAATATCATCCATTTTGCGCTGGAAGATACTTGGGGCTGTCTTAAGGCCAAATGGCATGACTAACTATCCATATAGGCCTTATGGTGTCGTGAATGCTGGCTGTCCATTTAATGTCTTCAGGCCAAATCTTAATTTGGTAAAAGCCCGATTTACAGTCAAATTTACTAAATACTTTTTTGCCTTGTATTTTACTTAAAAGAAAGGTTTTATTTGGTATGTTGTAACTGTCATCTCTAATGTTATCATTTAGTCTTTTGTAATTTATAACCATTCTGCTTTTTTCCCTAATTATTTCTGCATGATTTCGAACTATAAAAGCTGCAGATCTATGAGGACTATTGCTATGTCTAATTACTCCTAATTGCGTTAAGTCTTTTATATGCATTTTAAAGTCTTCAGTATCTAAACTACTTGCTTCTATATTTGTTGTCTTGACAATGTAATTTGGATTAATAATGTCTAACTTACAGTATATTTTATTTAGATCCCATCGTTTAATGGGGTCTTCCCCTATAAAAGGTAATTTTTCTATTGCATTAAGAATGTCGTTTTTATTTGTAAAATGGTTTATTAAATTATAACTTATTCTATTTGTATTATAAATGTCTTCGCTATCATTAGTAACGTCTTCTATATGAAGACATTCGTCTGAATAATCTATGGTTTTTATTCAGCAGTTTGTTTTTCCTCTGCTACATTCTTCACATATTTTATTTTTGCCATTATGGTCTAGGTCTATGTATGCCCACCACGCTTCTGAGTGTACTCTGATGGTGTGTCTATATTTATGGGTGTTTGTGTAGTGTTTTGTGCTAGTTGAATAAAGTCTTTAGAAATTGTTAAAGTATTATTATCGGCTAATAAAAAATTAATACCAAGGATAATTTTGCCTTCTTCATGTAAAACGGGTGTACAAAATGCTTGTTTTAGAATATATGATTTAGATTGCGTATTGCAAGGTGTTAAAAAGGTAATGAAAGCCTGTGTAATATATTTAGAGTACTGGATATGAGTATTAGAAAATCCTATTCCTGTTATGGGTTTGTCAAAATCTTTAATGTAGTTAGGATGGACAAGTGTTGGGTCTATTACGGTAATTGTACATCCAGTATCGATAATTTCATTTGTTTCGACGAGTTTTTTTATGGTGTTTTATTTGTACTCTAGTGGTTATAAGATTATTAAATCTTGTTTTAGTACAGAATTTGTCTATACTAAAATCTTGTATTAATTGTTTATTGTTTTCTTTAAAATTTTAGGTTTCGGTATAGTTTTCTTTTAGCGTTAACATTGTATCTTCTAATTGTATAACTTTGTGTTCTAAATATTCTAGTCTTCTATTGACATTTTTGTCATAATATGTGTTTTCACTTGTAGTATGTTTCGAAGAGGGTGTAGGCTTGGTAATATTTATATTGTATTTTTGTTTTATGCATTTAATACATGCTTCTTTGTAACATAAATTGCATTTACATCTAATTTAATTGCAGGATACCATGTGCATATATAACATGGAATTGTATCTAGACCTTTTTCTAATTTCCATTGATGTGTACAGTTTTCTTCTAAGGTTAACTGATGTTCTAAGGGTTTAAACATAAAATTGTATATGTTAGAATTCTTTAAAGAATTTATGAAAGTATCTAATTTATCTGTTGTTTCTACCGGAAGACCTTCTTCTTCCTCATCACTACTTAAGGACATAATGTCTTCTGTATATTCTTCTATGGATTTAATACTATATATGCTTTCTGTATCACTTAAAGTTTCATCTACTTCTAAAAGATCTTCATTTGTATTATTAACTATCATAGCTTTAAAAATATTATTGTTTTGTCTTCTAGGACAACTAGAACTTAAGTGGTTAGGTTCTCCGCATGAATAACATGTAATTTTATTTTTATAGATGCGTCTATTATCATATTTTCTAACATGTCTGGGATTTAAAAATGGTTTTCTAGCTCTACTTTTTTGTAAAAAGTAAGTTTTTTTAGGTTGTTTATATTTCTTTAAGGGCTTTCTAGTGTATTTAAGTCTAGAGTCTTCTTGACCATAATGTTGTGGTGTATAGATTTCTTTACAAAAGCTTGTTTCGTTTTTGAGTTGCTTGGCTATTTGTATATTAGTACATTTAGAGACTAAAATTTCTATAACTTCTTCAAATATGCTGCCTAGAGCAGGAGTCCAGGTTGGGTTGTCATCATAGGATTTTTTAATTGTTTCATATATTTCTCTTCCTAAAGCGCCTGTTAATTTGTTTAGAAATTTATAAGCTATGTTTCGATATAAATAATTTCACTTTGTGAAGCAAAATAATAATATTCTTGCATAAAAGGTTTTATATTATGCCAGTTGTATAAGTGTGCTTGTTCTAATTTTCTAGCTGCCTCAGTTTGTATTATAGTATCTCTAGTGTTAGGATTTCTCCCGGTTAAAATTAATTGTATAGTATTTACAAAATTATAAGGATTAGGTCCTAGGTCTGCCATATCCTTTAAATCATTTGGAAATGTTTTTTGCCATTCTTCAAAATTGGCTTTAGTTATAGGGCCTAGAAATTGTGTCATATATCTTATCATTTATTCTCCTATTTCTAAATTATCAGATTGCTTTGTTATAAAATTTGCTACTACTGCATCTTTCCATACTTGTATATAGTTTGTTCTTTGATGTGGGTCAACAGTAGTTATATTTAAGATAAAAGGATCAGCTGCCTTTTGTATTTTAAAATTTTGTTCTAGCGGGTGTTTTTTACCTTTAGGTTGTAATTGGGTCTATCATATTTAGTATTTTCTATATTAGCACTACGTCTAGGTAAATTACCATAAACATATTGGGGTCTTGCATTCGGTAGAGACGTATAAAATCTATTACCATCATCGTTTCTATTATTATTAGTGGTTCCAGATCCACCACTTTCATCCATAAGTACGTATGGTGTTTCATTCATTAGATTAAATTTTGTATTATTTGTAGTGATCTGTGTGTCAACATATTCTATTTCTGTTGTTATAGAAATTGTTTCTAGGTTTTCTAAATATTCTTTAGGTAAAATGAAGTTATCATTGTCTGTATTTTCTAAGATGGTATCCATTTCCTCTATTAGAAAATTATTTTCTTTTTCTAGTATGATTTCTTTTTGTCTTATTTTTTCTATTTCTTCTAATGCCTTATTCATTTTGTTGTCTAATTCTTTTTTAGAAGACTTTGATATATTCTTTCAACACCTTATTGGCTTTTATATACATCTAAAAGACCAACAAAATAACGCACATTATTATAGTGAGTTTCATCGTAGAATTAGACAAAAAGATGAAGAAACAGCCTTAGAAAATTTAGGCATACCCACAGACATAATTAATAATATGAATACTCTACAGTTAGACAATGAGGTAGAAGATACATATGAGAATGAAGACGATATATATAATGAAGACTACTATGACAATAATACTAGACAATTAACTATTTATGATAATGAAGAAGACATCTATGAATTATCTAAATTATAATGAAAATGATAATGATTATCCATGGGATGATGAAGCCCTGGCTAATCTAGACAATGCCTTTGAATTTTAAAATGTCCACAGAAACAATTCGATATCTTAATTTACAAACAGACACGAAAAGTCTAAAAACAATTAGAAAAAATTTAGATTATATAAAAGACACTATAAAACAACTTGCAGGAAAGCCAAAACAACCAGATAAGGCAAAAATTTTGCTAGAAATTTTTTTTTTATAGAATACAGACAAGAATTATATAAATTTAAACTAAGGATAGACAGTTTAGAAAAACAAAATAATAATTTAAAAAATAATTTAAGACACTACTTTAAAATCCAAGGCTTAGAATATAAATGAATACTTCCAAAGACTATGAAGCAAATATAGACTATAAACAAATCTTTATCGAAAGCAATAACTATATAACTCCAGCAGAAGGCATATCGAGAAATAGTCTAGGAACCCCAAATGATATAATATCTAGAAAACAAAATAATATTATAATAATGTTATTAATCACTTGCTTAGAAAAAATAGAAAAATTAGAACAAAATATAAATACAAAAAAAGAAAAAGAAATTAGTCCAGACATAGATCAATTATGTAACAAGTTAAATAATATTAAAATTGATAAGCGTAAAACGGCCAAAACACAAGAAGCATGGAAATTCTTAATCTATGATAAGAAGCAATAGTCATATTTTAGGTAGAGGAAATATGGAAGACATAAATAGGACAGAAGTTTTAGCCACTGAAACAAGAAGACGTAATGAGAACACAGTTGGAAACAGAGTTTTACGGTTATTCAGAAACCCACCTGCACCCATAGCCTCTTTAGAACAAATCATAGACATAGATAGACAAATTGAACAGATTAGATTTAATTTCACCAAAAATTTTATATCAAAACAATGCTACTATAAGCCAAACAAGATTATTTATGCATTATCGTGAAACACAAAACAGATGTATAGGAGAAGATGCAGTAAGTATAAATTTAATACACCCTGACTCTGAACAAGAATTAGTACGAGGAAATTTTAATTTGACTCATATATGATTAATTGTAATAGGAATTAAAGGCTTAACTAGAAGAGACACTGAAGCTAAAGTTTTTCTAGCCATCGTAGACGATAGATTTACTAGTGAACAAGCAATATTAGGAGCTATAGAAGTAGATATGAATAACAATGGAGGCATATTTTATTGTGCACCTGATTTTTGTTTAAATACAAGAGACTTTGCAAAAAATATTAAAATTAAAATTATGACTAAAGGCTATGAAGATTTTCAGCAAGGCAAAAATCTTTTAATTTGCTCTACATTTATAGGAAAATTAACACAAAATAGCCAAGTAGGATATCTGCTAAGCATAGAAGATACAGCTAAATTTATTATAAACAGAGGAATCAGACTTTTACCCCCTTACCGTATAGACCCATTAGAAAATTCAGGACAAGAATGGCAAGTAGACAAAATACTAGGTTCTAGTTCAAACAATAGCGTTATACGTAAGGTCTTTTATAGACCAAAAACTATACAGGAAAAGCCATCTTCAAACGATAGCGTTATACGTAAGGTCTTTTATAGACCAAAAACTATACAGGAAAAGCCATCTACAGGAATTTACATGATTTACGGACTAGCTACAGGGATCTGCTTTTACACGCGTCCTACATTATTACAGATAAAGTCAGTCTTGCTTTTACAAAAGTTAAAAAGCAGATTGTTTGTCTGCTAAGTGCTTTGCTGCATCTTTTCTCCACTTGCCAAAAGTGTCTTCCATTTTTCCTAAGATGCGGCTACTTCTGTCTTTTTGTGCTAGCTTTAATAATTCATCTGCTTTCAAGGGCCTTCTTTTGATGTTTCTTCTTGTTTAATCTAGCTAATGGTCTGAAGTAAGCATAATCATTTTGAAAAACAAAATGGACAGAGTCTCTTTTTATTCAAGTAAATGCCATATGATCTCTAAATCTTGCCTATATTTAACTGCTCTTTGGCATGCTAAGTTTTGAGATTTTTTACGTTCAATTCACGGAAGACTTTTCACCACATGAGCGTTTTCACCCCAGAATAACTAAAGAACTGAGTAAAGACTAAGAAATCTTACTTGTATGCAGTTGAAAGAGTGTAAGAGAGCGTGTTGCTGAACTTCAATGGAAGAGCATGAAAGAGATTGAGAGAAAGTTTTAGAGAGAGTTTGAGAGAATTTACCGTTTCATTCAAATTTTCTCGATGATCTTTACAACTGAGTCCTAAGGTCTTTTATAGACCAAAAACTATACAGGAAAAGCCATCTACAGGAATTTACATGATTTATGGACTAGCTACAGGGATCTGCTTTTACACGCGTCCTACATTATTACAGATAAAGTCAGTCTTGCTTTTACAAAAGTTAAAAAGCATATTTGTTTGTATGCTAAGTGCTTTTCTGCATCTTTTCTCAACTTGCCAAAAATGTCTTCCATTTTTCCAAAGATGCAGCTACTTCTATCTTTTTGTGCTAGCTTTAATAATTCATCTGCTTTCAAGGGCCTTCTTTTGATGTGTCTTCTTGTTTCTTTTGCCAATTTTGTCTAAAGTTGATCTCTTTTCTTGAGTCAAAAGTTGCAGTCTTATTTTTTTTCTTCTTCTTTTGAGGTTACTGCTTCACGAGTCTGTATGCTTTGTTTTTTTACTTTCTGAGTACTTTGCTTTTTTCCTTGTCATCAGCTGTCTTTTATATGGGTCTTGCTTTTGTCTTCTTACTTGTCCAAGGTCAAAAATAATAACAGCTTGTCCTTGCAAAGGAGTTTTCATGTGTCACTGTTTCTTTCCTTTGGTTTTCCTTTGCTTTTCCTTTGCTTGAAGCCTTGGTTGAAGATTCGTCAGAAGATTCTTCTTCTTCTAGTGCCTTGAGGAATGTATTGTCTTCTTCACTTGGTCTTTACGAAAAGTCCATCTCTTGAAAGATGCTTAGGATCGCCTGTGCTGCTTGCTTTTTAATGTTACTTGCCACTGCTTTCCTTTTTTCTTCTTTATGAGACTTACGTCTCTTTTCCTTTTTTCCCAAACGGACAGGGGTCTCAGGATTTAATATGTCTCTCTTTTCTTGAGTCAAAAGTTGCGGTCTTCTTTTCTTTTCTTCTTGTTTTGAGGTTGCTGCTTCACGAGTCTGTATGCTTTGTTTTTTACTTTCTGAGTACTTAGATTTTTTTCTTTGTCATCAACTGTCTTTTATATGGGTTTTGCTTTTGTCTTCTTGCTTGTCCAGGGTCCAAAATAATAACAGCTTGTCCTTGCAAATGTGTTTTCATGTGTCACTGTTTCTTTCCTTTGGTTTTCCTTTGCTTGAAGCCTTGGTTGAAGATTCGCCAGAAGATTCTTCTGCTTCTAGTGCCTTGAGGAATGTATTGTCTTCTTCACTTGGTCTTTGCGAAAAGTCCATCTCTTGAAAGATGCTTAGGATCGCCTATGCTGCTTGCTTTTTAATGTTACTTGCCACTGCTTTCCTTTTTGCTTCTTTATGAGACTTACGTCTCTTTTCCATTTTTCCCAAATGGACAGGGGTCTCAGGATTTAATTTGTCTTTACCAGCTACCTGTAGGGCTAGACTAGGAATACTATCTCCTATATTCAAAGGATTTTCAGCGTTTTTGAGTAAAATGCTAACCGTAACAGGACTTGAGAAGTCTTTACCTGCATCCTGTAAAGCAAGACTAGCTACTCCTTTAACCCCGGAAGTAGAAGGTTGTGTGGACTTGGATGTTTGAAGAAGTTTGTAATATTTTGTTTTCCAGTCCAAAGTTTCTAATTCTAAAACCTGTATTTGGGCTTTAAGTTGAGCCAATTGCTGCTCAAAACTCTGTTTTTCTATAGCTAAAGAGTCTATTGTACTTTTTAATAAATTATAATGTTTTATTAAGACATCACAATTTTTGCAAAACTGAGAATCTAAATTGGAAGGGATAAGTGTTTGTGTCTGAGTGGTGCATTCGGGGCTGACATAATAATTGACCCCATAGTGTGTGGTCATTAATTGGTGTGCTTCTTCATAAGACAGAGTGCCTTTGTACCAAGGTCTGGTGTGATTGCCAACACCTTTAACCATGGCTTCTGGGAACTGTTTATAAATGCCTAGCTGTTGTCCTCTAAAAACGCAATAAAAATTAAATTTTTTAGTGTCTCTTAGTTTGTGAAAATAGCCAGCCAGTCCGTTCATTGCATTTACGAACCAACCGTTGTCTTTTCAAATGAATGCCTGCCACAAATTGTCTAACAGTGTTGCCTGATCAATAGGAAATTGTCCTAGTTTAGGGTCTTTTACTTGGAATTTACTACCTACGTGTTTGACTACTAAATTGTTACCATCCTAATTGATACGACTTGTGCCTGAGTTGTCTACGTAACTTGTGTATAAGACCGGAAAAACATGTGTTGCCTGATTAGCAAAATTGGCTTGATTGTGACTTACCCTTCTTTGGGGCCTAAGAATTGTGTCATGTATCTGATCATTTCTTCTCCGGTTTCTAAGTTATCTGATTGTTTTGTTATAAAATTTGCTATTACGGCATCTTTCCATACTTGTATATAATTATTTCTTTGTTGAGGGTCTACAGCAGTTATATTTAAAATAAAGGGTTCTGCTGCTTTTTGTATCTTAAAGTTTTGTTCTAACGGGTGTCTTTTTCCTCTAGGTTTATAATTAGGCCTATCAAATTTGTTACTTTCAATGTTAACACTTTGTCTAGGTAAATTACCAAAGGCATATTGTGGTCTTGCAGTTGGTTGAGTTGTATAAAATCTACTTCCATCATTATTTCTATTATTTGTGGTTCCTGAACCACTACTTTCATCCATAAGTATGTAAGGTGTTTCATTCATTAAATTGAATTTTGTATTGTTTGTAGTAATTTGTGTATTGACAGATTCTATTTCTGTTGTTATAGAACTTGTTTCTACAATTAGATATTTTTTGCAAAGTCTCTTGTATTTAAAAAAAAATCAGGTGCACAATAAAATATGCCTCCATTGTTATTCATATCTACTTCTATAGCTCCTAATATTGCTTGATCACTAGTAAATCTATCGTCTACGATGGCTAGAAAAAAACTTTAGCGCCAGTGTCTCTTCTCGTTAAGCCTTTAATTCATATTCTTTAGTTATTCTGGGGTGAAAACGCTTATGTGGTGAAAAGTCTTCCGTGAATTGAACGTAAAAAATCTCAAAACTTAACATGCCAAAGAGCAGTTAAATATAGGCAAGATTTAGAGATCATATGGCATTTACTTGAATAAAAAGGGACTCTGTCCATTTTGTGATTATGCTTTTAAAATAACCATCATAGTAATCTTCATAGTTTTTAAACAAAAGTGGGAGCGAGTCATTTAGGGTTAGTTGCCGAGTGATGGCGTTGAAAACCCGCAGACTAACGCATGCCCTGAGTTTTTTCCAAAAAAGAAAACCCTGATACTTCAGCCAGCATTCTGAGATTTAATCTAGTTATAAGTCTACCCAGCATCCTGAACTTTTGAATTTCAAACTTGAACCCATACTCTCTCTTTTTCAAGTTTCTTCCATACTTTTTCTAAATCTACTCTCTATTCCGTTGTTTTTCTCTGATATGCTACCTTTTTCCAAAAAATGGATTTTGGGGTCTAACCGGAGACTTGTCGTTTCCAAAGATGGTGGTATATCGGCTGGAAACTAGATGTCAAGAAGGCTTACTCTTGGCACCCTTGGGTGTTGACGATTGGTGTAACAACACCACTTACCGAATGGAGAAGCAAGAAGACAAAAGCAAAACCCATATAAAAGATAGCTGATGACAAGGAAAAAAGCAAAGTACTCAGAAAGTAAAAAAACAAAGCATAATGACTCGTGAAGCAGCAACCTCAAAACAAGAAGAAAAGAAAAGAAGACCGCAACTTTTGACTCAAGAAAAGAGATCAACTTTAGACAAAATTGGCAAAAGAAACAAGAAGACACGTCAAAAGAAGGCCCTTAAAAGCAGATGAATTATTAAAGCTAGCACAAAAGGACAGAAGTAGCCGCATCTTTGGAAAAATGGAAGACACTTTTGGCAAGTGCAAAAAAGATGCAGCAAAGCACTTGGCGGACAAACAAATCTGCTTTTTAACTTTTGTAAAAGCAAGATTGACTTTATCTGTAATAATGTAGGACGCGTGTAAAAGCAGATCCCTCTAGCTAGTCCATAAATCATGTAAATTCCTGTAGATGGCTTTTCCTGTATAGTTTTTGGTCTATAAAAGACCTTAGGACTCAGTTGTAAAGATCATCGAGAAAATTTGAATGAAACGGCAAATTCTCTCAAAAAGCGACATTCTTAATGCAATATAAAAACTACCTTTTATAAGAGAAGACCCCAATAAACGATGAGATCTAAATAAAATATACTGTAAGTTAGACATTATTAATCCAGATTACATTGTCAAGACAGCAAATATAGAAGCAAGTAGTCTAGATACTGAAGACTTTAAAATGCATATAAAAGACTTAATGCAATTAGGAGTAATTAGACATAGTAATAGTCCTCATAGATCTGCAGCTTTTATAGTTCGAAATCATGCAGAAATAATTAGGAGAAAAAGCAGAATGGTTGTAAATTACAAAAGACTAAATAATAACATTAGAGATGACAGTTACAACATACCAAACAAAACCTTTCTTTTAAGTAAAATACAAGGCAAAAAAGTATTTAGTAAATTTGACTGTAAATCGGGCTTTTACCAAATTAAGATGTGGCCTGAAGTGTAACATCCTGAAATTTTCCGGAACGTTAACGCTCAATCGATCAGTACACTAAGATAATACTATCTCAAACACAACCAAATAATACCATCAATCTGTCAGAGCAACTATTTGTCAATCAAACTATACTCTCAATCAACTATCATAATTGAAATACCAAGTCTAAGTCTAAGAAAATTTAAACAATAATATTAATTTACCCACGCAGGAGTACTAACTATCAATACTAAATTAAAATTTAAATTCCTTAGCTAGCTCGGCTCTAATCCATGCTCAGGTAATCTACGGATAATGCTACCTGCAGAAAGGAAGTCAAAGGAGACTGAGCTTTTGAGAGCCCAATAAGGTCGCACAAAGATTTAAAATCATAAAACGATTCGGACGGTTTTTCATATAGAGTCAAACAAAACTTTTTACGAGTATTTTCAAGCGTTTCGACAAATATGAACAAAACGAATGATTTTACATTCAAGTCCAATAACATCTTTTTGAGGGATTTGTTTTCGACGAAACCACTACAATACGATATAAACATAGGGACGAGTATTCAACTCAATCCCTTAAATAATAGTCAGTTGAAAACACTTCGGATATAATAAAGCAGGAATGGATAATATTCAAAACATTTCAAGTGCAATAAAACATAAATAGGAATCGTTGAACATGAGCAGTACAGAAGCAAAGCCACCCCGGTAGTGCTCAATCACTTTACATATGCATATGTAACACTGACTAGTCCATCTAGGTACTAGTTAACCCATCCAACAGACCATCCTTATAACGCCAACAATACAGACCATCCTTATGGCTCCCAAGTTACTAACTCATGTCAACATTGAGAAACAATAAATATAATTCAAAACATTTTATGATAATTGAATCGATAAAACAGATGAGAATAAACAAATTACGAATTCCAAACGATCGCTTAAGGTTCAAGTTAGGCTTTCATGGACATGTTTAAAACATCTTTTATATCAGTAGAAAATCGAATCAATTTAGTTTGTAAAACTGTTCTATAAGCATTTGAAAACAGAATGTCGAAATAGGGTTCGGAGAGAAATCCTTACCTCGGTCCAAGCTAAGCGATCCTACCAACCTCGATCAATATTTTTTGAATAAACCTAGATTGACAATTTATTTGTTAGAACATAATTTATGTAAAATACACTATAAACCCTAACATCAACTACCCACTCTCTCCGAAATCGCACACTCAAAACGGTTCCCGCACACGGCCAACCTAACCGAAAATCCTATACACTCCTTAACGTGTACCAGCACTCTAAAATTTATATTATTAACTCCAAAACACTTTTATGGCTTAAATCATTAATAAAAGTCAAAATATGAATTTTCTAAATTTTTGAATATTTTGGAATTAAAATAATGTTCTTAAATACAATAAAACCCAATAATAGCCATAATTACTTCCAGCCGTGAAACAAGTTCCATAATTTTTACAAGAACTTTAAAATATATATAAAAATTATAGAAATTGAAATCACAATTTAAAAGACCTTAAAACTATTTTTCAAATATTCGTTTTGCTAAAACTAATGCGATATGGAAACCATAGAAAATAAACTCCAAAAATTATCAAATTCAAACTGAGTCTTATCCATATAATAGAGACATAACTCTAATTTTTCCCTGAACATTTTCTGGGTTTAAAGGCTCCAAAAGAATTTTTTTACAATTCTATGCTTACAGAAAATATTAAAAATATAAATAGTTTCAGAAAATAATAAACTTTTGCCAGAAATCCTAATATAGGCTAAGGTATCATACTTTAAAATTTCACGTGCTAACGATAAGCGTGCGCTAGTGTATGCACGTGCCGAACTTAACGTCAACCCGTTACCAAACCGTATGTCCCTTCTTTTCCCTCTGTACCCACACACTCCTCTTCACAGCATTTCCCCACACACAGAGCTGTCTCTTGGCAGCTCCACGTACACAGATATAACAACACCAACACATTCATGCCCTCCTCAACCATTTATACACATATAAATACCCACAAGACCACACAATCACACTCTCACAAAACCATTGCACCCTGTTTTCACGCAGTCACGCACCAAGCACACACACCTCACAGTACTCACTCACACACACACCCCGTCAACCAGCTCCATCTCTCCATTTTTCTTTATAGTTTCTCTATAGTACGTAAGTTATTCTAGCCAAACTCCAGTCACCACAAAACTATGCTGCTTGGATATAGAAATAAAGCCACATATTCTGATCCCGGTAACAACAGAACTCATCAAAAGCAGACACATCAAGCCCCTCAAGGTTTCAGGTCAGTTGCTCGACAGAAAGAAATGAGGAGTTCCTTAATCATGTCACCAGACACGGCCCCTCTAACTGGGTCCTGCCATGTCTTAAACAGATCTTGTATGAGTTCTTGCCGATGGGCTTGAGCACAAACCAACCCAGCATACTTGGTGATTTCCAGCCAATCTTGAGAAGATCCCTATAGAAAATAATGCGCTGTGGTTTTTCGCCAGTGTACTCACAGCCCCATATTCACACTAAACACACAGTAAATCCTCACGGCCACATCAAATCTCACGGCTCCCTCAAACCCACACAAACGCGCACACGATGGTAGCCATGCCCCCACTTCATGCACACTCACGTACTCTCTCGGCAGATCCCAAAACACACCCATAAATACACACATACTATCCTATGCAGTATCCCCTTCCCGTGCCCCTCACACACAACCCCACTCGTTTACACATCACACATACCAAACCACAGATCCACTACACCGATGCCTACTGTGTAAATAAAATATATATATATATATATATATATATATATATATATATATATATATATATATATATATATATGCACACCCCTATAAGCACACAACCCCACGGCTAAAGCTCCCATAAAATTGAAAAAAAATATGAGAACAATTTGCTAGAAAACTTACCGGAAAATAATTGCTATAGTCGAAAACTTCGCCCGAACCCTTCTCCTATCTCCTTCCTTTGTTATCTCTCTCTCTACCTCTGCCGTTCCCGAAGGTATGGAGAAAATTTGGGTCGGCTGTGGCATCTTATTGGTCTATATAAATAAGCAAAAGTCCTAAAAAGACAGTTACTTAAAACCCCCTTAAAGTTTCGTTAGTTACTAAAAAAATGTACCCACAACTTTTTATTATTACGAAATGGTCCAAATTAAATTATTTACTATAGTGTGGTGCTCCAAAAAATTTAAGGGTTTGGTTAGGTAACCCGTTATACTAAGTGTCGCTAAAAGTCACTAAATAAAAATATCAACGCTAACTGAAAGAATATTCATCGCTAAAGGTCGCTACTTAAAATATCGACGCTAAAAAAATTATTGGCTGTAAATTTTTTTAAATAAATCCGAAAAGTATCAGGGTGTTACATGAAGACATTAAATGGGCAGCATTCACGACACCATAAGGCCTAAGGACAACAGTCAGGCATTTATAAACAGTTCCCAGAAGCCATGGTTAAAGGTGTTGGCAATCACACCAGACCTTGGTACAAAGGCACTCTGTCTTATGAAGAAGCACACAAATTAATGACCACACACTATGGGGTCAATTATTATGTCAGCCCCGAATGCACCACTCAGACACAAACACTTATCCCTTCCGATTTAAAATCTTTTTTGCTATGTGTTCTTGTAACTTGATTTTACCATTTCGTATTTCCATTCCTAGAAATTTAATGTTTGTTTTAAATAACTCAATTTTTTTCTTGCTTAAAATTAAACCATGTTTATCGAATAGTTTAAAAACTAAATCTAAGTGCGAAATATGTTCTTTGTCATTTTTGCTACAAACTAATTACTACAAACAATACAAAATTCAATTTAATGAATGAAACACCTTACATACTTATGGATGAAAGTAGTGGTTCAGGAACCACAAATGTAACACCCCAAAACTTGAGGCTAGTTTTACGCTAAAAATCTTAGTTAATTATTTACTGGATCCTTAACGATGAACCGGTGAGCATTAAATTTTGTTATCTTTAGCGATAATGTTTAGAAACTATAATGAAGCATTGATTTAACGATAGTAGTTATATGAATACCAATTTAGACCTTTAGTGACGATTAGTGTGATCCAAAATTTAACGGCTATCTTTAATGACAAAATTTTGCTAAATCATAATTTATAAATTAAAATGACAAATACAGAATGACATTGATTGAGGTTTTAGTGACAATTAGCGAAACAATTTTTTTTGAATTTTTGGCGACGAAATTCCTTGTAGTTAGCGTTGATATTTTTACGTGGCCGCTTCTAGCGACACAGAATGGAGCGGGTTAGTTTAACAGCCGTTAATAATCCTTTACATAAAGTTATTGTACATATTTTATTTTTAGACCATTTTCGCAATCATAAGTTTGGGTTAAAAGTTTTTAGCGACAAATGGATGTGTAGGGTTTTCTTTACATGTTTTCAACTAGGGTTTCTTTTTAGCATATATATAAACATATAGCACGTCTGGGCAGCCGTTCATGGGCTCCCAATTCAGCCGTCAGACTCACCTAGAGAGAGAGAGAGAGGGGCGGGGAGAGAGAGAGTTGCAGAGGGACAGATCGAGGGACTCTTTCCGGCGAAGCTTTCCGGTAAGAGATCGTCAACTTACGTCCATTTTTTAGTATATATATGCATTTACATATCATGAGTTAAGGGAATGAATGGTGTGTATACGGGTTGTGGGTTTCGGTAGTGTTGTAGCCATGAGTGTATTTCTGTGTGTTGTGTGGGTATAAGATGAATGGAAGTGGCTGAATTATATTCATGGGTTTGAAATGAGAGGAAGGAGAAAAGAGAGATGGAGAGAACCCACTGCCGCATGGCAGTGGGCACCATGGCCGTGAGTTTGTAGCTGCAGTAATATGACAAAGTGCAGGGGAAGGAGAAGCTGTGTGGCTGTTGGGTGATGTGCGTGTGTGAGTGAAATACCTAAATGAGTGTTGGTGTGTGCTTTGCGTTGTGCGTGTAGTGCTGTGTATATAATGTGTGTGTGTGTGAGGTAGTGAGGATAAAATCTCAGCTGTGAGGAGGTGTGCGTATGCGTGGTTTATGTGTGCTTTGTGTGTACGTGAACTGCCAAGGAGGCAGTGTGTGTGTGTGAGAGAGAGTGAAGTGCGTATGTGTGTGCTGGTTGTGTGAGTAATATGTGGGAGTTTGTGGCTGCCAGAAAGTGGGTGTGAGTGTTGTGCTGTGTATTATATAAGTGTGTGCGTGGGTGTACAAATAGGAGAAGATGAAGGCTGCAAAACAGCCCATGGACATCAAGTGGGTTTGTGAAATGGAAATGGGCATGGAGATGAATATGTAATAAAGGTGAGTGTCTGTGGAAGGTGTGAGTGAGTGAGGCAGTAGCTAGCTGTGCAAGAGTGGGTGTTATGCATACTTGTGTCTGTGAGAAGATCTTGTGGGTATTATAGGAGTGAGTTGGTGTGTATGTAAGCTATGTCCATGAGTGTGTGCTTATGCGAGTGTAAAATGGGTATAGTGTAGGTATTTTGTGCAGCCATGAGAGTTGCTCTGTGAGGGGGATAGTGTGCTGTGTTCTTATGTGTGTTCCTATATGTGTGTGTGTGTGGGAGAGGACGGCTACTGTGGTGAAATGGGTTTAGAGGTGTTAGGTGTGGGAAATAAAGCTAATAAAAATAAGGGGTCTGTAGAGAGTGGGATGGTATGTGCGGTGGGTGTGAGTGTGTACAGGTGTGTTGCTGTGTGGGTGCATGCGTGTATAGTGTAGTGTGTGTGAGTGTGCTGTGTGCTTGCGTGTGTAAAATGTGTTAACAATTAGCCTACCAAGCAAACCATAAACAAGCTACTCACGCACAGCCAAGGCTGTTGCCCCATATACCATGCACAAGGCTGTTGCCTTATCTCAGATTGAAACTCAGCATTTTCAAATGTTTAAAGTGTAAACATGGTCCATTTGTCTCTCCACAACTCACTCACGTCACCTGTGAAATCAATATATATTCTTGTAACTATGCAAAGGAAAGTCTAATAAATGCAAAACATAAAACCTTTTCTCTACAAAAATGAATGTGTGTACTATATGTGTGGGAATTGAGACAAAGAAGAGGGAAAGTGAATAAGTGTGCGTGTATATGTGTGTTTGGCAAATAAAGGTGAGTTACATGTTGTTGGTTGGTGGGTTGGTGAGAATAAGGCTTGGGTTGACGCGGGTCTATGAGTATAGAGATTTAGAGAAGAAGAAGAGAAGTGCAGATTACGTACCAGAATAGCATTAAGTTCGGCACGTACATATATTAATGCACACTTATCATTAGCACATGAAAATTTACAGTATAATATGTAAGGCCATATTAGAATTCGTGGCAAAATTTTATAATTTTCTGAGATCGTATAAATTTTTAGTATTTTCTGTAATTTCAGATTTTGGAAAATTCTTTTGGAGCCTTTAAACCATGAAAATGTTTTGGGAAAAATTGCAATAATGTAGTTATGTTATAAATAAGACTCAGTTTGAATTTGGTAATTTTAGGAGTTGTTTTGCTATGATTTCCATATCGCATTGGTTTTAGCAAAATGAAAAATCTAAAAATACTTTTTATGTCTTATAAATTCTGATTTCAATATCTATAATTTATATATATATTTTAAAGTTCTCATAAAAATTATGGGACTTATTTTTCAGCTGGAAGAATTATGGCTATTATTGGGTTTTTATTGTATTTAAAGAAATTATTTTAATTCAAAAATATTCAAAAATTCAGAAAAATACATATTTTGACTTTTAGTAATGTTTTAAGTTATAAAAGTGTTTTAGTGTAAATTATTATAAATTCTAGAGTGTCGGTACCCGTTAAGGAGTGTATAGGATTTTCGATCAGGTTGGCCGTGTGTGAGAATCGTTTTGAGTGCGCGATTTCGGAGAGAGTGGGTACGCAGTGAGTATTTGATAATAGGGTTTGTAGCGTATTTGACATAAATTATGTTCTAACGAATAAAATGCCAATCTAGGTTCATTCAGAGATTTTAAAATATTGATCGAGGATTGGTAGCATCGCCTAGCTTGGACCGAGGTAAGGATTTTCTCTCCGAACCCTACTTCATTGTTCAAAATTCAAATGTTTTATTATGAAATCTTTACAAAGTTCATTGAACTCTGATTTTATCATTGATATGAAAATACTTTTGAAACTGTCCATGAAACCCTAATTTGAGCCTGATAACGATCGTTTGGAATTCGTTATTCTCATCTATTTACTAAATTCAATCATTGTAAAATGTTTTGAATTGTGTTTAAATTCCTTGATTACTTTCAAAATGCATGTATTACTTCTCAATGTTGACATGAGTTAGTAGCTTGGGAGCCATAAGGATGGTCTGTATTGTTGGCGTTATAAGGATGGTCTGTTGGATGGGTTTAACTAGTACCTAGATGGATTAGTCAGTGTACATATGCATATATAAAGTGTATCGAGCACTGCCGGGGTGGCTTTGCTTCTGTACTGCTCATGTTCAATGTTTCCTGTCTATGTTTTATTACACTTGAATTGTTTTGAATTATTATCCATTCATGCTTTATTATATCCGAAGTGTTTCAAATGACTATTATTTAAGGGATTGAGTTGAATATTCATCCCTATGTTTATATCGTATTGTAGTGATTTCATCGAAAGCAAAATCCCTCAAAAATTTGTTATTGGACTTGAATGTAAAATCGTTCGTTTTGTTCATCTATGTCGAAGTGTTGTATTTTATTGAAATACTCTCCAAAAGTTTTATATGAAAAATCGTCCGAATTGTTTTGTGATTTTAAATCTTTGTGCGACCTTACTAGGCTCTTAAAAGCTCACTCCCCTTTGACTTCCTTTCTGCAGGTAGTAACCAGCGTTAGATTTTTTGAAAATTGGACTAGAGGCAAGCGAGCGAGTGAATTTAAGTTATTATGTTCTTCTATTCGAACCCCTGCGTGGGTGAAGAGTATTGTTTAAATTTTATAGGATATCAATTTGGTATTTTATTTATGAAATCAGTTAAGAGTATGATTTCATTTAAGGTTAGTTGCTCTGATGATGGTTGTCCACTTTGGATTATGAGGACATATTCTCTTAGTGTATCTGATCGATTGAGTGTTAACATTTCGGAAATTTCCGGGATGTTACAACAAATAATAGAAATAATGATGGAAGTAGATTTTATACAACTCAACCAACTACAAGACCACAATATGCCTATGGTAATTTACCTTAGACACATATTATTTAATTGTTCAGACAGATGGTTGCAGAGAAGGATGGGGAGCAGTTTTATACTGCAAATCCAATAAATATACCAATAAAAAAGATGAAAAAGAATATGCAGATATGCAAGTGGCAAATATAAAGAAAGACATCAGTATTTAACAAGTTTAGATTATGAATTGTTAGCAATAATCTATGCTTTAGAACATTTTAAAGCACTGATAATTAGTAGACATGAATTTTGCATTAGAACAGATTGTGAAGCAATCGTCAGGTATAACAAAAATAAAAATTCTAGATATACCAATAGATGGGTTAAATTTTTAGCAGCCCTTAGTAATTATAGAATAGATAAAATAGAATGGCAACATATAAAAGGCAACGACAACACAGTAGCATATTTATTATCTCGAAAGTTACTACAATACTAATCCAAACATATAAATCCAAACAAGTTTTTTCTATTTTTTCTAAGCAAGTGATTAATAACATTATTATAATATTATTTTGTTTTCTAGATATTATATCATTTGGAGTTCCTAGATTATTTCTTGATATGCCTTCTGCTGGAGTTATGTAGTTATTGCTTTAAATAAAGATTTGTTTATAGTCTGTATTTGCTTCATAGTCTTTAGAAGTATTCATTTATATTTTAAGCCTTGGATTTTAAAGTAGTGTCTTAAATTATTTTCTAATTTTGTATTTTGTTTTTCTAGAAACGACGAGTCTTCGGTTAGACCACAAAATCCATTTTTTGGAAAAAGGTAGCATATCAGAGAAAAACAATGGAATAGAGAGCAGATTTAGAGAAAGTATGGAAGAAACTTGAAAAAGAGAGAGTCTGGGTTCAAGTTTGAAATTCAAAAGTTCAGGCTGGGTAGACTTATAACTAGATTAAATCTCAGAATGCTGGTTGAAGTATCAAGGTTTTCTTTTTTGAAAAAAACTCAGGGCATGCGTTAGTCTGCGGGTTTTCAACGCCATCACTCGGCAATTAACCCTAAATGACTCGCTCCCACTTTTGTTTAAAACCTACGAATATTACTATGATAGTTCTTTTGAAAGCATAATCAATTTAAAATCTAGCTAATGGTCTGAAGTAAGCATAATCATATTGAAAAACAAAATGGGCAGAGTCTCTTTTTATTCAAGTAAATGCCATATGATCTCTAAATCTTGCCTATATTTAACTGCTCTTTGGCATGTTAAGTTTTGAGATTTTTTACGTTCAACTCACAGAAGACTTTTCACCACATGAGCGTTTTCACCCCAAAATAACTAAAGAACTGAGTAAAGACTAAGAAATCTTACTTGTATGCAGTTGAAAGAGTGTAAGAGAGCGTGTTGCTGAACTTCAATGGAAGAGCATGAAAGAGAGCGTTTTTACGTTGATTGTGCTAGCAAAATAGGAGAAGTTGCCAACACGATCTAGCCGTCCACGTCTGATATGTGTGTATATATATATATATATATATATGTATGGGAGCTGATCCGTTGATAGCTCTAGTAAAATAGGAGAAGTTATATATATATATATATATATATATATATATATATGAGAGCTGATCCGTTGATAACGCTAGCAAAATAGGAGAAGTCGCCTGATCTGTGGATGGTCCAGATATTTTTTTATGTTGTTTTTAAGGCCGTCTGCTACATTATGTAGCGGAAAATTTTGTGACAAAAATACCCTCAGAGCCCGTTCGCTACTGTAACGACCCGGTCCACGGCCCCACCACAGGGCATTGCCTCTCTCAAAAGGGCTAGCCAAGTAAGTACTTATGAGTTCATAGGCAGGGTCTTATAAGGCCAATCGCAAACTCTTCCACAACCAATCTCCCCACCTTATTCCTTAGCGTCCTCGCTAAGGCTCGATCACACATAGCCCAGAATCTTCCTCTCTAGCCAATGTGGGATATACCCAGCTCACACTTCGTTGCCCAAACCATCCTCTCTAATACCATCTGTAACGACCCGATCCACGCCCCACCACAGGGCAATGCCTCCCTCAAAAGGGCTAGCCAAGTAGGTACTTATGAGTTCCTTGACAAGGTCTTATAAGGGTCATCTCATACTATTTCACATCTGATGTGGGATATTACAATCTCCCCTCCTTATACCTTAGCGTCCTCGCTAAGGCTCAATCACACAGCCCAGAATCTTCCTCTCTAGTCAATGTGGGATATACCGGGCTTACCTTTCGTTTCCCCAACCATCCTCTTGATGTGGGATATACCTGGGCTTGCCTTCGTTTCCCCAACCATCGGCAACCCGACTGGATAGCCCAGCCCGAGTTTTCGAGAGTCGGCTCTGATACCATCTATAACGACCCGGTCCACGGCCCCACCACAGGGCATTGCCTCTCTCTAAAGGGCTAGCCAAGTAAGTACTTATGAGTTCATAGGCAGGGTCTTATAAGGCCAATCGTAAACTCTTCCACAACCGATGTGGGATATTACAGCTACATTATGTAACGGACTAGTTTTCGGACCTTTTTTCTCTTTCTGTCATTAATGTTCTAACTTTTTTTCTCTCTCTCTCCCCCGTCCGCTATATTATGTAGCGGATTAGTTTTTTGCCCTTTTTCTCTTTCTGTCATTAATGTTCTGACTTCTTTCTCTTTCTCCTTTCTCTCCATCTTCTGACTTGTCTTTCTCTCTCTCTCTCATCACGTTTTAACTTGTTTATCTTTCTCTCTCTTTTCTCTCACCATTTTCTTTCTCATCATCCTTTCTTATTATCTACATGGGCCGTTACTCATTAGCTAGCAGTGAGACAATAGAACAACCTGTAATACTGGATGTATATTCACCAGATCAGTGTGTAGAGTAGATTGGTAGTGTTGATTTATGTAAAAATGATTTGAAGGCTTAGTGGGTTAGAGTACCTTGATTTATCTAAAAACGATTTCAACGGCCAGATCCTGGATAAGTTTCCATTGAGTCTACAAGTCTTCAATGTCCTAAAAATGCCTTACTGATCTTTCCAGACCATCTGAGAATGACGTGCCTGCTCAAA
Organism: Escallonia herrerae; assembly: GCA_033070095.1. Classification (NCBI taxonomy): domain Eukaryota; kingdom Viridiplantae; phylum Streptophyta; class Magnoliopsida; order Escalloniales; family Escalloniaceae; genus Escallonia; species Escallonia herrerae. The sequence goes on along the minus strand of JAVXUP010000955.1, from coordinate 252,287 downwards.
TTCAAGAGGGGGAAACATCACCGCTCAAAGTCTACGATCAAGATTGCAATCATTGTTGCCTCAGTTGGAGCTGCTTTTATGATTGCCTTTATTTTATCGGCTTATTATCTGGCACAGCTGCAAGACTTCCATGTAAGAAGTGGATTTAGTGGCCAAACTTAGGGGCAGAGATGTTAAAGTAGGCAGAATCAGGCGTTCTTCACTTGTCCAATTCTGTCAAAACGTAGATGCTACTCCAACTTCGTTAAATTTCTCAAATGATCATTTGTTAACTTCAAACTCAAGATCATTGTCGAGGCTGCCAGAGCTTGGTACTAAAATCACTGAGCACGCTTTGCCAGGAGGGGTGGTGGCTAGTTCCGCACCCACGCATCCCAATTTGATAAGATAGTCATCCGGAAGAAAGTCCTCTCAAGGTTCACCCATAGATTCCTCACTCCATGGCCTGAACCACGCCGTGGCAACAGTGGCCTGAACCAACTTCTGAAGGAAACCACTAATGACCCATGTAGATAATAAGAAAGGAGGGGAGGAAAGGGGAGGATGAGAGAAAAAAATGGTGAGAGAAAAGAGAGAGAGAAAGAGAAACAAGTTAAAAAATTGGTGAGAAGAAAGAGAGATAAGTTAGAAGAAGGAGAGAGAGAAAGAGAAAGAAGTTAAAACATTAATGACAAAAAGAGAAAAAATGTCCGAAAATGAGTCCGCTACATAATGTAGTGGACGGGGGAGAGAGAGAGAGAAAGAAGTCAAAACATTTATGACAGAAAGAGAAAAAAGGTTCGAAAACTAGTCCGCTACATAATGTAGCGGACAGGAGAGAGAGAGAGAGAGAGAGAGAAGTAAGAACATTAATGACAGAAAGAGAAAAAAGGTCCGAAACTAGTCCGCTACATAATGTAGCGGACGGGCTCTGGGGGTATTTTTGTCACAAAATTGTCCGCTACATGATGTAGCAGACAGACTTAAAAACAACATAAAAAAAAATCTGGACCGTCCACAGATCGCGTTGGCAACTTATCATATTTTGCTAGTGCTATCAACGGATCAGCTCCCGTATATAAATATATATTTATATACGAGAGCTGATCCGTTGATAGCGCTAGCAAAATAGGATAAGTTGCTAGCGCGATCTGACCGTCCACGGGCGATTTGTGGACGATCCAGATCTTTGCATTTTTTTAAGTCTGTCCGCTACATTATGTAGCGGACCATTTCTGGACAAAAATACCCTCCAGCTCCTTCCGCTACATTGTGTAGCGGACGAGTTACTTTTTCTCTCATTCTCTCTCCTTTCAGTCATTATTTTTCTGACATGTTTGTTTTCTCTCTCTCTCTCTCTCCTTTATGTCATCAATGCTCGTGTCCTTCTCTCTCATTTCTCTTTCTGTCATCAATGCTCATTGTGTCCGCTACATTATGTAGCAGACGAATTGCCACAACCAAATTAACTGGGTTCTGTGTTAGATGTGTTAGATGTTCTGGGTTCTCTATATTTTCAGTCACGCAATGTCTTTTATCTTTGTAATATGCAGATCCAAAACAATGTCTTTTGCCATCAACAAACCATAACTGCCATCATCGCCGAAGAATCGCCGAAGAACCACCGCGCCACTCTAGCCGTAAATGTTGAAATGAGTAGATAGATCCACCGCGCCACTCCGGCGAAAAGCAATCACTTAAAAAAGTTAGTAAATCAGAAAACACTTTTCAATACATGTTCCTCCGATTCAAACTCCGCTCTGGCTCAGATCATGCGGGTCTCCGATTCGATTCTCCTTACGACAGACAATATCGCCGGCAAAGAAGATAAATAGAGAGAGATGAAAGTGAGAGAATGGAGAGAGGAAGAGAAAGGGGGAGAGAGAGAAAGATAGAGGAGTCAGAAAATTGATGGGAGAGAGAGAGAGACAAACATGTCAGAAAAATAATGACTGAAAGGAGAGAGAATGAGAGAAAAAGTAACTCGTCCGCTACACAATGTAGCGGACAGAGCTGGAGGGTATTTTTGTCCAGAAATGGTCCACTACATAATGTAGCGGACGGACTTAAAAAATGCAAAAAAAAAAGATCTAGACCGTCCACAGATCGCCCGTGGATGGCCAGATCGCGCTAGCAACTTATCATATTTTGCTAGCACTGTTTTGCCGTCCACAACATAATGTAGCGGACGGTAAATTATCGTCTGCTACATTATGTTTTGGACAGTGAAAAAAAAGTGCTGTTGTGGCGCGCGATCTGGCCGTCTATTCTCGCCCGTGGACGGCCAGATCGCGCTAGCAACTTGGGTTAAGTTGCTAGCGCTATCAATGGATCACGACCCACATATATATATATATATATATATATATATATATATATATATAATACTTTCCATTTAAAAGAAAATTTTAATGTTACAATTAAGATTAAACAACTTACGAGACTTAAAAGAATGATCTAACAATTGATTTAAATATTGATAGGTACCTTATTTTTTAATTTGATTAATGAGGGTTGTATAATTTAAAAATTAATTCTAAACATTTTAGAACTCAACCTAATTAATACACTAACTTATTATGACTTAATTTTAACTATTGTATTCTTAAAACCACTCTTTAATGTGAACAAAAAATTCTAGATCAAAAAAAATAAAAATAACATAGTAAATTTAGAAGGAAAATAATGATGTTCTAATTGAGTTAAATGTACTATATATATATATATATATATATATATATATATATATATATATATATATAAGATAGTCATCGTTAAAAATTAATAATGTAATTGTAAGTCAACATTTTAAAATAAGACCTTAAGACCACCAAACTGATTATATCCCATATATAAGGATTTAGAAAACAACTCAAACTCTTCACTGTGATTTATTGTTGAAAAATTCTTGGTATAATTGTCGCAATATATGTAAATCGTATAAATCTGGAAAATCAATTGTTTAACGGTTAAATTGTATGCTACAGACATATATTTACGTATTAGGCTTCGATTTTGACTATTAAAATCATAATTAGATTGTCATGCAATTCTTGTGTAATATTTGCATACGCATCTATGTTTATTTAGTTCTTTTAGAATTATAAGTTGAAAGAACATATAATATTTAGAAGGAAAAAAATGATATTTCAATTGAGTTAAATGTACTATCATTATTCACACACAGACAACACACACACAAGATAGTCATCGTTAAAAATTAATAATGTAATTATAAGTCAACATTTTTAAATAAGACCTCAAGACCACCAACCTGGTTCTATCCTAATATATAAGGATTTAGAAAACAACGCAAACTTTTTACTGCGATTTATTGTCAAAAAATTCTTGGTATGATTATCGCAATATTTGTAAATCTTATAAATCTAGAAAATCAATTGTACAACAGTTAAAACTCAATGCTACTGACATATAATTACGTATTAGACTTTAGTTTTGACTATTAAAATCTTAATTAGATTGTCATGTAATATTTGCATACGCGTGTGTATATATATATATATATATATATATATATATATATATTATTTACTTTAGTTCCTTTAGAATTCTAAGTTGAAAGAACATATAAAATTTAGAAGGAAAAAATGATATTCTAATTGAGTTAAATGTACTATCACTACACACACACACACACAATATAGTCATCGTTAAAAATTAATAATGTAATTATAAGTCAACATTTTAAAAATAAGATCTCCAGACCACCAAACTGGTTATATCACATATATAAGGATTTAAAAAACAACTCATACTCTTTACTGCGATTTATTGTTGAAAAATACTTGGTATGATTGTCGCGATATTTGTAAATCTTATAAATCTAGAAAATCAATTGTACAACGGTTAAACTCTATGCTACGGACATATATTTACGTATTAGGCTTTGGTTTTGACTATTAAAACTTTAATAAGAATGTCATGTAATTCTTGTGTAATATTTGCACACGCATATATGTTACTTTAGTTCCTTTAGAATTCTACGTTTTGAAAGAACATAATAAATTTAGAAGGAAAAAAGTGATGTTCTAATTGAGTTAAATGTACTATCACCACACACATACACAAAAGATAGTTATCGTTAAAAATTAATAATATAATTGTAAGTCAACATTTTTAAATAAGATCTCAAGACCACCAAACTGGTTATATCCTATATATAAGGATTTAGAAAATAACTCAAACTCTTTACTGCGATTTATTGTTGAAAAATTCTTGGTACGATTGTCGTGATATTTGTAAATCTTATAAATCTAGAAAATCAATTTACAATGGTTGAACTCTATGCTACAAATTAGGCTTTGATTTTGACTATTAAAACCTTAATTAGATTGTCATGCAATTCTTTTGTAATAATTGCATATGCATATATGTTTACTTTAGTTCCTTTAGAATTATAAGTTAAAACAATAATGAGTAAATTGTATTACGGTACCGCTTGACGATGAAAAAGAAAAGTTTAAAGAATGCAAAAAATTAGTGATGACTTGTAATACAATCCACTCATTGTCCTTTAAACTTACAGTTCAGAGGAACTAAAGCAAACATATATACTTATACAAATATTCCGTAATAATTGCATGACCATCTAATCAAGACAGCAATTTTCAATGTGTATGAGACGGAAAAAATATTCTTCTGAATACCATATTCATATCTTAATAAGTTGGTGATTTTTGAAACAAAGATTTATGAAGAAGGTAAGAATGGACAATGATTTTTGAAACAATGATTTATCAAGACTAAGTTACTTGAAACTATTATAAATAAAGTATTAAAAAATTTTTACCAACAATTATAGTTTAAACAAAAGTAGATTTTTTAACATCTTTTTTTTGTTTCTTGAAATGTGGTATTCATTGATACACTGTTTGTAACCTTTTAAACTTTTTATTAACTTACTCGAGATGGACTCGGGATTTTGAGCTATAATATCTAATAACAGAGGTGAGAAATGCAATGATAGCTCATGTAACCTCATTGCATTTTGTTTCTAATATAATAAAAGTTATAAAAACTAATGTAAAACATATTAATGTTGCTAAAGATTTCCAAACATTATTTTGGGACAGGGTCCTTAATTTTGCAATTAATTAGTTCAACAAATATAGTAAGCATTTAATAAGCCTTATGCAATTCAAAAATCAACTCGAAACATCCGAAATTTTCTAACCAATATAGTAACCTATTATGAATTTATTTGAATATTATATATCAAAAAAGCTCTCTAACATGAAATATTAACATGTAAAACAAAAAATTACTTAAGAGATTTAATAAGAAAAAATAGGTATTGTTTCAAATTCATATATAAATTTTTTATAAATTCAAATATGAATTTAACTTGATTAATATGCTGGTTGAAAATTTTGATCAATAATTTCCTTACTATATGGTTTTGTACTATCCTATTTAGTCGCATTGGTTAAAGTAGAAATACCATAATGTACAGATTCTATATGAGATATATTAAAACATAGTGTAAATTTAAAACCTTAATTGTGTGAGCATTTCTTAACTTCAACTAATTTTATGTTGAAAAAATTTTGAATCAATTTTTTTCTATGGTATTTTTCATATGAATAAATTAACTCTTAAATATTCTATACTCTGCATTAGCTAGATACCATTTATGATTTTATGTTAACTTTTATAATTTTAAATAGAATTGCATATAAAATCTAAAAGATATTAGTTATGTTGTGATGAATGTAGACTAAAATTTCGATTGAAAATCTTATTATATCTGAAGATAAATCTTACTTAATAAGTGTAACACCCCGATATTTTTTTCGATTTATTTAAAATTTTTAGCAGCGAAAATATTTTTTTTTGCTCAGTGCCGATTCAACGACAATTTTTTTCGTTAGCATTCATATTTTCGTTTAGCGATTTTTAGCGGCTATTAGTGAATCGGGGTCAGGTAACAACCCAAATAAATTATTCAAGTATACTAATTTTTGATAAATAATTACTTGGACCTTTTTGCGATCATAAAAAAAGATTCGGGTAACGCTTAAAATAACTAACGAATATATAGGGGGGGTTTTGGTCATTTTTCCCTCTAGGGTTTTATATTTATCCTTGGTTATGAGAAGGCAGCCGTTAACTCTCTTCCCTTCATCTGGTTTCACAATAGAGAGAGAGAGAGAGAGTTAAAGAGGACGGCAAGATATTCCTTTGGCGATCGAGAAACATTTTCCGGTAAGCCTCGACCTCTTCTTCTTCTTTTTATTTCAGCATTTTAGTGTGCGCACGTAGAGATGTGAGTGCTGTATATTTAGGTGTGCGTATAAGGGTCTAACATGAGTGGCTGAATGATTGTGGGTGTACACAGGTGGACTGCCATGGGGGCAGTCCATGTAGGTGCATGCGCGATCGGGTAACCTGTGTAAATTAGTGTAATGGGACTGCTGTGGTGAGAAAGAGAGACAACCGTGAAGGGATATTTGCTGTAGAGAGAGAGAGAGAGAGAGAGAGAGAGAGAGAGAGAGGTGTGCTGCGATGGATGTATGTGTGGGTTTGTGTGAGTCTGTGTGCTAAGAGTGAGAACAATGAGAAACTGTTTGAGAGAGATGGACACATACACTTTGCAATCTGGCCACTGCCTTGTGCATGAGTGTGCATACATGTTTGTGGGTGTGTTTATATATATATATATATGTGTGTGTGTGTGTGTGTGTGTGTGTGTGTGTGTGTGTGAAGGGGACTATGTGAAGGGTGAAGTGGCTGTGAGTGATAGGTTTGTGTGTATAGGAATGGAGTGTTTTTGTTTAAGTTGTGGTCCACGTAGGATGGAAAATGAGCTGCCAAACAGCCCCATGAAGATGTGTGGGAATGGTGCATGCTAGTAGGTGTAGTAATGTGTGTTTGTGTGGGTTAGAGAAGGAGTGAAACTGAAATGGGTGCAAGGGGGCAGCTGTGTTACAGGTTTGTGGTGGGCTGTAGTGCTAGGTGTGTATGTGGGTATTAGATGAAGAAGTCAGTGCAAAATGAAGAAAGCAAAGAGAGATGCAGTAGGCATGTGAGGTAATGTTTTGAACTGTGTGAGGGATGTTGGGTATGGGGAAATTATAGCAGGCCTGTGTGACGAAAATGGGCATGGTGGATGTATGTATTTATATATTTGTGGATGTGTTGTGGAGGTAATGGGTTGTGTGTGTTACATGAGTGCATAATGTATATATGTGTGTATATAGTGTGTGTTTTGAGTGGTGTTTCATGTGTGAGCGGGTGATGGTTATGAGATGAAAATGGGGAGCAAGGGAAGCTGCGTGAACAGTAACCACGAGCTGGTGAGTGTGTTTTGGTTTGGAGAGAAAGTAAAGAGAAGAAGGAGAGTACCGAGCGTGTAAATTTTGTCAGCGTTAAGTGCGACACATGTGTAAACTAGCGCACAATTATTGTTAGCACGTGACACATTACAGTATGACACGTTAGACTATATTAGAATTTCTGGGAAAAGTTTATAATTTTTTGAAATTGTATGTATTTTTAGTATTTTCTGTAATTTTAGATTTGGAAAATTGTTTTAGAGCCTTTAAACCCTGAAAATGCTATGAGGAAAATTATGGTAGTGATTATATAGTATAATAAAGACTCAGTATAAATTTAATGATTTTTGGTGTCGATTTGTTATCATTTTCAGTATCACATTGAATTTAGCAAAATGAAAAATAAAGAAATAGTTTTAGTGTCTTTTAAATTCTGATTTCAATTTCTATAATTTTATATATATTTTAAAGTTTGTATAAAAATTATGGGACTTATTTTTCAATTGAAAGTAATTTTTACAATTTATGGGTTTTATTGTATTTAAGAAAATTATTTTAATTAAAAAATATTCAAAAATTCAGAAAATTCATATTTTGACTTTTTATAATGTTTTAAGTTATAAAATTGTTTTGTTGTAATTTATTTTGAATTTTAGAATATCAACACGAGTTAAGTATCGTACAAGATTCTCGGTTAGGTTGGCCGCGTGCGAGACGCGTTTTGAGTTGATCGATTTCGGGATTAGAAGTGAGCACGTGGGGGTATTATGATATTAGGTTTATAGTAATGTAGCATAGATTGTGTTCTAACCAATGGATTGCCAAATCTAGGTTTATTCAGAGATCATTAATCGACATCGAGTTTTTGTAGCATTGCTTAGCTTGGATCGAGGTAAGGATTTTCTCTCCGAACCCTCCATCACTACTCTAATTTCAAATGCTTATAATAATAGTTTTTATGAACTGTATTGAATATTGATCTTTATGATTGATATGAAAATGTTTTCAATTGCCGTGAAACCTTAAATTGAGCCTTATAGTGATCGTTTGAAACTATTTATTCTCATATGTTTTATCGATTCAATTTATCATAACATGTTTTGAATTATATTTATTGCTTCTCAATGCTGACATGAGTTAGTAAATTGGGAGTCATAAGAATGGTCTGTATTGTTGGCGTTATAAGGATGGTCCGTTGGATGGGTTTAACTAGTACCTAAATGGACTAGTCAGTGTTACATATGCATATGTAAAGCGTATCGAATACTGCCGGGGTGGCTTTGCTTCTGTACTGCTCATGTTCAACGTTTCCTATTTATGTTTATTGCACTTTAAGTGTTTTAAAAGTGGTTATTTATTTAAGGGAAAATGAGTTGATACTCCTCCCTATGTTTAAATGAGTTGATACTTGTGACACCCCAAAATCTTATGCTGGTGTTACAGTAAAATATATATATATATATATATATATATATATATATATATATATATATATCCAATTAGTTATTTATTTGACCTTTAGCGAAAATTTGGTGACCAATAATTTTTTTTTTGGGGTCAACTTTAGCGGCATATTTAAAAAAAAAAAAGAAATGCTGTAGATTAGAGGAGCTGAGCGTTATAGTTTATGACGCTTAGCGACAAAATTATTTTAGAAATAATAATTAATGATTTAGTGTTAACAGTTATAAGTAATATTGATTGAAGTGTTTAGTGATGAGCGTGACCGAATTTCTATCGACATTCTTTTAGTGACGATATATTTTTATATGTACTAAACGTTGACGTATGTTTTTAGCGACGAACTATCTACGTTAGCATCGATATACTTTTAGCGACAATAAAAAAAATTTCCTTTAATAGCGGTGAACTTAATAACGATGTTTTCTTAAATGAGATAGCGTAATAAACCGTTGATAATTTTCGTAATGCTTAATTTATCATAAGAGTTTATTGTCAGACCATTTCGCATTAACAAGTTGGATAAAAGGATTTAGCGACAATTTATTTAGTAGGGTTTTCATTTTTCCAACTAGGATTTCATTCCATATATTATATATATCATATTTTCTGGGCTGCCGACTAAGTGCTCCATTTTAGCCGTTACAACCACTAACGAGAGAGAGAGAGAGAGAGAGAGGGAGAGGTCTTCAGAAAAGGGATTGAAGAGTTTTCTTTCCGGCGAATTTTCGGTATGGTTTTCCATATACTCTTCTCTAATGTTTAATGAAAATTCAGTTTAAGGGGGGAATTTTGGGTTTAGGACTGCCGTGAATTACAATTTGCCAACGCATCTTGATAGTGGTGAAATGGGTGTAAGGACTGCCATGGCCGGCGTAAGGTGCGCGGGTAATTGCTCATATGTGTGGCTGTGATATATAGATATATACGTAAAGATCTGTGTATGTGGATATATAGGTGCATGAATGAAATAACAAGATCAAGATCTGGGTACGTGTGCGTATATGAAAGGGGGTGTGCGTTTGTATGTATATATGTGATGTTCGGTGTGAAGAAAAAAAACGGGAACAAACGGCTATGGTGCATGGGTGTGAAACTGTGTGTCCCCATGCGTGTTGGGGGCAAGGAAAAAAAAAAGAAGAGAAAGCTACTGCCATGAGGCAGTAGCTTTGATGGGTTGCAAGAGTTGTTTTTTTTGGTGAAATGTGGGGGCTGCCGTAATGGCAGCTGGGTATTAGGAGTGTATGCTGTATATATTGGAAATGGGTGTGAGATGGAGGGATTGTGAATGTTATGTGTGTGAAAGAATATACATATGTAGACCCACAACCATGTCAGTAATGGATTTGGAAAAAATGTGGTTTGTTGCAAGTGTGTGTATACCTTGTGTTTTAGAGGTGATATAGGTGGGTTCATAGCTGCCATGGCTGTGTTTCGGATGTGAATTCAGTGGACTGTGTTGGGGTTACATGAATGCATAGAAACGCTGTCAAGAGACAGCTGAGTACCTAAGTGTGTGCGGTATGTGTGCTGCGCAGCTGCTGTGTTTATACGTAAATGAGTGTGAGGGTGTTAAAAGAAGAAGAAGGGGACATGGGCATATGAAATGGTATATATGTATATGTAAGTGTGGGTTTTTGGAGAGAAGTAGGGACCATAAGCTGTGGGTGTAGTTTTACACAGAGAGAGAGAGAGAGAGATGGAGTTGCAGCCGTGATACTGTGAGGAGGAATATGTGGGTGTGTGTAGCTGTGTAATGGTGAGGGAACAAAGCTGCCAAGGCAGCTAGGGTGTGTGTGTTTGTGAAGAATAGAGGTGTGTGCATGTCTTGTGTGTGTGAGTGAAATGAAAATAAGGAGAAAGGGGGCTGCTGTAGGTTTGCAAGTGGGGTGTGCGTGAGGCTGATGGAGTGGAAGGATGGCTGCCATGGCCATGCTTTTAAGTGGGTTTAGAATTGTTGTGGGTGTAAGCATGTGAGTGATATGTGAAATGAGGTGTGTGTGTTTACATGTGATGTGTGTGTGTGAGTTGGGTTATACATGTATTTTAAATATGTGAACCTGTGAGTGTGGGAGGAAGGGAGGAGAGTTGCTGTGAATTGAGTGTGGAGTTTGTTTAAATGGGGTTGTGGCAAAGAGGAAGAAGAAGAGTGGATTAACTTAGCGGCAAAAACGGTTTATACACGGGTGTACCACGTGAATGTTAGGCATCCTATAATAATTAAAAATTTCTGAAACTTTACAGAAAGAGTCGTAGGGTAGTACTAGAATTTCAGTTTAATTTTCATATTTTTTCTGATATCGTATGTAATTGTTATAATTTCTGCAAGTTTAGGCTTATAAAATCTTTTAAAGCATTTAAAACAATGAAAATATTTTTGAAAAATTAGAGTAATATTTTTTGTAGTAAAATAAAGACTCAGTATAAATTTGGTGATTTTTAGAGTTCATTTGCTATCATTTCTCTATCGCATTGATTTTAACAAAATGAAAATTTTTAAAATAGTTTTAATGCCTTTTAATTTCTGATTTCAATTTCAATAACTTTTATAAGTCGTTTGAAGCTGTTACAAAAATTGTGAGTATCTATTTCCAACTAGAAGAAATTATGGGAATTTATTGGTTTTAGTGTATTTAAGAAAATTATTTTAATTCGAAAATAATCAAAAATTATATTTTTATCTCATATGCTATATTAAGCTACAAATAATGTTTAATGAATGATTAGAACATTTTTTGTATAATTCTGGGTCTTGGGGAGTGTAACGAATCATGGGATAGGTTGGCCGTGTGTGAAACCCGTTCCTAATTTTATCGTTCTGGATAGAGAAATAAGTACGCTCTGGATAGTTATATTATTAGGTTTATAATTAAGTGGTATAGATAGTGTTATGATAAATGATTGTGTTGACCAAGGTTAACTCCGAGGATTTGATCAAGATCATTTTTAGCTTCAACAACTTGGATCAAGGTAAGGGATTTTCATCCAAACCTAACTCCTCTATTTGATCATATGTTATTCTAATTTGTCATCGTTATTTCTTTGGACTCAATTATAATTGTGATGAAATTGTATCGATTGTCATTAATAACCTTTGTTTGAGCCTGACACGTTCATTGAACTCATTCGATTCTCAGTACTTATTTCTCTTTGAGTGTCGATTTATTCATTTTAATATTGCTTATTGCATTCTGCATATTGGCATGAGATAGTGTATTGAGGAGTTATAAGGATGGTCTGTATCGGGGGTGATATAAGGATGGTCTGTTATTGTCGGGAAATGCTAGTACCTTGAGGGTCTAGCTAGCATTCATATGCATATGTAACCATATTGTTATTAAGCACTCACTACCTGTGTGGCTTTGCTAAGTGTTACCCTGCACTGCCTGTGTGGCTTTGCAATATACTCATGTCCAATATCATCTGCATTGCTTCAGTGAAATCGAAAGTATATTTATTGAATCTTGAATCAAGAAATTTGAGAATATTGTTTCTACATTGTCATTGATATAACATTCTGACCAAATCGTTTGTGATCCCTACTGAATGTTGAGCGACCTTACTGAGCTCTCAAAAGCTCACTCCTTTTTTCTGTTCCCTTCTGTAGGAAATAATCGTCAGTAAGATTTCGGGACCGACGAGCTTGAACTTCAAAGTAGTTTATGTTTTTACATTTTTTGTTTATATAAGCTTTGCTAGGGAACCCTTATGTAATCTAATAAATTAAGTACTTTACAATTGTTTTACGATAGGAATGGTCTCTTAAGAAAATTGATGGATTATAGTGCTCTGACATGGATGTTATTGGGTTATCATTATTGGAAATGAATAAATTGGACAGTTGAGGATCTGATGGAATGATCAGATAATGCTTCGAAAATTTCGGGGTGTTACAGTTGGTATCAGAGCTTAGGTATAAGATTTTGTAGACTCCTAAACTTGAGAAAATTTGTGATTGAGAAGGTGGCCGGATTAGGTTTTGATAAGTTATTTTTATGTTTTAATAAAAGATTGACATTTTGAAAGACGATTGAGATTTGGGTTGATACATTATAGTGGAATGCATGATATTTCCCTCTATAATGCAAAGGTTTAACCGAAGAGGATAATTGAAATATAAGGTTATGATCTTTTTGGTATCATTGAGTAGCTTCCGAGATATAAGTGATGTGTAACTTAAGGACTTAAATTTTGGTGGATGCGCAATATATGTGTGAAGAATTAGATTTTGGATACTTTTAAGGTAATACTTTTTCTCTATGATGGATTTAATAATAGTTTGAACTAGTCACTTTCGAGGCATCAGAGTGTGCAACAGAAGCATGGCGGTTATAGTTCCAGCCTTTGGTGTGAGGTGTAAGTGCTCATCGAAATTGGTTAACCATATTGTCTAAGTCAAAGTGGTATGTTTCGAAGGTTATTCGATGGTACTAGTTTTGTTGTCACACTAATAAATATAGATGGAAAGATATGTATCTTTCGGAGCTCTCGTGATTTTGATTGGTAAACTCCATAGATATTGCATCGCTACAATTTTAATTGGGCCTCAGACATTAAATTTGTGGTCTTGATAGTTAATATAATACAAATAAGTAAATAAGGCTTGATACTGTTTTGAGTAACCATGTTTTTAAGATACTAATATGTTTGAGGCGACTCTGGAATTTGATGTTGGTAATTTGAGAAGATATTATTATGTTTGTGAGGTTGATAAGATGGTTGATACATTAGGCTAGAAACGTGTCAATAACATGGTGACTTTAGTTATTAATTAGTCTTAGGTGTCAGCGAAATGTCATTTGGAGAGTATAGAGATGACTCCAAGTATAGTTTTGTATAGACATAAATTTCGAACACCTATAAGATAGTATGAGACTATGAGAACTGAAATTCAAACTTCATCGTCATCTTGTCGTGAAGTTCTATGACCATTAAAGCATAAGTGATCAGTTAATAGGTTAGTACTAATGTTACGTAATAAATGGGAACTGAGATGTTTGAAATTTTAGGGACATGAATTGTGGTGCGGAGAAGTTCGGCAATAGTTAGAGCGCTAAATGAAATTTTTTGTATTGTGGTGAGATTTTTGAGTTTATAAGTTTCTGGAATAAGGTTTTATAGAATAGTAGTACTTTGAATTGAAATGTGCGACTGTGATGAGCAAGATTTTATGTGAGAGCATAGAGCCGCTGGGTTGACCTTGCTGTGAATGCACAATAGACTTTGGTGCTGGATCTTATATCTCATTTCAATAGGTAAAAGTTATGTGCATATATTGAACTGTGGCGAAGATGAATTGAGGTTATGACTAATGATGGTTAAAGCGTATATTTTAGGTTTTACCTGTAGCCCAGGGTCTTACATTGATTGGCAGGCATGGCTTGACCTGACTGTAACATAGGATAAAAATGGAACTTAGAACTCAAGGTTTAGATCGTTCAGATTCTATAGAGTGCAAGTCTCACATGATGAGGAAATTGCTTAGTATTCTAGTATCCCATTGGCTTGAAGTTAAGCGTGTCATTCTGGCTGCGTCTGAATCTGAGAGTTATTTATAATTAAGTGAGCTTTATAGTTTTACATTTGAGAACCTTACCCGGATGTGGGTAATTTGATTGAATTGGGTTGTGTAAATTGTTTGAACCGTTATGTTGAAATTTTCTTCTAAAGGGAATTATTATAAGAATGAACTCTCTTTAATTGCGGTCTTATGGAGACTTTTCTTTTTATGGATTTAGATGCTCTGTCTATACCCGGTGTTACCAGTGATATGGTGGGTTAATATTTTATTTAAAAAAAAACTTTGATAGCAATCACGACTCCTAGTTTGGGGGGGAGCTTATGTGACACCTTGGGTCTTGTAGTACTTAGATTTAAGTAATGATTTACCTAGTTGTATTGCGGAAGCCTAAGCGATAAATTCTGTAGTTGGTGAAACGTTTGAAGTTACCACAATAGCTAATGGTGTTATTGACTTGCGTTTTGGAGATTATATATAACATAATGAGGATTTCTTTTCGTTGGGTGAAGCTGGATTGGGATGGCGAGGAGAGATATGCTTCTACTTGCCAAAGCTTAACCAAAGTTGTAGAGAAACATTCAGTATAATAGCTAGATAGAGATAATGTAGAGACCTTGGGACTTTTGGAAAGTTATGTAATCTTAAGTTCTGCAAGTGTTGGAGCGTAAGTGATGACCTAGTAGGTTCGAGCTTAGCATTATATTTTTTATAGGGAATTGTGACGATAAATGTTCATGGGTCATAAATTTTGGTGTGGATTTTAGGCAATGCGCCGATGTTGTGGTAGTTGCTAATAGAGTTGTGTAGTAGAAGTGTAATGCTTAGACATCGTCAAAGTTTCGAAATTCGAAGAAAATTTTCCTTTAACGGAGGAGAATGTAATATTCCGGTCTTAAATTAGGATTGCGTTTCATTATGATAAATTTACAAGACTGTTAGCAACCATTGTTGGTTTGGTGTGACTTCACGGTATAACAACGATTTAAAGGTATGAATAGAGACAGGTAAAATGTTCAGACATTCTAGACTGGCAGAGCTTGTTAGAGTATTTGCATCTGAGGTTATTTTTGTTGGTGGATTAACGTGAGTTACAGTGAGATGGTACGACGTGAGATGAGATCAGCTATAATATAGAGCAGCAATCTAGCGAGCACCCAAATTTCGAGGACGAAATTTTTATAAGGGGGGGAGAATGTGACACCCCAAAATCTTATGCTGGTTTTACAGTAATATATATATATATATATATATATATATATATATATATATATATATCCAATTAGTTATTTATTTGACCTTTAGCGAAGATTTGGTGACCAATATTTTTTTTTGGGGTCAACTTTAGCGGCATATTTAAAAAAAAAAAGAAATGCTGTAGATTAGAGGAGCTGAGCGTTATAGTTTATGACGCTTAGCGACAAAATTATTTTAGAAACAATAATTAATGATTTAGTGTTAACAGTTATAAGTAATATTGATTGAAGTGTTTAGTGATGAGCGTGACCGAATTTCTATCGACATTCTTTTAGTGACAATATATTTTTATATGTACTAAACGTCGACGTATGTTTTTAGCGACGAACTATCTACGTTAGCATCGATATACTTTTAGCGACAATAAAAAAAATTCCCTTTAATAGCGGTGAACTTAATAACGATGTTTTCTTAAATGAGATAGCGTAATAGACCGTTGATAATTTTCGTAATGTTTAATTTATCATAAGAGTTTATTGTCAGACCATTTCGCATTAACAAGTTGGATAAAAAGATTTAGCGACAATTTATTTAGTAGGGTTTTCATTTTTCCAACTAGGATTTCATTCCATATATTATATATATCATATTTTCTGGGCTGCCGACTAAGTGCTCCATTTCAGCCGTCACAACCACTAACGAGAGAGAGAGAGGTCTTCAGAAAAGGGATTGAAGAGTTTTCTTTCCGGCGAATTTCCGGTATAGTTTTCCATATACTCTTCTCTAATGTTTAATGAAAATTCAGTTTAAGGGGGGAATTTTGGGTTTAGGACTGCCGTGAATTACAATTTGCCAACGCATCTTGATAGTGGTGAAATGGGTGTAAGGACTGCCATGGCCGGCGTAAGGTGCGCGGGTAATTGCTCGTATGTGTGGCTGTGATATATAGATATATACGTATAGATCTGTGTATGTGGATATATAGGTGCATGAATGAAATAACAAGATCAAGATCTGGGTACGTGTGTGTATATGAAAGGGGGTGTGCATTTGTATGTATATATGTGATGTTCGGTGTGAAGAAAAAAAAAATGGGAACAGACGACTGTGGTGCATGGGTGTGAAACTGTGTGTCCCCATGCGTGTTGGGGGGCAAGGAAAAAAAAAGAAGAGAAAGCTACTGCCATGAGGCAGTAGCTTTGATGGGTTGCGAGAGCTGTTTTTTTTGGTGAAATGTGGGGGCTGCCGTAATGGCAGCTGGGTATTAGGAGTGTATGCTGTGCATATTGGAAATGGGTGTGAGATGGAGGGAATGTGAATGTTATGTGTGTGAAAGAATATACATATGTAGACCCACAACCATGTCCGTAATGGATTTGGAAAAAATGTGGTTTGTTGCAAGTGTGTGTATACCTTGTGTTTTAGAGGTGATATAGGTGGGTTCATAGCTGCCATGGCTGTGTTTCGGATGTGAATTCAGTGGACTGTGTTGGGGTTCCATTAATGCATAGAAACGCTGTCAAGAGACAGCTGAGTACCTAAGTGTGTGTGGTATGTGTGCTGCGCAGCTACTGTGTTTATACGTAAATGAGTGTGAGGGTGTTAAAAGAAGAAGAAGGGGACATGGGCATATGAAATGGTATATATGTATATGTAAGTGTGGGTTTTTGGAGAGAAGTAGGGACCATAAGCTGTGGGTGTAGTTTTACACAGAGAGAGAGAGAGAGAGAGAGAGAGAGATAGAGTTGCAGCCGTGATACTGTGAGGAGGAATATGTGGGTGTGTGTAACTATGTAATGGTGAGGGAACAAAGCTGCCAAGGCAGCTAGGGTGTGTGTGTTTGTGAAGAATGGAGGTGTGTGCATGTCTTGTGTGTGTGAGTGAAATGAAAATAAGGAGAAAGGGGGCTGCTGTAGGTTTGCAAGTGGGGTGTGCGTGAGGCTGATGGAGTGGAAGGATGGCTGTCATGGCCATGCTTTTATGTGGGTATAGAATTGTTGTGGGTGTAAGCATGTGAGTGATATGTGAAATGAGGTGTGTGTGTTTACATGTGATGTGTGTGTGTGAGTTGGGTTATACATGTATTTTAAATATGTGAACCTGTGAGTGTGGGAGGAAGGGAGGAGCGTTGCTGTGAATTGAGTGTGGAGTTTGTTTAAATGGGGTTGTGGCAAAGAGGAAGAAGAAGAGTGGATTAACTTAGCGGCAAAAACGGTTTATACACAGGTGTACCACGTGAATGTTAGGCATCCTATAATAATTAAAAACTTCTGAAACTTTACAGAAAGAGTCGTAGGGTAGTACTAGAATTTCAGTTTAATTTTCATATTTTTTCTGATATCGTATGTAATTGTTATAATTTCTGCAAGTTTAGGCTTATAAAATCTTTTAAAGCATTTAAAACCATGAAAATATTTTTGAAAAATTAGAGTAATATTTTTATAGTAAAATAAAGACTCAGTATAAATTTGGTTATTTTTAGAGTTCATTTGCTATCATTTCTCTATCGCATTGGATTTAACAAAATGAAAATTTTTAAAATAGTTTTAATGCCTTTTAATTTCTGATTTCAATTTCAATACTTTTATAAGTCTTTTGAAGCTGTTACAAAAATTGTGAGCCTCTATTTCCAACTAGAAGAAATTATGGGAATTTATTGGTTTTAGTGTATTTAAGAAAATTATTTTAATTCGAAATTAATCAAAAATTATATTTTTATCTCATTTGCTATATTAAGCTAAAAATAATGTTTAATGAATGATTAGAACATTTTTGGGATAATTCTGGGTCTTGGGGAGTGTAACGAATCATGGGATATGTTGGTCGTGTGTGAAACCCGTTCCTAATTTTATCATTCTGGATAGAGAAATAAGTACGCTCTGGATAGTTATATTATTAGGTTTATAATTAAGTGGTATAGATAGTGTTATGATAAATGACTGTGTTGACCTAGGTTAACTCCGAGGATTTGATCAAGATCATTTTTAGCTTTAACAACTTGGATCGAGGTAAGGGATTTTCATCCAAACCTAACTCCTCTATTTGATCATATGTTATTCTAATTTGTTATCGTTATTTCTTTGGACTCAATTATAATTGTGATAAAATTATATCGATTGTCATTAATAACCTTTGTTTGAGCCTGACACGTTCATTGAACTCATTCATTCGATTCTCAGTACTTATTTCTCTTTGAGTGTCGATTTATTCATTGTAATATCGCTTATTGCATTCTGCATATTGGCATGAGATAGTGTATTGAGGAGTTATAAGGATGGTTTGTATCGGGGGTGATATAAGGATCGTCTGTTATTGTCGGGAAATGCTAGTACCTTGAGGGTCTAGCTAGTATTCATATGCATATGTAACCATATTGTTATTAAGCACTGCCTGTGTGGCTTTGCTAAGTGTTACCCTGCACTGCCTGTGTGGCTTTGCAATATACTCATGTCCAATATCATTTGCATTGCTTCAGTGAAATCGAAAGTGTATTTATTGAATCTTGAATCGAGAAATTTGAGAATATTGTTTCTACATTGTCATTGATATAACCTTCTGACCAAATCGTTTGTGATCCCTACTGAATGATGAGCGACCTTACTGAGCTCTCAAAAGCTCACTCCTTTTTTCTGTTCCCTTCTGTAGGAAATAATCGTCAGTAAGATTTCGGGACGGACGAGCTTGAACTTCAAAGTAGTTTATGTTTTTACATTTTTTGTTTATATAAGCTTTGCTAAGGAACCCTTATGTAATCTAATAAATTAAGTACTTTACAATTGTTTTACGATAGGAATGGTTTCTTAAGAAAATTGATGGATTATAGTGCTCTGACATGGATGTTATTGGGTTATCATTATTGGAAATGAATAAATTGGACAATTGAGGATCTGATGGAATGATCGGATAATGCTTCGAAAATTTTGGGGTGTTACAATACTCCTCCCTATGTTTACATTAAAATGCTATTGGTTTCTTGAAAACCGTTTTAAAATTGTCGTTTGATTGTTTATAAAAAAATCGTTTGAATCGCTCTGTTTCTCCGCTTTCAAAATTTTCTATTGGTTTAAATGTCAAATCGTCCGTATCGTTTTCTTATTTTTTTAAACCATTGATCAACCTTACTGGGCTCTCGAAAGCTCACCCTCCTTTGACTTCCTTTCCGCAGGTGACAACCAACTTTAAGTTGCTCGAATAAGGATTAGAGCCGAAGAATTTGAATTTAAGTTTAGTATTGATGGTTAGAACCCCTGCGTGGGTGAATGCTATTGTTTAAGCTTATAAGACTTAGATTGATGTTTCACCTACGATAGTTTACTAAGATAATGATTAATGGTTTAGTTGCTCTGACATATTTTGTATTACTTGAGTGAGTTGAGATAATATTATTTTAGTGAATTGATCGAGCGAGTGTATAACGTTCCGAAAAAATTTCGGGATGTTACAATAAGCATGCTTATTACATTGTGAAATGTTGATTAAATTTGGTTTAATAATTTCCTTACTACGAGGTCTTGAGCTATCTGATATTCATGTTAGTTAAACTTTTTAAACTTTATATAATTACTTCATGCACTAATTACTATTTTCTCTATATACTTTGTTGATTAATTACACTTGCTTCTAAAAATGCCAAATCATCCTTACTTAATTAATCGTGTTGATTAACTTTTATAAATAACATGTTATAAACAAATATATGGACCAAAATTTTCTCTATCAAAATTAAACTAATATGTAATTAAGGTTATGGGCTACCCACTCAAATGTACAAATTATCTTTCAAGGATACTTAGAAAATAATAAAATTTTCTTGTGCAATAGCAAATTGATCTCAATATATATGCTCTCTGCATATTTTTATCAGTAGAATTTATTTTTTTTGTGTACTAAATAAACTTTTAATTTTTGTTCATCTATATAATTACCAAATCAGAATTAGCAATATGTACAAGGACACTGCTTATTGATATTTCAACAAAAGGGTTAATTTATTTTGTTACAAGAAAGTTCAAGCACAAAATTAAAGTAACTATTTTTGATGAAATAATCATAAATTATAACATTATACAATA
Organism: Escallonia herrerae; assembly: GCA_033070095.1. Taxonomy (NCBI): domain Eukaryota; kingdom Viridiplantae; phylum Streptophyta; class Magnoliopsida; order Escalloniales; family Escalloniaceae; genus Escallonia; species Escallonia herrerae. The sequence goes on along the minus strand of JAVXUP010000955.1, from coordinate 231,765 downwards.
TATTTTATTATGCATTTCATAGCTAATAAAATAAATTATTGTTAATAAATCATCCCGTGCTTAGCGCGTGATTTTGGGCTAGTATGATAAAGAAGCAAATGAAAGTTTATTTAGAGTAATTAAGAAACAAGACAATAGAATTATAAGAAGTAGCAGCGCATTACATTTCCAAGACCGCATCCATTTTTCGGTATTCATATGATCACTGCACAACTAGCTGGTTTCCCTTTTGTTGAGTCTGATATGTTACTTTTAGAACGCGAAACTCAATTTATAAGATCAACATAGAGGGCAGAGAGGCAAGACAATCATCTGTTGACTCATGAAAGGCATAGAAGTGAAAAAGAAAGGGAAACTTCAATAACTGATCCGTCTTCAATGGCTTGTTCAGGAAGTAGTTGCAATGTTTAAATGCTCTGGTGCAAGCTCTGTTGAAAACAAAAAGACATTCAACTCCTACCTAACTTCATCGCCATGTACGGTCAATACTCTATTACTCTCACACATAGAGATCCGGTGCATAATTTCCATAAAGGTGCATGGAGTGAACCTTATCTCTTCAATTATCGTCTAAAGGTAGCATGAAAAGCCAAAGAAGTAGTTGAATGAGGGAAATGAGACAATTTTTTTTTCTTTCTAAAATAGTGGATGAGGGGAATGCTAAAGAAGTTGATTGACGCAATTCTGCACAAAAGGTAACTTAATCCCGACAGAAATTGGAGTCAAAGGCTTTAATGGTTCATGATTTAACATAAGATGCAAGGGCAGCAGGGTAAGCCACAACAGAGGAATTATACGGCATGATTCTTACTCCTATAAAAGTCAAGGGCGTAGTTAAAGTCACGATCTTTCGGATTTATCTTGTTGTAGCTAAGAGTTAAACCTGTTATCATTAATACATTTTCGAGCGACAATTTTAGATAAGACATATGTATTTTGGATATATAGTCCACCATGCATAGTTGTAATTATTTTGAAAAAGGATAACTTGACCCAATTTTTGATTTGGTACATTCAAAAAGTTTGCTTTGGTTTTAAAAAGACTCTTAAACTTCTGCTAGATTATGCCAATGTGTCGCTTAACAAAAAAAAAAACGTTTACTAGGTATACATTCTATACCTAAGACAACACGTCAAATATTCATAAAAGATAAAAAAAATACTATCAGGGTGGATTAAGAAATTATTCTCCTCTATTTGGATCAACAACCTGTTGAGTGCACCTTGTGTGTGTGTTGGAAGGGTGTGTGTATGGGGTTGAGTGCGGGGGGTTATGGTACAAAAGTAAAGAGTCGCTGCACCACACAACTGCATAGCCCGTGACTCGACAGTAGTACCATCAATAATGCGAAGACACCTTCACATATTGCCGTAACCCCTCGTCCCCTTTCCCACACCCCAAACCCCACTCTCCATTGTTGCTTTCCTTATAAGAACCTAGCCAAGCTCGCCATACCATCCACACTCACAAACCTCGAAAGGAACGAGAGAGCTCTGGTGGTATCAGAAAGAGAGTAGGATATACATGGAGGTACAGGGAAAGGCTGCTGCACTTGTTGCTCTGCTGCTGGTGGCCATTGCAAGCAACGGTGTAGTTTTTCAAGTATCAAATGCGCAATCCATATGCAACGTGTCAGAAGAGGGTCTGATGGCATGCAGGCCATCGGTGACTCCGCCTAACCCGCCCCCGCCTTCCGGCATATGTTGCGCGGCCATCTCCCATGCCGATATACGTTGCTTCTGCTCTTACAGGAACAGCCCCGCACTGCCTGCCTTTGGAGTTGACCCCAGCCTTGCCATGATGCTTCCAGCCAAGTGCAAGCTCCCTCATCCAGCTCATTGTTAGTGTGCATGTAAAAGGACCTGAAGTACTTCCTTCCCGAATTCCGCAATAATGTTTAACGCCTTATGCTTCATTTTGCATCTTTAGTTGTGACTACTGAAGCACTATATTTTGTTTCAAGACTAGTGAGGCTTCATGTGTTGTACTGTTCTACGCCAAAAAAAAAAAAAGTTTTCGGAGACAGATTTTCTTGGAAGGTATAGAAAAGCCTATCTTTGTCGTGTTAGAATAGATTTGGATCCCATGTTGTAAAGGCATTTTGTTAAACGAAATGCTAGCCCGCGGGTATACCTATTATCAAACATATTTCTTGGCGAGCAAAATGAATTCCGACAAAGAAGAATAGGTTGAACTTTGTCAAGAAATACCAATAATATAGATCACAGTATCTAAAACTCCGAGTAATCAAATTGTCGAACATCTTTAGAAATGTGAACTGTTTATACGCAAAAAAAAAAAAAGGTTTGAAGGTTATACACCACAATAAATAACGCTTTTAGCGACAGGTAAATCTGTCACTAAAAGCCTGAAATTCGTCGCTAAAAGTCCTTCGTATAAAACCCCGTCGCTAAAAGTTTTGCGACGGAATTTTAAAATCCGTTGTCTAAATATTGAACTTTTTTGACGGATTTATTTATACTTATTTTATTGTATTTTTTTTTGTAAAATTAGCCACGGAATATAATTTTTAGCGACGAAATATTCCGTCGCTAAATTAGATTTTTAATCGCTAAAATTTTAGAATTAAGTTCACTTTTAGTGACGGAAATAATCCGTCGCAAAAAGTCATTTTTTTAAAATATTTTTTTTAATTTTTCTGATGCCTAATCTTGTAATAAAAAATTCAATCATGAACAACAACTCATAGTCCTGAAGACACAAACAACTACATATAATCAACTTTAAAAATTGTGCATAACAAAAAAAACTCGTAATGTACAAGCTAGGAACCAGATACAGCTAGTTAGGGGAGGGGAGAAGATCGAGTACAAGCCGAGCAGGGGGGACAAGCTGGGACCGGGCACGAGAAGGGGCTCATCAGGGGTTGCCGAGTCCCAGATCTAGATCCTGCTGATCCGGGGCCGGCTCGATATGTCCAGCAGGGTACCCTGCTGATCATGCTCCCTGATCATCCTCAACACCACCGTAGCAATGCGCTGGATCTTCTTCTCGTCCAACGGATGCCGAGGAGCCGGTGTCTTTGGAGGGGCAGTGGGGGGTGATGACGCTCCTATCATGGCACGAGCAGTTGTGCTAGGCATGCCCGTATGCGGCCTTTCGGCCGATTGACGACCTCCGGCGTATCCAGCCATCGCTTCAACGCCCCAGTACTCGCACCTGTACTAGTGGACGCTGATGGCTGTCCGGACTACTGCTCGGACCCCATAAGCTATTCATACGAGGCCAGCAAAAATAGTGATTTAAAGATATGTTAGGGCATTAATTAACACAACGGACATTGAGGATAGAAAGAAAAAATTAACAACTTAAGCACATCGACTTACATCGATCCGCTGGGCAATATCTGAAATATAGTCGCCGGCCCGGTGCGCCTCGTCCTTGGCCTTCTTTCGCACGTGCGTCTGATTATACGTCAGAGCTATGACCTCATCCTCCTCCAGATTTCGGGTTCTAGACCGCATTCATGTGTCGGACGATGTCGTGTGGCACCGACCCCCTGTGTGCGTCGGATCTCTATTCTGTCTGTTCTCGGCCCTGCTTTTACTCTTGGAGTCCCAACTTGGATCCGTAGCCCACCGATCTATCATCTCCTCCCATACAGTCGGAGATATCCAATGTGGGGGATATGTCTTCATCTCCGTCATCGGGGCACCCTCGGGTAGCATCTTCTTTCCCCGGTCCCGTGTGTCGTGGAGCCATCGACAGTAATTCTTAGTGATGTAAGCAAAGAAGGCCTGCCACCCCAGTGCCTACTGATTAGGCGAGTCAAACGTGAACCCCTCCTGTAAGGCATTCAATAACACAAATTGAAGAGGTGTCCACAAGTATAAAGCCAAAATGTGACATTTCGGTGTCTATCGGACACACCTCGACACCTCATCGACATATCCGGACACGTGTCGAACACCTCTGAAAATGTGTCCGACACATCTCAGCGGTGTCCGAAGACATTGATTTATTTTTTAATTGTCGAACACCCATTGAAGAGGTGTCCACAAGTATAAAGTCAAAATGTGACATTTCAGTGTCGGTGTCGATCGGACACGGTGTTCATGACCTACCGACACCTCGACACCTCATCGACATATCCAGACACATGCGGACACCTTCGAAAACGTGTCCAACAATCAGAACAGATCCAAGTCCGCATTTCCAAGTACCACGAAAATTTCCCTTGCTCAAGGGATTTCAATCCGAGCAGAAATTCATTTCGAAAATACGATAAGATTTCCCGAGGGATTTTAATCTAAGCAGAAATCAAATCAGATAATACGATAAAGGCTTGTCAGGGGATTTCAACCCAAGTACAATTCCTTCTAGCTAAGTACAATGAATGTTTGTCAAGGGCTTTCAACCCAAGTGCAAATCATTCTAGCTAAAGAAAATCAAAAATCAAATGTTGATCCTGGGCGATTGCAATGCCATTACGGCAAGCTCATATAGTGTACTCATGCATGATGTACTAAATAATTACTAGTCCACTTGGGTACTAGCCTGCGTTTCATGCAGGATTCAACCAGCCTTATACCACCTCCCCACTAAACAGGTACCCAGGTCAACACAGAAATTAACAATATCAATGAGCATTAACATAAGCTCATATCCCCGAAATCAATTCGGTTTCTCATAACAATAATCATACTGACATAAGTCACCATTCGAGATTTTCAGAAGAAATCAGATTTTTTTCAGAAGACAACATAATTTCAGAAGAAAAATCACAAATAAACAACAAAAATGATTACGAACAGATATCAGATTTAGACATAACAATTCAGAAGGACAGAAGGAATCAGATTTTCAGAAGAAAATCACAAATAAACAACAAAACGACTGTGAATAATTATCGAATATAATCATAACAATTCAGAAGAATGGATACAGACAATTATCAAATTTTCTCAGCCCGCAATAACAGGCGAGCATCACAAGATTTCCAAACAATCGATTCAGGTTCAATATTGGAGTTTTCAGGGCAATAACATGCTGATAGCCATACAAAATTCAGAGTTCGGCATTAGCCGTAAGTAATGAGTACTTACGAGTATGAGCAATCAAAATAAGGGTTCGGACAAAGTCCTTATCCAGGGTTCAGATAGAATCCCTTACCTGGATCCGCAGCTAAATTATCCTAACCGGAAGTCTTTAGCTTTAACCTAAACAGAATAATCGAACCATTAGAATACAGCCTACAGAATAGAAGTATAACTTAATACGAACTCACACATGCTCCCAAAATGAACCTCCCCTCACCGGATATGTAAAATTACTGAAACGCCCCTAGGGTGTAAAATTACCAAAATGCCCCTCTCGGACTTAAATCACCCAAACGGTCTACCCATAAGTAGAATCACTAAAATAAACTTCCCATATGTTAATTTATGCAAAAATACCTTTCTCAGGTCAAATTACCAAAATACTCCTTCGGGGTGGCAAATTACCAAAATACCCCCCGTTACACTTTAATTCTCAAAACGACTTTTCCATAAGCAAAGTCACTAAAATAATCTTATTGTATGTAAATTTACTTCGAAATATCTCTTATAGGTAAAATTACCAAAATACCCCTTCGGGGTGGTAAATTACCAAAACACCCCTGGGGGTTTCCAGCACCAGAAAAATCTCAAAAATATCTTAAACCGCTATTTTAAGCATCTCGATGTTATTTCTGGCCTAAAAAGTATTTTATAAAATTTTCGTTTGAAAATCCTGAACCGGTGTCCGGACCGAGCGTTAAAAGGCCAGTTTCGCGAAAAATACCTATCGGCCTCAGAATGACACAAAATTTTAAAAACATATCAGTAGAATAGAGTTTCCAGAAAAATTTCAGATTAAAATAACTTGGTTTTATATGCTAAATAAATCAATAAAGTTCTTTAATCGGTACCCTAATTTAGTGCTCTTTGCGGCCTCTGAAAATTCCCAAAATTTTCCAGAGCGTAGATCTCGTAAAATTATCGGGGGTTACTGTTTTTAATTTGGTCTAATTTGGACCCTAACTATTTAAGAAAATTTGCAGAAAAACTACCCAAACAATTTTCCTCTTTAGTGACGATTACGGTCACTATTCAAATCATCCCACACACTAACATACCTTTCCACGCACACACTCATCTTCTCCACGCAGCTGCCATGACCCATTCTATACACCCAATTTTACGCACCCACACACTGCCACCCATAATCGTTCCTCAAAACCTCCCCCCCCCCGTAATTCATACCCGAAAATTAGCCCCTCATGCTTACAAAATACACACATACACACTGCAGATCCACTCACGGCAGCCATGAGCGTAACCCAGCAACGTTCATACCGCACCCACCTTCACTCTCGGTAGCCCACAAGATACTCCCAACCCCTTTTAGTTTCTTCCAAAATGCCAAATCACCACATGAATATACAACTTACGCAACAACCTTCCATTGAAGCCATACCCGAAGCTCCCCCTTCTTCTTAAACGGCAAACACACACGCACACACACACACACACTGAGACACAGTAATACACATGAACACACAGAATTTTAACGCACTGACTAGGGTGGAGAGATTACCCTCTTCGAAGGTGTCCTTCAATCTCTCTTTTATTTCAGTTCACCCTTGCCCGAGCCCTGCTTCCCTGTCTCTATTTTTCTTTCTCTTCTCTGTTTCTTCTTCTGCTTTGGTTCTTCTTCTTCTTCTTCTTCCTTTCCCGAAAGGGAAAGGTTTCCCCTTTTGGGCTTTCTTTTTTTTTTTTTCTTTCTTTAAACTTATCCTCCTCTTCTTAATTATCTTCTTTTTTTTTCCTAGCTTAGTCATTAAGCTAGTAGGAGGTGGCACTCCTACAATTTTTCCTCAAAATTCCAAATTAACCCCCAAGATTTTCCAAAATTACAAAAATGCCCCCAAATTTTCAAAAATTATATTTTTGCCCCAAAATTCTTTTAAGCTTCCACAAGCTTCTAATGCTCGAGTATTGCTCAAAATTAGCGACCGTTTATTTTTCGGAGCCCGAATGGTTATTTTAATCGGCTCCCGAAGTTCGGGATATTACATTCTTCCCCCTTATAAAATTTCGTGCTCGAAATTTGCTCGCGGATTCTCTATCACTTATGTCGTCCAGGCATTATGCCTTCGCTGCGCCACTCTAATAACTATCTCTTGGCAGCTACGCTACCTTTGACTTTCGCACCTAGATTCTTGTCCCATGAATACCCAGATGCAACTGTTTAAATCCAAATCAGAACACCGAACTGAAACCCTGTCGGATAATCACTTCACTCTAACTAGTCCAGAATTTCATGGACGATGATTTAACAGATACAGAACTCACTGAGCAGAACCTACACCGCTCAGAATTTTGCCCATATCAAACAAATAAAATCGACTCTAATACCACAAACTTTTATTGCACTGTACCGATAATATACCAGAGGGTTTACCCTTTGTGCAACTTACTTAATGATTGTAAACTTAGCCCCAAGCTTGAGGTGTATTAAAATGCTAAGCGATAGTCACGTGTGACTTGCAATCTAGCAAGGCTATCAGGAGTAGGGTAACCAATTCATATAAGCAGTTATGCCTCACAGCAAATAGCAAAACTGTAGCCACTAGGCTTTCACTGCACGCTCTAATACCTCAAAACAACGAGTCCAAATTACTGACAAGTTCATCACCTGATTCACAGTCACATTATTTACAAAAATCTTATAACCTTATCCTTCAATCATCTGTTTCAGCTAAACGTTTAAAATCTTCCAGTTCCGAAAGCAAATAAGCAACGGTTTGTTATCCCAAATTCAGACAAATTTCATCTTATACCAGATCATCGAATAACTCATCCAAACCAAATCAGCATTCCTAGAGTCTATTCTCGCTCACAGATTATCTGAGGTATAGGAATTTACCTAACCTCATATCCAGGTAAGGAAAACTACGCAAATATTGATAGTAATAATCGCACTCAGGCAATCAAAATACAAACATCTTTAACAAAATCCTGCATATTGGCTCTCGAGGTTCACAACAGAATTCTGTGACATTCCAGAAGAAACGACGGACACAGAAACAATGATATCGGTCTGACGAAAGCAAAGTCAACCTAACGACTCAGAGCAATCAGAATCAGAAGGAGTTATTGGTCCTTAATAAGATTCGTAGCTTTCTTATGGCCAGTGGGTCAGATACTACCTCATCAAGTCCAAATAGATTCAAAAGGACAGATAAATATCTCGGAAGGAATAAGACAAACCAGCATGAATGACATCTTCTCTGACGTCTCAGCGTAAGCTGACATTCAATTAAGTCGTCCTTGAATTCAATATGCAAAAGAATGAATCAAATGATAGAGAAAAATTTCAAATCCCTTCTTGTACCCTTAAACCAAAATTTTTGGTCTTAACACCAGGCATCTTTCCAAAACACTACTCTTATTCATCAATCAAATCATCAACTTAACTACTATGCATACCGTATAACTTTCCAAAATACGACTAAGGTTTCCCTAACAATATACATATGCGTGATTAAAAAATCACCAATTCATACCTAGTATGATATCAAAATCCTGAACATTAAATGGAATGAGATCCAGAGAATGATTTTTTTTATCCCAAACATGGACTGTATATTCACGGATAGCCACAAAACAGCCGAAGACTCTCCTAACGGAGTACTTACCACAATATCAATTCTTATAGGACATATGTTCATCCTCAATCTCTATGCCAAAGTAACAGATGTAAAGACATATAACGCTCTAAGCTTAAATAGTATACAGGGTTAACCTGTGGTGTACCTGGTATTACGTCATCAGATGTAACAACATTCTAAGCAAACATTACACAAATTTTAACTGATATTCTGGGCCTCAGCCCCTAGTGACCTTGTTCCCTTCCTGCCAAGAATACCACTCTTTCTTACACTAGTTATGGGTATCAACATATTATTTTCACAAGCAAACAGCTTTGAACTTAATGTCTCACATTGCCTTGCTTAACACATCATCCGATCACTTTATAGCATATTCATCACCTTGACTTCTCTTGCATTTACCACATGGGTGGTCGAAAAGCTGACTCGTCACCCTGACCAATATTCTGTGTAGGTCGGTCAACTCTAGTACTCTGAGCTAATTGAGCGCCTTCATCATGCGTTTCCTTAAATTTCATATCATGCCTTGATCAAATTTCAGAATTCTATCCAGATCTCAATACCACCGAACCAAAGTGGGCCTGAATCTCTGATTTTGCCCTAACCTTTAACCTAGGGCACCGTACTGTGCCGACTGTAAAAACTTTTTGCTGACGACTGTCAGCTCATACAAATTTGTTCGGGAAAATTCTCACTTATCTCTCTTATATCTGCCCTGTATTTACTTATGCCTTCCTCCATTGTCAGACTTAGAATATTCCAAAACATCTGCCAAATAAAGACATTTCATATCGCTCGTCCATCGAGCTGAGAGCATTCTATCTCTCAGTCCAGGCCTAAGCCCCCACTCAGACTTCTGGCATCTACATGCCTTCGTCAATAACATCCTTAGCGTAATTTTAATGGAGCAACAAAACCTCATTTCAACTTCATTTATCGACTCTTAATCTGCTTCACATTTGTTCACGAAGTCTTGCAAAATACCAGTCAAAAATAATTCTCTAAAGGGTTCCCAAGTGACATCAATCACTTGCTGATGAGTCAGACTTTTCACTACCATTTTGCTAATCCAATTCACTGTCTCTACAGGGTTCAGCAATCCCCCTATAGCTAGTCATTTCATCTATTAAGTTCACCCAAGATACTCTCATCTCGAGGTTTTGGTTAATTAGGATTCGATACTCCAGGCTGCCGGTTGCCAATTTCTATGTCATCGAAATTGGAATCGGGTTCATGGTGTTTAGAATCACAACCATCTGTTCTAGGGTTCTACTGTTTTCCCCCATGGGGTAGGGTTACCTCTCTACAATCATAATACTCATACAATACATTGTTCAATTAAAACATCATCTAATCAGGTCTTTCTAATACCGGGCATTTTCCTATTCCATCTTACACAATCCTCTTGGAATTTCATCTATCGGGGACCACTAGGCCCTCCATATCATTACCGCTGCCAGAGCTTCAAATTCTGACCATACAGATACAATAAGCAGTTACAGAGTTATACCAGCAGGGGTCTAAAGAACAACACATTGACCAGTCAAGGCAGACTTCTTAACGCTACCATCATCCTACCCCGCTCTCGTTAACCAGAATACCATGCCATAGAATCATGTTACCTACACCCTGTGGTTCCCTGCCTATAGATTCATATGCCTATACTTCTAATACCACAAGACCGAACTGCTCTGATACCAACTGTAACGCCCCCGAAATCCGGAGCTCTGCCGCCCCGAACTCCCGGGTCGTTAACCTATTGGATGACATCACACCTGTCAAACCTGTTCACTAATGCATATTTCAAATCATCTAATTCAACATCAACTCAATTTCTTCAAATTACTAGATCACCAACTGCTTAGCTTAAACCATTACAGCTTAGGTTCTTCGCAATTAAAATTTCTTAAGAATGAATTTACAGTACTGACCCACGCAGGGGTCTCCCTACACAGTAGTGCTGGGCTCACCGGAACCTCACGCAGACTCTAACCTATTCCCGAACCTGCTACAGCTTATCGTCACCTGCAGAAGGGAATCAAACGGAGAGTGAGGTTTTGAGAGCTCAGTAAGGTCGTACAAGGACTACAAAAGAGATTATAACACGACTCTAAAAATCCAACCGACAATAATTTTCAAGACACTTCGAACGATCAAAATTCAATAATTACCCAAACTGAACAAAGTTCATCAAAAATAGATACCAAAATACATATTAACAATCAGAATAGATCCAAGTCTGCATTTCCAAGTACCACGAAAATTTTCCTTATTCAAGGGATTTCAATCCGAGCAGAAATTCATTTCAAAAATACCACAAGATTTCCCGAAGGATTTTAATCTAAGCAGAAATCAAATCAGATAATAGGATAAAGGCTTGTCAGGGGATTTCAACCCAAGTACAATTCCTTCTAGCTAAGTACAATGAATGTTTGTCAAGGGCTTTCAACCCAAGTGCAAATCATTCTAGCTAAAGAAAATAAAAAATCAAATGTTGATCCTGGGCGATTGCAATGCCATTACGGCAAGCTCATATAGTGTACTCATGCATGATGTACTAAATAATTACTAGTCGACTTGGGTACTAGCCTGCGTTTCATGCAGGATTCAACCAGCCTTACACCGCCTCCCTACTAAACAGGTACCCATGTCAATACATAAATTAACAATGTCAATGAGCGTTAACATAAGCTCATATCCCCGAAATCAATTCGGTTTCTCATAACAATAATCATACTGACATAAGTCAGCATTCGAGATTTTCAGAAGAAATCAGATTTTTTAAAGAAGACATCATAATTTTAGAACAAAAATCACAAATAAACAACAAAAACGATTACGACGGATAGACACGGCTGATACATTTGAAACATGTTTGGTCACGGAATATTACATTTTGAAACTTTGTGTCCTCGAGTGTAATTACCCCAAAACTTCAGGGACATAGGTGTAATTAGCCCTAAAATTTTTTGTTTTAAATAATCATTTTTAATACTTAATTTCATTTTTAAAAATCTCACTTTCAAAGAAAAATTTCAAATTAAAAAAACGTGATTTCAAATCATGTTTTTAATCAAACCTTACTATGAATAAACAAATTGAAATCACGTGTTCTCAACTTAAAATGTCTCTTTAAAAGTAAGATTTTAAAAAATAAATTAAATATGTAAATAAAGTTAAAAATAAAATAGATGGATAATTAAGTAATAAAAGAAATTATTTAAGACAAAAATTTCATATAATACGAACACATGAGGTCACATCACATTCAATGCAACCCCTCCTTCTATTGACATTTTCAACCTAGTAACAAAGCTGACATGATGATCTTTTGCTTGACTTTTCTTCCCCTCCGTCTTCACTTTTATTCGTAACTGGTACTAGCTAGTATTCTTCACTCCAGCAAAGCTCCATCCACCTGCAACGTAAAGAACCACCTCAGATTGCAATTCCCAAACACGATGTTATTCCTACTTCTTGTGCTACAAAATTTTTGATCAGCAACCCTTATTTATTTTATCTTCAACCACCAAAGTAAGAGTTTATAGAAAAACATTAGAATTAACAAAACTTGACTCTCTATCCATGGCTCTGCCATTTCTAGCGACACTTCGATTGGTAACACTAGATGTGGATCACCTAAAAATTCAAAAACGGGGGCACCCCACTCTTCATAAGAAGAAACACAGATCTTCGGTGACAATTCTAACGTCCTTTAGCTGACTCGTACATCTCACATTCTGTGTGTTAAAACGTAATAAAAATAAGGAAAAAAATATGAAGCGACACTGGCATACAAAGAACATTGAAATCTGAGCATACCTATAGATAATAGCAGATCGGTGGAGAAGAGACAAAGCAGTGAGGATCTAATCGCTGTCGCTGCTGCTGCTGTGACCGCCGTCGTGCCCCTCGCCGTGCTCCTTCTTCTTCTTCTTCTTCTTGTCCTTCTTCTTCTTCTCGCCCTTGTCCCCATGATGCTCACCTCCACCGCCCCCGATCCCATGGATCTTCCCGATCAGTCCCTCCTTGTGTCCCTCCTTGTGCTCACCACTGTAGCCCCCATGCCCTTCCTTGTGCTCGCCGTGCTTGTCGCCCTCCTTGTGGCCTCCGATGTGGAGGGTCTCGCCGATCTTGTTGATGAGCCCTGACATTTTTCCTTTCTCTCTTTCTGTCTCTCAAAATTTGTGGGGGTGAAAGATGATGGATCCGAAGCTGGAAGCTTACCGATTTATAGGGTCTATGGTGAGAAGGGGTGAGAGAGAAGATTCTCTCTTATCCGGTGAATGTGGGTTTTGGTATTTTTACATTGAATTGAAATGAATGCACTCTTGCCACGTGTACGCGGCGTCGAGTCACGTACTTCATCAGGCCCCCAGTTTTATTGTATTGTACATCTTCTACGGCGACGACGCACGTCGGTGGTACCGCACACGTACGTAGTGCATTCGGTGAAGCAGCGAATCAGATTCGGTGATCCCACACACGCACTCGCATTCGCATTCGCGTGCATCAGGCAGCGAATCCGGTCTATGTACCTAAATCGGAATTTCGAAATAGGGTAAGTGGCCTTCTCTTGCTCGCTCTACAAACTTTGAAAAAATTTGAGCGAGACCGCGATCGATAGACATGACGTGTCGTGGAGGACGGAGGAGGTTTAATGAGAGAAAGTGAGCCCAAAAGGTTAAGATTTTATTTTATTTTCTTTACTTTTATTATATTTATTGTTATATCACATTATATCTACCACTATTTTGAACTAATTTTTTCATGAAAACTGTTTATTTTTTCCGTTTATTTGAATTATTTGTATTTTTAACCGGCCCGCTCTTCTATACACCAGTGCGCCGTGTTACATTTTGAATTAAAAAGTTACACGCAACAACTCCATTTAATTCTTTACTACTGGTCTGGCCACGTGGGATGCGGGTGCCATACAATTTGCCATCTAACTCCACGACAGGAATTGGGGACATCTGATAAAATTGGAATGATACAGAAAAGCTTAGTATGGACCGTGTGCAAGGATGACATGCATGAACCGGAAGCAGCAAAAAAAACCTTGTAAACGAAACGTTATTATCAAAAGTGCGACTAGAGGCTTAAGGTAGCGAAGGTCACAGGAAGAGAAGAGAGACCAAAATTCTTCAATTCAAAAAAAAAAAACGAAAAGAAACATATGAGTTGGCCTCGCAAACGGCGTACCGCGTTAATACTATGATAGAAAATAAGAAAGAAAAGGTAATTATAACACTAGGATGGTAAAACTGAATAAAACAAATTTTTTTTTATAAGCTCGAGAAGACTATCATACAAAAAACAGAAGAGAACTTCCTAAAAAAAACTACAGAGCTATACAATATGTTAGACATAGGACATATTAATACATTATGTATCAAGGCATGCATTATATATCAATGTGGTTCATGGTGCTAACATACTCTGGTTGGCCACGAATGAAAGTTTAATATTCTGGTATTGAAATACAACATGTACAGGTACAAAACATTTGGATTATGAACCTTCAGCCCTCGACTCCGAATGGTTGTCGAGCTTCTAGTTATTCCTTTCAATGCTTGCTCTTAACATATTGTCACACGCTGGTACTTCTGCTTTGGAACTACGAAAACTGTGCTGTAATACTTCACACCACCTGTTTTGTGACGGGGCCAAGGGAAAGAGTTGCAGAGAGCACTTACGGATGAAGAACGTGTACTTCATCTTCATGGAATTTTCATGAGATCTCAGATAGGGTCTGTATTCCGGTATAGTTATTATTTTGACCTTAGTTGCAGGAAACTCCTAAGATGACGTTTCTTTTTCGGAAACTCGCTTTTGCGATTCCAAATTAGGAGTTCTATAGAATCTCGTCTCAAGCTGATATGGGAACTTGACCCCGTTAACTAGATAGAGATGCAAGGAACAAGTGAGAGAATATCTGAAAATCAAGCCATTTTCAACTCAATTCTTTATTTATCTTCTCCTTCAAGTCCTTAAAGTCTCCTTATCTGCTGTTGTTGGTTATGTAAATTATATTAAACAAATGATAATACTCTTTACGCATTTATTTATTCAAGCCGTTCCCAACCCTAGATTCTTCTTGGTACCCCCCCCCCCCCCCCCCCCCGGTGCAACTAAGATTTTGACTTCGTAATTTAAAATTTTCAGTTAGTGTTGTGTAATTTTCTGAATATCAAATGTTTTGTTTATTATAACATCTTCACCGTGTGGTTTTTTTGTGTCATATCAGCTGTTGGAGTCATATATAGAGATGTTCCAGACTTAAAAGCATGTTAAAGTAATACTTGGACCATATAAAGCAACAAAGAACCAAGAGAAAGACAATTTACCAACAGGAAAGCAAGGCGACATAGATAGACAGGATATGCCACTTAATAAGTTCGATAACAACAAAAGTCGGTGGACATACCCTGAAAGAGAAAAGGAATACGAGAGAAGGATCCACTTAAGTATCCCAATCAAATGATGATTGCCCCTTCCGCTGTAGATTTTGAGGTGTTGCTGCATGTGTATCCTTCTGCGGTTACCGGGGTGGTCCTTTGCTGGTCTGAAAAAAAGTTGCAGATGTGATACTGATGCTACTGTATTCTTCTGGTTCCCATGGTGTGGCTGGTTATTCATGAAAAATCTTTAAAGTGATTTGTTATAGTGGAATTAGGACTCTATCATAGTTATTAAAGGTACTGGTGACATGCCTTAGACGTAAAGGTCCTGAAGTCTAGGCACAAGGTGCATGTACCGGCCTTTTCGAAATAAAGAATAAAAAAATGAATAGATATTAGTATATTAAACCAATAAAATGACAGTAAAAAAATTCAGACAGATGTAGCCAAGTCCTCCATGATGATTGCGGTAGCGAGCCGCGCGCAAGCTGTCGCCGTGGAGTCTAACTTCAAGGTCGTCTTCACCGCCCTTATCTGCTCCCTGATCGGCATCACCAAGGTCATCCAATGGTCTGGCTTTGAAAGCGGTGATGAGACCCACGTCCTGTTGCAGTGCAACCAGGGGTTCCACGTCGGGTGCATTGACAAGTGGCTGGGCTCACTCCCGTCGTGTCCGTCGTGTAGACGGATTCAGGAGATGGTGAGGTGATGGAAGTACAACGAGTCTTCGATGGAGGCAGAGCTGTTGGTGTAGTTTGGATGGTGGCGGGTGGCCATGAAGGCAGCTCCTTGGGCTAATTTTGTAGCAGCGTAGCCAATTGTGGTGCCCATGGATCTACGGCGCTGCTCCACTATATAGTTTTTTGTGGTGGCGCCGTAGTTTCTTGGGTTGAAGAACAGTGCGGTGGCGGCGATCTGTTAGGGTTTTGAGCTTTGGCGGCGGCACTGCTACTGCTTTTTCTTTCATTTTTTTCTTTTTTGGGTTTTTATTGTGCCTGCACCGATAGCTTCACGGCGGTTGTGGCGCTACCTTGTGTTTTGGTTGTGGTGATTGTTGAACCAATTTTTGGTAAGAAGATTGACTAGTAAGTTCTGGGACAGTGTTGAGTCATTTGTTTTGCATGATGTTGGTAGAATTGCTTGGCAATGGTGTCGTTGGTGGCTCTGCCCTCTGTAGAGTTGTCAAACAGGCCGGGCGGCCCGCGGCCCAGCCCGACCCGGCCCGGCCCGAAAAAAGCCCGGGCCGACCCGGCCCTTTCATGAACAGGGCTGGCTCGGAGGAATTGGGCTTAGGGCCTGGGCTTGGACCAGGCCGACAAAATCTAGGAAAAAGCCAGGGCCAGGCCCGGCCCGGAAAAGCCCGGGTCTGGCCCGGCCCGAAAATAGGCCCGGGACTGGCCCGGTTGTGGCTCAGGTCTGGCCCGGTTATCCGGCCCGGTTCGGGGCCCTGTTCCGGCCCCACCTGTTTGAATTTTTTGTTTCCCCCCCCTTTTCCTCCAACGGATATATTCCCTCAAAATTTCACTTTTACCCCCCCAACAGCAATATAACGGCTAGTTTGGGGGGTATTTTAGTCTAACTTAATTTTTCCAACTCCTTTAAAGGTTTTTACACTCTTACCCTCCCCAACAACTATAAACGGATAGTTTTTAGGGGTATTTTGGTCTTTTGTGAAGTTTCTAAAATCTATAAATTCACACCATTTCTCTCTAATTTTTCACACCAATCTTCTTACTCTCTCTTATCTAAACATTCTATATTTCTACAAGCTTTGCTACTATTTTCCTCTCCAATTACTACTCTTGCTAATTACTACTAGTATTTACTAATTAGTACTCTTGTTTATTAATTACTACTCTTACTAAATTCTAATTACTAACTACTACTCTCTAATTCTTTTGTCTAGTAATTAGTAATTAGTGAATTTTTATTTATTAATTACTATTACTAAATGCTTTTTAATTACTAACTCTCTCCAATTTCAGAATTACCCTCAGTGATTAATATTTGTTACTCGTTCATTCTTTTAATTGTTATTTCTTATTACTACTCTTATACTTGTGTATTTAGTTACTCTTACGAATTTTGATTTCCAATCTAATAAAAAAGTTTAGCGTGAAATATGGCTGGATTATTGAAGAAACTGAGGCGTGGATCATCATCACGAAAAACATCATCATCATCGCAAGCACAAGCGCCAGCGCCACGGCCATCACAAACACCAATCCAAGCACCAACACAACCATTCGTTCCTGGACGAATGAGTACAGGCTGTATGATAGATACCCAAGCCAATTGGGAGTTCAATCAAAACATTCCAGATTTTGAATACACGCTTGATGAAGACCCCCCGCATTATAGTCAAGGACGCAGCTCGGTTGGCGAAGCTACTACTCCGTGGCATAATCTCAACCCTATGCCTGGTCATGATGAAGAAGGGCCGAGCAATGCCTCCGGTAATGAGCCAGAAGTCCAAAAGGGGAAAAAAAGAAAGCCGAGTGTTGGAATCATTTCGATGTAGTTACGGTGGACGGCATCCGAAAAGCTCGATGTAAGTACTGCGCTAAATTATTTTCGTCTGGTAGTGGTAATGGACATCTTAACAGGCATTACCCTCAGTGTGCACCTCGACAAGGCCACGTCGAACCTACCCAAACGCAGTTATCTTTTGACGGTAAGTTATTTGTTTATAATCAGCGAGAGCAAAGAGACGGTCTCGCTGAATTTGTTATTCACGATGAACAAGCCTTTTCTTTTGCCGATAATCCTAAGCACTCTAGATATATGAACACATACGTTCAACCTTTGTACAAAAAGGTTCATAGAAACACAACTAGATCCGATGCACTCCGACAGTACAATGCTGCTAAAGCACGCCTTATCGATTATTTCGATAAATTTGACGGTAAAGTTAGTCTTACTTCTGATATTTGGCAATCTCCATTTACTTTTGTTAGTTATTCTTGTGTGACCGCTCATTGGATTGATGCAGATTGGGTTATGCACAAGAGAATCATCGCTTTCGAGCTCTTTCCTTTTCCGCATGATGGAATGAACATTGCTACTCTTATATTAAAAGCATGTACCACATTTAAATTAAAGGATAAGATTATGAGTATTAGTTTTGATAATGCTTCTAACAATACAGCTGCTGTTGATGCTTTAAAGGAGAGCCTCAAACCTGTACTTTCTGGTGAATTATTTCATGTTCGTTGTGTTTGTCATATAATTAATTTAATTGTTCAAGATGGTTTAGCTGCTGCAGGAGATATTCTTGTCAAAATGAGGGGTATGACAGCGTATGTTAATAGCTCGAGTCCGAGAACACAACAATTTAAAACGTTGTGTGTTGAATATAATATGCCTCGCAGGAGAGCAGTTACAGATGTGGTCCACAGGTGGAACTCTACATACCATATGCTTTTACACATTCTGGCATACCGAGAAGTCTATACGCATTTTCTACTAACCCAGTTCCCAGCCGGCTTGCCAACTCAAGAGGAATGGCAGATGGCCACATACCTAGCTGAATTTTTGGAGGTATTCTACACGTCTACCAATTTATTGTCTGGTACGTACTATCCCACCTCTCCTCTCGCTGTAATAGAAATTCTCAAGATGGCTACAATGTTAACAAAATGGAGATATATAGGACCCTTTAAGGAAATAGTAAAAGTGATGGATAAAAAGTTTAATAAATATTGGAGTAGACTGCCTGTTATTTTTGCTGTGGCTACTTGTTTAGATCCTAGGTTAAAGTTGCATGGCGTGAACGCCTCGATACAAGAGATATCGAAATTAATGTGCTACACAGCAGAGGAGACAACCGCACTCACAGCAAAAGTGAGCAAGAGGTTTGAGGAATTGTTCAACCTCTATCGTAATTCTGCTGACGTGCGCGGGCGAGCTACATCATCCACTGTTGAGAGGTATTATGCGCCATACCTTAAGGGCTTTGAACATCTAGTAGCAAGACAACTACCAGGTGAAGGTACTTCTAATTCGGCAGGTTCGTCTACTTTTTCCTCTTTTAATGAGATTGGTGTATATGCAAATACTGATCATTATTCTGATTTATCAATGCAAGAACAGGTTAATTTTAATTTGTTAAATTTTTGGAAACAAAATCAAAACATGTATAAAACTTTATCCCAAATTGCACGGGATGTACTGCCAGTGCAAGCCTCCACGGTTGCTTCAGAGTCGGCATTTTCAGCCAGCGGGAGGGTTTTGGATGACAGGAGGAGTCGTCTTAACCCCGAGTCGCTCGAGCTATGTGTATGTTGGAAGGATTATCTTGATGCGAAATACCGCGAGCAAGATAAACCGATTGATGATAGGAAGAGCAGTGACTCGGATATTGAAGTACTTCCGGATGATTAGGTAATTTCTTTTTATTTTCCTTCTCTTAAGTTTTAAGATTAAATTTTTTCACAAAATATACTTTTTTTTTCCATATATATAAAATAAATTTTTACAAGCAAGATATATATTTTTTCGTATATATAAAAAAATAGGTAACTTTACAAACAGCCGGTCCTAAGCCCGGATAAAAGGAGGAGGGCCTATGAACACATTTATTTTTCTATACTTATTACTTAAGATCGTCTCGGGAATTAACATGTGTCAATCCCGGATTTTCGGCCAATTAGTTTGAAGTAAAATATCAAATAGTAGAAACAGTCTCTCTTAAATAATAATAATTGTTATGTGTTCAGATTTTATTAATAAAGATCACCAAGAAGAGTAAGAAAAGATTTAACATATAGCAAAAAATAAAATGAGAGACAAATAAATATATCTATACATACATACATATATATGAATATTACATATAATGAAATAAAAGGATAAAAATTAGATTTGTCAAAATTTAAAAATTGGACATGCCTAAAGATGAAATTTAAAATTGAATAACAAGAAAATTTTAAAAAAAATTAAAAAAAAGGGCCCGGGCCAGCCCAAGCCCGGCCCTAGAAATTGGGCCTAGGGCCAGGGCCTGAATTGGGCCTAGAATTTCTCCTCAGTCGGCCCGGCCCGGATGGCAGCCTCCTTGGCCCGGCCCCGGCCCGATTTTGCTTCAAGCCCGATGGGCCCGGGCCGGGCGGCCCAAGCCCGGCCCGTTTGACATCTCTAGCCCTCTGGCTGCCAACGGCAACTTGTGACAAATAATTTGATGGACTTTTTTCAGAAGCGCCTGGATGGAAATGCGTTCTTCTGGCAGTTGTTATGACATTGTTGCCCGCGATTCGTAGTGTGATTGTTGTGTGTAGTCTTAGGTCAATCAACCAGGCTAGCGGTCTCATAAATGATACCAATATATTGCTCCTAAAAATATGCTCCGGAACGATGACCGAGCCAATTCCAATAGACTCATGGGAGGGTGCAAGATAAAAAAAAAAACGAGTGACAGTTACAAGATAAGAACTCTAAAACATGAAAGCTTGTGTGTCTTAGTGTAGTTATTTGCGTACCTGAAAGAGTCCCCTTTATATAGATGTGGGTGTGAGAACCCTAGTAGGTTAAGAGTCGGACGGCTTGACCTTGGGGCCTGATCTTTGAGGATCACGTTATGATCCTTTCAAAATCCTAATTCCTAATAAGGTAATTGAAAATCTAGTAGTTGATCAAGTTTGACCTCGAATCATAAAGACATGCATTACATTCATATTGGGGTTGTAATTTTGACTATATCAACCACCAAACCAAAAAAAGGTTGGAAGCTTGTAAAGAACATCACATGACATTGTTATCATAAGAACTTTGGAAAAAGTGATTATGTGAATACCGGTGACATTCAGTCTTGTCCATATTCTTAGTGGAATGGAGGTTTACGTTCAATAGCTCAAAGTGGGGATAAAAAGATAATTCATCCGGGCCATAATTAAAATTTCTCTGATTATGCTCGTGGTCTGCCCAGATTTTTCAAGGACATGGGTTGAAAGAGGCCAAATGGTTATGCTTATAGATCAAAACTGTAAAAAGGTCTTGTTACTCTTTTATTTGAATTACTGATGATATTCAATATTATACATATCTTAAGGAATGGATACTTTCAATCATTCATTAATAATGGGATAAAATATCTTTCACCTGCCTGGTCAAAATTTCTTGAGTTTTTACCCTAATTAATAAATATTTAAAACTTAATTACCAATATACTCTATTTTGAAACTTATTGATCCGCATACCACACTTTTAAAAATCGCTATTTTTTAAACAACGATTTTTACATTATTTCTATTTTAAAGTAGAAATCGTTATTTGAAACCACGATTTCAAAAACAACGATTTCTACCTGAAATTTTGATTTCAAACAACGTTTTTCAAAAGTGTGGTATGCGGATAAATAAGTTTCAAAAAGGAATAAATTGGTAATTAAGACTTCGTTTGACAAATTTTTTTTTTTTTTGGTTTTCAATTTCTAAAAAAAAAATTAAAGAGCAGTTAATTTTTTTTTTTACAAAAATAAGTGGGTCTTTGATAACCCATTTTTTTGTGTTGAGTTTTTTTTTGGGTGTTTGATAACCCATTTTTTATGTGTTGGTTTGCGGTGGCGGTGGCCGATGGTGGTGGTGGCCGGCGGTCGCCGCCCGTAGTCGTCGGTGGTGGCTGCCGACGGTGGGAGGGTGGTGGTCTAAAAAAATAGTTTTTGGAGTTTTTAAAAACGTCATTGATTTAAAAACTGAGTTTTTAAACTGAAGGAAAAAAAAGAAAAATAGTTACTAAATGCAACTTTTTTTTTTTAGTTTCCATGAAAAAAAAGCTGAAAAAAAAGCTGTGTCAAACATGGCCTAAGTTTTAAAAATGTATTAATTAGGGAAAAAACTCAAAATTTCTTTGTTCTTGCCTGAGGTCCTCCCTGATTCTTCAAGGACGGTTGTTAAAAGAGACCGAATGGTAATGCTTAGAAAGTAAAACCGTAAGAAAGTGTACTTTTGTTTGGGTGAGAGGTAATTTATTGATAGGGTAAATTATACACGGCACTCCTGAAATTTACCCTAAACTACACACAACTACTATTATCTTTTTTTTACACACGAAACTACACATTATTTTTTTTAGTTTACGGAGTTAATAAATAAAAACACTCTGATGCCCCTCATAAACAAATAAATTTACCTCTCTCTCTCTCTCTCTCTCTCTCTCACCAACACACTTGTGACACACACGTACACACACACACACACACCAGTTACTGGAAACACCCTTCGGCGACCGGCAACTCATTCCAATGACCAATCACGATCACCAACAGCTCCACCAACGGCCACCTACCAACAGCACCGTTCCTTCAACTTACTGATAGCCCACCACCGCAACCACCACCACCCACCACCCGACAACACACTTCGACGATACCGCCACATGGCAACACCCTCTAGCCTCCGATTGCATCCTACTGCCTCCTTTGGAACAGCCAACTGTCACTTCTAGATCCTTGTCGCACCAAGGCCTCACTCCGATTGCCAGGAACTCTGCCACCACCTTGCTCGCAGAGTCCAATCTGTACGTGTCTCCGCGATGGTGGGTCAGATTATGGGGATCCAGGCCCTCAAAACCATGGTCGTGGCGGGTTTTTCTTTTTAATACCATCGGTGGGCCCTCAGAACCAACACCGGGATCTATTCACAAATCTATGCTAAAAAATCCTCAAAAACCGTGGTCAGCTGTGGTGATGCTTGCTGATGGCAAAAAATGGTGGCCTAATCTGGTCACCGACGGTGTGGTGAAGTGCATTGGATGACTCGTGATGCCACAGATTGCCTGGTGATGATGTGGTGCGGCACAAGTGTGTGTTTGGAGGCGTGTGTGCTGTGTTTGGAGGTGGGTAACATTGTAGTGTTGCTAGATTTGGTGTTGTGGTGGTGCTAGATCTGTCGTTGGTGGTGGTATCTTATAGCTAGTGTGTGTGTTAGTGTGTGTGCATGCGTGTGTGAGTGTGAGAGAGATAGATAGAGAGAGAGAGAGAGGCAGTGGGCAATGGTGTTTGTGGGACGGTGGCAATGCCGGTGGCAGTACCCTGGAACCGGCAACGATGGTTGAAGAAGAAGACATGTTAAAGGGCAATTTTGATAGTTCATAAAATATTATGTGGTGACCTAACTTTTATTCATGAAAACTTAACAATATGGAGTTTTGTGTAAACATATGATAACTCTCAAAGAGTGGAGTGTAATAAAAAACGATGGTAGAAGCCGTGTGTAGTTTAGGACAAACCTCAGGAATGCGGTGTGTAATTTACCCTTATTGACAAAATTCAACTATCTCTTACATGTCCAAAGCCTGAAAAATAGTACTCCCTCCATCTCATAATTGATCATATTTTTTTTTGTAGGCAAATTAAAAATTTAAGTCATATATCGTGTTTCTCATTCTTCCTTTTAGAGAGAGAAGAGAAAGAAAGTGAGTCAAGTCAGGAAAGAGAAAACGAGTTAGTAAAGTGTAAAATGTGGATAGAGAAGTAAAATAAAAAAGTGTAGCAAAATAGCTCAGGGTTGAGAAAATGAATCGGTAGAGAGTTAAATTTGGAGAGAGAAATATAATAAAAAAATGATAAATATGTAAAAGTATCTACATAATCTTTCTTAGTTTGAAAAGTGAACAATTTTTGTGGGACAACCAAACAAACAAGGAAATATAATCAATCTTTGTGGAATGGATGGAGTACGAAAATTGAAGTAATTTACATTTCAACTGCTTTAACTAGCTAGAATTCCTTCATGTAGCCCCCATTCCAAGTACAGTTGCAGTGCTACATCTCAGCTGCTTTAAAGGTATTTCTTTTAAAAGTCAAAAACTCCCCTTAATTTTTGTAAACATTTTAAATTTAAAAAGGATATTTTTAGGAAAATAATGTTTAGTCATTTAAATCATTGGAATCATCTTTATACGATGGAGCTAGATATCCACTCGTCCCGGTCAAATTCATCATTTTTTTATTACCAAAAGATGCATTAGTTTATTTTTAACTTCTTTAGTGACAAAATATTTAAGTTTGTTGACAACAAGGTTGTAATTTAGCTTCCCCCTTAAAAGTAAAAAATACCCTTAAATTTTAGAAACCTTTTAAATTTAAAAAGAGTAATTTTAAGAAAGACTATGTTTAGTTGTGTGACCCCTCGCGTATCAAAACTTGATTGTATTTGCAAATCAGAAAAAAAGAAATCATTAGAGTTCAATTAAATTAGAGTCCTGTTAGTTGAATTTCAACTAATTTTATCAGACATGAGAGTGAAATATAGAAAGACAATAACCAAATGAATACATTTTATCATGCAAATATATAATATTTTAGACTAATATGGCACATACAAAGATAATAACCATATGAAGAACATGTTACTAAGCAAAGAAGAGTATTCGAAGAAGTTAAATACGAACTTAGGATTATTTATTTGTCATAAAGTTGTATTACAATTAAGAGCAGAGTTATTAGATCTAGTAATTCGTTAAAGTGATGATTATATATGCATTTAAAAAAAACCTAGATAACTTCATTTTTGTGATAACTTCCTTACACCAGTATATTTGTATGCAAAACCTAAAAATAAATCTCAGTTTTACAATAGCTTCAATAAACTAATATACTTGAAATGAAATCTATATACATGCACAACAATTTAAAGGTTACTGAAAACGCTGTTATTTGCACATCGTTTTCTTTAACCAAATTTGATGGGGAATATGTACTAGTTGTAGCATAATTTGATTTAACGTGAATGGATTTTTTTTGATAAAAGAGTGTTTCGGTAACGATGTTCATAGATTGTGCAACTGTAGTTTAAGGTGATTTTTAAGGGTTTGGTGAATTCTTTCTTCGTGCAAAAATCAAAAGAACCCTTAACTCTGAAGGAAAGAAGTCTGACCAGTCGTTCACCACGTGTGTTACACATGAATAGTCGGCAAAGTAGCTTGTGAACAACTAATATGATAGAAAAGCATCTCAGAAAATTAAAAGGAAAACGGGATCCAAGTCTTCGGATCTGCAGTTACATATCTTGAGGTACTAGGAGGCACAATGTAACAAAAGCTTTAACAGAACAAGATTCTGTTTCTTTCTTTAAACATATCGAGAAACAGTTAAAATGCTTCATCTTTTCTAAAAGCGGCCAATTAGAGTAGGAACAACAACCAATTCAACAACATATATAGTATCAAACTGCAAGCAGTGAAAGGGGAACGAAAGATGTTACTCCCACAGGCATTCCCCTCCCGATGCACATAAATGTACAATACCCGATTATGTAACTTGCAGACAATACGACATGACCGTAGAATCTGTTGTTTAAGTAATCTACTCAAACACTATCAAAGAAAATAACTTGGAATTCAACCTGTCAAGCACTCATATTGACTACACACTTCGCCTTAGGAAACTGGCAACCCCAAGAGTTCTCAGTTTCACGCTGAACATGGGAGCCACAAAAGCTGTCCAAGAAAAATTCCACCATTCTATCTTTATCGAAAAAGTGGTAATTGAGCGAAGAGGCTCTAAGAATGTTTTTCCAGAAGTCCCTTTATCAAAATCTAAATGCTTGCATAGATGAACTAAACTAGTTGACCGCAAAGCCTAGCAGCTTATGGATAGCAACTGTACTAAGAATAGAGTGAACTGCAAGAATACTGCTTGCAGAGAGCCACTCATTCTTCTAAATGTTCACATGATACTCAGAGGCCTTAATTTTTTCCTAAAACCATGTTCCCTCGCTATTGATGGAAGATATTATCGTCAAGGAAAGAGAAATATTCTAGCTTTTCCTTCACTTTGTTAAACATAAAACATATATAGAATTAAAAGCACAACTTTGTAAATGCGTCAACTGCATTTTCCAACAAAGAAGGACAAAAGGTCTTTATTGCATATAAATGCATTAAGTTCGTTCAAGTATTATATTACAGTACTACACGAGTCCACCATAAGTATTTGTAGGTAAAGCAGCTTTTATTTCATCTCTAGTACAAATTGCCAAGTCCAACAGAACTGAGAGTTCATCAGCCATGAGAGGCAAGGAACTGTTAGAGTCTGCTAGTTATAGTTTAAGGGTATGCCAACCAAACTCTTAAGAATTTCATCATGATTCGTAAGAAACAAGATCCTCATCTATAAGAATGCACAAAAGCAATTATACATACTAGATATATTTCTCAGGGCTGGTAACTTTTTCTACATCGTGCAAAAGCAATTCAGCACTTCTTACTTCATCATTATCCGGGTTTAACTCATCCCACTTCTTTAATATAGGTTTCTTGGAGCTCACAGTTATGAGTTCGGTGATATATCTAACTCCTCAAGCCAGATAAATTGACGTCGTACAAAAGCATGCAGATTCACCTCTCTCAGAATCTTAACTACCTTAACACCTACCAAGACCTACCACTGTACATCAACTCAGTCATTCACCTGAAGCCTCAAACCAACCATCCCTGCCACCTTGGTAAACGCTTGAAACTTTTGTTGCCCTTAACTTAGCCAACACATCTCGAAACTTCTCTGCCATTGCATGTTTTTGGCCAGTTGGTTATTTAAGCTCCCTTGCAAACAGGAATATTGTATCCTTCCAAACCAAAAAGGAACAGAATTGAAATATCGCCTTGTTGTCCTTGACTGAAACAGATCTTCAGCAAGCATGACATTATGCCGACAGATATTCGATTCTGAAACCACTGAAGGTAAAAATCATAAACGGATCAGCTTAAGGATATATATACTCTAATGATAGTTTAACGTATAGTTTAACCCATCACTGGCTCTTCAAGCGATTCTCATTATAGTTAAAGAGTCTATGCGTGTATATTGCAGAAACTTAGTAACCTCAGCTGCTGAATGACATATGGTTACGCTTCACTTCAATTGAAAATCAACAGTTTTTACTTTCTTACTTCATCATTACCAATGACTTATGCATCATTTACACGTTATGGTTTCTTTGAGCTCTTCTCTCGACTCCTAGTGTTTGAGTTCGATAAGATAAACCCTCCTCCAACCCAAACACATAATGTGGTCATCTCCTGTACATCAAACACATCATCGAGCAAACCACATGACCTACTGATTGGGTCATCCTACGGTCACCTATCTCAGAGTCACAACTACTGAATCCTTTGCAAATTAAGAGGAGCCACTGGCTTCAAGAGCACAACCACTAATAAATAAGAATGGCACAACTGAGTCACTTAACTACAGTCTCAACCCCCTCCAGCCTTCATATTATACACAGCTTGATTTATGCAAGCTTAATTTTTTTTTTCAAGGTCTTGACCTAGCCATTGCATCTCAAACTTTCTTTGGCATGCTTGTTTTATCGCAGATCGGTTAGATTTCACTTGGAAACAAGAAAACTATACTCTTCTTAGGCAAGAGAATTGAATAACCAAAAGATTACCTATCTTCTGCAGATGTAACATAATGCAAACTGAAATATCCAATTCTTACAAAATCAAAAGAAGTTACCAAGATATTGCTTGTTTTTGCAGACTCTATTTTCAGCAAAATCAAGGTTATCAAGCATCACAACAAGCAACTTATCACGAACCACAGGGTCTACAAAAGAAACTGTAATTTTTCATGAGCCATAACTAATAACTATTTGCAAGTGCATGAGGTTCAAGTCTGCGCCCTAATCTATACGAAGGCAAAGTAAGTAACTTCATATTAGTTCAAAGACAATCCATATTGTAGGTTGACTTCTTTGGCCATGCAGTTGCGACCATATATGCATATACAACGGCATATATAAATTCTGAATGAGATTTTTTTAAATAAATGATATTGTGAATCTCCACATTCGGTTAAAAGGATAAATACCCTTTCAGATATTGTAGTCCTTCTTCTTTCCTACCTTTGTTTAAACCATTGGTTTATGAGCTATAACTCCACGTGGTAATTAGAACTTTCAGCTGAAAACACATTGTCGCAGGTCCGTTACTGAAACTCCTCATCTTTTTCCTTAGTTTGGCAACAAACCCAAGTCCGGACCCATGATGGTCTCTCTGCTGCAACGGGGATCATGTTTTCCAGCGTTAGATTACATGCAACTGCAGTTCCCGACCATTTGTTAGTTCACTTGACATGATATTGTTATATTGCATGTATTGACAATACAAATACAGCTAATATCTACAAGAAATATCTTAAAGTACCACAGGATTTGTGAATCTTTTGCGAGGAACCAAAAGGATATATGCCCTTTGATATCCTTTGTTCCTTTTCAACCATCTTGTTTAAATGGTTTATGACGATCTTATTCCGCATGGTTTTGAAACTTTCAGCTACCGACTCCAGTTCATTAGGTCCTTTATAGAGCTCCCCTTTCTAGTTTCTTCAGAGTAAATAACGGGTCTCTCGCCATTGCATGGTGTAGGTTCTGTTAGATGGACGGAGAGAGGTTGTCTCTCACTCTATTTTTTCTCTTTTTATCATCAGAGTCAGTTTGTGAATGTATTGGTCACAACATCAATTTCTGATTAATTTAGTGAACCAGCTGAACAAGCACAAATGGATTCTGGTAGGCACCAATAAAAGGACTTTCCTCCACGTACGGAGCCTCCAACATGCCTTATATCTTCATGCCAACTCTGCTACTGCTTTAGTATCAAGTTTGTTTGTAGGTTTAGTTATGACATAAGCTCAAAACTCTACGTTTCCCCTTTTTCTCTCTTTCCCTCTTCTGTCATCACGATCTATTCATTTTGTCTTCCTCTGTTAACATAGCAGCTCTCTTTTGAGCAATGAGAATAGGATAGCATGTTGGTAGATTGACAGCTTTTTGGGCATGTCTTTTCTACAAAACCTAATTTCATAATATGTAGATGGTTTCTAGATCTTGTACAGATACTGGATTACCCAAGTGGTTTTATATATAGTTAACTGTACTTACATCAGACATGGCACATATAGTTTCACGTTGTAAAACTTAGAACAACAATAAAATAAGATCACAATATGGCATCATAAGTTCATATTGAGAAGAGGCTGGGGAGGAGATAACGTCGGTTCCAATTACGGAAGCTATTTCTAGCATTGTAATCATGCCATATATTCACAGGAAAGTTGAACTTGTGACCGTTTTCGAGAAGTCCTAACTCCAGAGCAAGAACGGTCAACAATTCTCCAATTGAGTAATGACCAAGAAGTATCTAAAACGATTTCTTAGGTCAAAGGAGTAATGGAGTTGAAAATAAAAGAAACACGCAACTGTGGGATCCTACCCTGAGTGGGAATTTTGCTACGCTATTCGGTTATAGCGGAAAAAAGTTGCAATGAGAACAAGAAAGGGAGATCATTTGGGAAATTGGTCGAGCATGTGGTGTGCACTCAAAATAATAGACCTCGTGAAGAAATAACAACAAAAAGCTACTATTCTGCTGCAAGAGTTGCATAACTACCTGAGGTTCCCGCCAACATAGATACTCGTTAATATCAACCAGTATCGCGAAGCATTAATATCAAAAGAAGGAAGACAAACATTACCCATTCAATTATGAGA
This sequence comes from Escallonia herrerae, assembly GCA_033070095.1. Classification (NCBI taxonomy): domain Eukaryota; kingdom Viridiplantae; phylum Streptophyta; class Magnoliopsida; order Escalloniales; family Escalloniaceae; genus Escallonia; species Escallonia herrerae. The sequence goes on along the minus strand of JAVXUP010000955.1, from coordinate 202,215 downwards.
TCCCCAACATGCATGTGTGTGGTTTGTGCATGCTTAACCGCCGCAGAAATAAAAAGAAATTGACATGGGCCACGGCCATGTAAAATTTTTGTGGAAGAAGGGTATGATCGGAGTGGGGCTGTTATCTGTTTGAGGCACAAAATGGCCCTTAATTTGGAACGGCAGACTAAAGTGCTAAACGTGAATCGTGAAGGGCGTCTTGGGAAGCCAAATGTCCAGAAATTCCTTGCTTTCTTAAGATGTAGAGATAGAGATTTCCTCATCCCTTCAAATTACATGGCCAAGGCATTTGACATTGTCATGTGTAGAATACAATATTACTGAAAGGCATAATCTCTACATGTCCCAACACCCGAATTTCACATTTGAAACAAAAAACGGCGTACCTGTCAATCAGCATAAGCTGGATGAAGATCAGCATTTCAGCTACCTACCAGCCAACCAGACAAAGTTGATATCTCACATGAACGTGGCTCAAACAGACGTATTATTGACGATCTTCAATTAAAATGAGTACTAGGGGACACCTCAGAGGTATAAGGGCTCAGCACAGAAGTAGACATGGAAGCTCACCTGCACAGTACCATTCTATTTCACTAACAGGGGCCAAAGATAACTTGTGAAAGCACTCACTAAAAAGTATCAGATTTGAGCAGGCCAATGGTACACTAGGACACCACCTCCACTGGGCATGCTTGTTTATGTAACAAAGAACAGCTGTCAGCGCCGATTTTGAGACCTTAGAGAACAAAGGGTCGATCTAATATCAAATGCGAACAAACATCTATTGACCTTTTGCGTCGAGTCGATGTTTACTTCATGGTTGTGGGGATCCGTCTCTGATCAAAGACATGTGAGATGTTAATTACATCGTCGAACGAACTATCGACGAAAACCTCCGGTTCTAGATAAACTAAATAAGAAAATCAACGCGAAATGTAAAAGAGAAGAACAAGACTTTATTGAAGGCGGGAATTAACTCTTGAGTTACAAAGTTTTCAACCAACCGGTGGTTGGAACCCTATTCCTCTAAGCCATAGCGCTTGAAAGTTTCTGTAGAGCTTATATTTTTTTCTCTTTTCTCTTTCTATTCTTTTTGAAACTTCTCTTCTCCTCCCCTTACGTAGGATTTGCCTTTTCCTTTTATAGAGGCTTCCACAGGAATCTTTTCAAGCCTATTAGGTTGTTTCTCTAGATAAGTCTTCCTCCATTTGGCTTAGCTTCTCCAAAAAATAATTCAATCATGTGATGAATATCCTTCTTCTTGGTTTTGGGCTTCGGACTTTTAAATAAAGTTGGAGTAGTTCAAACTTAAACGGTTCGAAACCTCAATAGCCCAACGATTTACAAAGTCCATCTTCGAGTCCACATGTGAGTTCGAACTTCAGTGGGGTTCGAAACCTTGTCAGGCCCATAAAACCTTCGAATTTCAGCCCACCGATCAGTAGTGAACCTTGATCACCTTTAATCTTCAATCCAAATGGTGTGGATTCGAACTTTGATAAAGTTTGAAGCCTACTTGCCTTGTTCGAACCGTCTAGTATGAATCCAAAATAATCTTTGGGTTGAAATTTAAGTGCCAACAAATGCCCCCTTGTGATTTATGGAAGCCATCTTGCTTACATGAATCCTAATTTCTTGGCACTTCATCCAAGAGTCCAGTTGCATAAGATGAGTCGCTTCCTTGTATAACATCAACTACTACTGCTATCTTCACTTGTATATGAGGTCGATGTCCGTCCTTGTTGATCATTGATTTTTTTGCCCTTATGTAGTTTCGTGAACCAACGGATCCTTTTGTGGGCTTTTGTATAGTTTTAAATTTTTCGAGACCTATTTATAATATGGGCACTCTTTTATTGCAGACCCTTTGTCTTGTATAGGGTTTGATTGCAATAACTTTGCTTAAGGCAGGTATTTTTTTTTTTGTGGGGCTTTAGTGCAATTTTTTTTGACCTAGTTTCTGGTATTTAAAAAACAAAAATTCGGCTGCTGCTCTTTATTTTTTTTAACCTTCTTTTGGGTTTGTATAGCCCTTTTTATTTTTATTTTTGTTTTTTTAGGGCCCACATATAATTGTTCCCAGCAAATCCCTTTGTCATAATCGTATTAGAATGTATTTAGATCACTAATGCTATAATCCTAGTAGGACTTCAATTGATTTAATCTCAACCTTTGGAGAACTATAATCATATTAGGACTTGTAGTCTTGCTTTAAATACATATCCTTTCCAGCCTCCAATACCCTGTGAGTACAGAAATCTGTACGATAACTCAGTCATAGTGCTTTTGCAGCAACAAGCTTTCTTCAGCCCAAGCTTTCAAGTATAATCCCTTTTTAAGTCCTGTAACTTGATGGTGTTATAGGGCTTTTACTGCCCTTTGTTGCTAGGGCTTTTCATTCGTAAAGCCTTTCCGTTGCTCTTTCTTTCTCTAGGTTTTAAACCCTTTTTATAAAAGAATTTCTTTTGCAAATTGGGAGTTTCAGGTGCCTCCTTGTTTACCATAAAGAAAGCATCGGCAATGAGTAATTTTTCCCGCCATATCATGCTTCTTTTTTTTTCCTTGCGAACAACAACTTTTCTTGGGATATTTGTTGTGCACCATGTGTTATATGAGCACGTACATACATGTGTATTAGTTTCAAAGAGATTCTTTGGTCCTTTCTTTGTTTTTCTTCCTTTGCTCCCTTGGAGTTTTACAAACAGCAAGGTCCAAGGAATTTGCTCCCTTTTGCATTTCTTGTTTCAATTGTCCATGTGTTTTTAATAAGCGAAATGCTCACAAAGACAGCCTGCTAAATTCTAACATATAACAAAACCAAAGCAGCTTTTTGCTTCTGTGTTTTGCTATGCTAATGAGCACAAATACATGCAGTTTTTTTCTTTTTTTGCTTCCTTTGGATTTTTCCATGAACATCAGGACTATGGAATAAAGGATTCCTTTTTTAATTTGTCCTAGCTTGCTTCCCTACTAGACGCCTTTCGCAGTGACAAGACTTGTGAATTTATACCATATGCAAACAGCCAAGCGCACATAGCAACCTACTTCCTTTCTAATTAACTTCAGCATATGCATGTACTTTTGACATAGTCGAAGCAGCTGTTTGCCATTATATTCTGCTACATTAATGAGCCCAAAATGAAGAGACAACATCATCTTTGTTAAGGTAAATTGCTCGGTGCAATAGAAACTGATATTGAAGTATCAAAGCCATGGATTTTCTTTAACCTCTCACATTGGTTGTTCTTTTTCTTTCAGGCGCTTCTTTCTTTTGCACACCAGGTTCACATGCACACACAAGTACTTTGATCTTCGAACTGCGATGAGCTTTTTTTATTTTCCTTTTTGCTACTTCCTTCTACAAGTGACTTGAATAAGCAATTGCCTCCCTTTTTCTTAAGGGCATGCCCCCTCTTTGCTCAAAACGTCTTCCTGTTTCCCTGCAACGAGCCTTCAAATAGAGGTGTCAATGGGCCGGGCTTGGATCGGCCCAGCCTAGGCCCATTGGGCCAGCAGAGAAAACCGGTCGGGGCAGGGCCGAGGGAGTAAGAAAACAGGCCCGGCCGGGCCAGAGAAATGGGATATCTAGGCCCAGCCCAATCCCTGGCCCTAGGCCCAATTTTTAGGGCCGGGTCCGGGCCCAACATTATTTTTTCCCAAAAATTCTTATTATTTATTTTCTACTTTGCAAAGGAATTAAATTTAAATTGAATATAAATTTGTTCATAAGCCCTCCTCCTTTTATCCGGGCTTAGGACCGGCTGCTTGTGAAGTTACCTATTTTTAATATATATGAGAAAAATATTTATTTTACTTGTAAATAGAGACAAATTATAGGCCTTCTAAATTGGAAATATAGAGAGAGAGAGAGAGAGAGAGAGAGAGTTATTCAAATGTCACTTATGCTTGTAGCAACAATTTAGAAGGCCTATCGCGACAGTTTAGTGATCAAGCTCAAATAGTGAAATATGAAACTTAATTTTCACCTCCCAAGATTATTAAAGTTAACAATCTGTTTTTATCACTAATTAGAAAGTTCAATTTGTACATTAGAAACAACATTTGTGGTCATATGCAATATCTATTTGGTGTATTTGTAGCAGAAGGTGAAGTACAGGGCCTTAATTGCTACTGAGGAGGCTCACAGTTTCCTGGTGTAATTATAAGCCAAAAAAGCATATACTTCTCTTAACCTGGAACATTATGGCGCCATTACTTTGAGACTAATAATAGGGGAGATAACTGTACCTTGGTCATCAGATTCTCTCGTTATCTGAAAAAAATTCACTAGTTACAAAATCTCATATGGCGATAATTAATAGTCGTGATAGGCCTTCTAAATTAGCAATATTCTCAAATTTATAGCGACAAATTACTAGAATATATTAATCGCTAATATATCGTGATTATTTGTAAGATTCGTGAATATATATTAAATATCATGATATTAGCAAATTTATTGCCATATGTAACGATTCTATCGCGAGTTGAACTTCCCTTATCTTGAAAAATGACAAGAGAAAAAAATCTCCCTTGGTGGGATTCGAACCCAGGTATCACCACTAGTTAGCACAGTTTTGTGCCACCAGACCAAGCTACCATTCTTGCTTTATTTGAGCAAAAGTGTATATATATATATATATATATATATATATATATATATATATATATATATTACTAAGCCACAAAGGGCAGGGTTAACATAGGGCCAAAAGAAGGGCCAAAAGCGGGCCAGGGCCTGGCCAGCCTTAAAAATAGGGCCAAACCTAAAAAAATGGGTCGGTTTCGGGCTGGACCATTTTTAAGGCCTGGCCTGGATAATTTTCAAAAAATAGGCCTGGCCCAAGGCCCTACGGGTTAGGGCTAGTACTATTCATCAAATGGGCCGAGCCAGCCCGGGCCTATTTAGAGCAGGGTCGTGCCGACCCGAGGGCCGCCCGACCCGAGGGCCGCCCGGCCCATTTGACATCTCTACCTTCAAGCTTTGCACTTAAGCTATTTTGCAATATGTTGTATATATGTATACTTGCACAGAAGTATTGATATCAGGAAGTCGAGACCCTTTTCTTTTGTGTTTATGCAACATAAAGCAAGCCATCTGCTGTGCTGCTTTTCAAAAGAAACTAGCATGCTCTTCATGTCAATCCTGTCTATTATCAACATGATGCCTCTTGTATCAAACTTGCAGAAATTGTATGCTTCTTGTGTTGCTTTCCTTGTGCTAATTGTCATCGCATGGTTTGTTCCGCTTGATTTTCCTTTGGTCTCTACTGACAAACATTAAACTAGAATATCCTTTCGAATTACTCCCCTCTTATCTCATAACGCCTTGATACCACTTACATGCGCAAAATTCACTTGTGCAAAACAACTGGCTTTTCTTGAGTTTCGATATTAGCATGCCTTTTATGGTTGAATTTAGCTTTTTTTTAGCTAGGTATCCCATTTTGACAAGTTCACTCTGTTATCAAATATCTTCAGACTTTTTCCCCCACATTACATCTATAAGAGGTATAATTCCTCTCTTGTGGCAATTTTGAATTGTCACACTTAGCTTCAAGGCCTTTATTTTAATCAAGGCTTTGCGTGTCGGCCTAGGTTCTCCCTGATGTGGAAATTTTTGTCGGTGTTGCCTTATGGGCTTTATACATCGGCCTAGATTTCCCTTCTTGAGATAACCTTCGTCTAAGCACCGAGCTTAATTTGGCCTAAGTCTCACTTGTAAAAGACTTTCGTCACCAAGCTCAATTTGGCCTAAATCTTTCATGAAAGGACTTTTGTCGCGATGTTCTAGCTCCAAAGCCTCATTTACTTTTGTCCTTTGGTGGATATTAGTCGGAGGGATTTTGGATATGAACATTGTATTGGCAACCTCCTTTTGAGGAGGTTCTTATTAAGACAGATTCGTTTGAATCTATGCCCCTAGCATCCTCCTTTAGTACGAGGCCCGTGTTGGATTGTGCTTCTCTGACCAATCCGTCAAGGAAATAAATGGGGGCCTTGCGAATGGATTTCAGTCTTATCCCTTTCTAGTAGAGGCTTTCGTCTGCGGTGACTACCTTTTTTCGAACTTTCGTCTTTTAGTGTAAGAAAAATATACTTAGTCAAATTTATTATTGACTAAACTATTTTCTCCTTTTTTTACAATCATAAACTCCATGGAGCTCAAAAAGTCGTTGGAAAATCTCCATTGTGCGGAAGCTGATGTTCTGGACAAATCTGGACCAAAGGCCGTTAGGCAACCTTCTATTCATGACATACTGTCAGCCAAAAATGTTACTCCCTACATTCCTACACCTCCCAACACTCCGAACTTGACTTTTCATGTTGTTCGAAAATGTTGGGATATATCGAAAAGAGGTATTTTTAAAGGCTTTGTGCTAAAGGATGTTCCTTTATTACGTTCATCGCATGAGTCGACAAGCCGTTCGGACTACAAGATCCTTTTGAGACGAATTAAGACAGAAGGCCTATTATGGCACCCCTCTTTCAACATTCTGGGTGAACGACATTCTCCGTGCATTCTCGGTGATTCTGAAGAAAGCTGGGGTTCATACAACAGTCTATTTGTCCCAATTTAGCTATGGCCCTAATGTCAACCTTTTAAAAGGGTTTTTAGAGCATTGGTCACTGGATACCAACACCTTTTACACGATCTATGGTGAACTTGTTATCTCCGTACGGGATCTTCACAGGATTAGCGTTCTCCCCATATTAGCTGAGTTTTATGACGAATATATGCCATTGAATGAAATCATGTACTCTGCTTACATGTAAGGACCCTAACGTCTGGCTTAAGTAATACAAGGCATTTTCCTTTCCATCTTCGTTATGTTGAGCCAAAAGCGCACCCAGGGAGGCATCAAGAGCCGTAGTGTATAAAAACAAAGGTTTTCCTTTGATTGGGCTTATGAGTACATGAGGCCTTGTAAGATATGCCTTTATGCTGTCAAAAGCATTTTGACATGCTTGGTCCAATTAAAATGGCGTACTCTTCTTCATTAACTTTGGGAAAGGTTGACATCTTCCTGCCAAGTTCAAAATGAATCTCCTAATATAGGCTAGCCTCCCTTGCAGCCATTTTAGCTTACGCGGGTTCTTTGGTGGAGGCATATCGAGAATTGCCTTAATCTTCATAGGGTCAATCTCGATTCCTCTATGTCAGACCACAAAACCCAAAAATTTTCGGGATGAAACTCCAAAAATGCACTTTAATGGGTTCATTTTCAACTTGCATCACCTTAGCCTTTCAAAGATTCGCCTTAAGTCTTCGAGATGATGTTCTTTGTTCTTCATCTGTATGACAAAATCATCAATATAGCATTCTACGACATCATGGATCAAATCCTCAAAAATGACAGTCATAGCTTGTTGCTACATAGCCCCAGCTTTTTTAGGGCCGAAGGGCATGACCTTGTAATAGTAAATGCCTTTTGAGGTCCTAAATGCGAATAACTCTTCATCTTCTTGAGCCATGCGAATTTGATTATACCCTGAGTATCCGTCCATGAATGATAAAATTTCATAACATGTGGTTGCGTCCACTAGTAATTCTGTTATGGGCAACGGAAAATCATCTTTTGGGAAAGTTTCATTAAGATCTCGAAAGTCGATGCAAACCTAAATTTGCCCATTCTTTTTCTTGATAGGGACTGTGTTTGCTAACTAGATCGGGTATTGAACCTCCCTTATGAAACCTGCACGAATAAGCTTATCAACTTTAGCTTCTATTTGGGCGGTCAATTCCAATCTAGTTCGTCTATGTGGCTGTGTGATGGGTCATTTTCTGGGATCAACCGAAAACTTGTGCATCACAATGTCTGGATCAAGACCAGACATTTCATTATAATTCCATGCAAAGACATCCCGATACTCCTTAAAAAGGCAACATATCTTTGGGCTTCTACTTCGGGGAGATAAATGCTTATGTAAGTAGGCCTCTTGTCTTTACCATCTCTTAAGTTCACTTCCCGAAGTTCGTCAACCGTGGCTCGTCCTCCTCTTTCGAACTCCGAGGGTGCAGGTTGAATCTCCCCATCACTTTCAGGACTTAATCCTTCTCGAACATTGGTCATGTTGACGGAGACTTTGTTAATCTCGCATAATCTAATTCTTCCATCTTTCCCCAGATCTGAAAGTTGGCGAGTCAAAAAGCGAGTCGTTACTGAAAATTCGACTTTGGCCTCCTCTAATGTTACTTGTCTCGGATTTTCCATTTTATCGTGTGAAGCTTCTTTTACACATGTCATATTAACGGCGACATTCTTAGCGGAATAATCATATTGGAATCCTAAAGCTGCCCTATGGTGTTCGATTGGATCCCCTGAGAGAAGAGCTTTTCTTTGTTCAGCCGTTAGTACTAAATCAAAAGGATCTACACCTTTGCCACCTGCCTTTTCTGGATCGAGCCAACATTTATCAACATTCAAGTAGTTTTAGCACTGTATTCTGCATCTTTTAGAGGAAGACTTTCTTCTCCCTAGATAGATGAAGATTCTTCTGATAGCATCCTCTCTACATCTCCCATTGTATGAAACCATATGGGCTTCAAATGCTTTTCTTTAGGAGGCACCACAAACTTGTTGTAGGTATCAACGTGGGTGCATTTTGTCTTCCTTAAAGGTAGAATAAACATACCTTTAATTCTGCAGTCGAATTAATAGGTGTTAAGGCTTGTGCCCCTGGTCTTCTTTAAGACTTCAGAACATAATGAAACGTCCTCTTAGTTGGGGTTTCGGTTCTTTTGTGGTCCCCTTGGGTTCGCTTTGTTATCTTTTCCTTATCTTTTGACTTGTAAAAATGAGAGTTGGCATAGTATGCTTCCACTCCGTGAAACGGATCATTATCCACGATTATCTTCCCTTGTCTTCTGGGCAGAGGCAATGGGTACTTTACGCACTGATGATAAGTCGAGGGAATTGCATCATTGTCGTGCATCCATGGTCATCCAAGCAAGGCATTGTATGAAGTGTCAACGTCAATAACCAATAACTCAGCGACTTCCTCAATATATTGAACTTTATCTTCACGCGCACTTTTCTGATTTGGCATTGTTCGTTTTGATCGAACCCTTGAATCACTAAGTGACTTGTTTGCAAGTGCGAAAAGCAAACTTTGAGGGCAATAAGACTTCTTTTTGACAGAAGGTTAACTGCGGATCCTTCGTCTACCATTACTCAATTTATCTTAGTGTTATTTACAAACCCGATAATAAAAAGCGAACGATTGTGGTCTAGTTCATCTGCATGCATGTCATCGTCATTGAATGAGATCATTGTTGTGCATGCGATCCTAGTTCCCGTTCTATTTCTTTTGTCCATATCCTCCCGAAAATCTTCTGGGTTTGATAATGCATATATTAGCGACCTTCAAAGTTCTGGTGACATTTTTAGAGCATCATATATGCTTAAAAGTGTAGGAACTTTTTTAAGATGTGTAAGAACATCGTATTTGACATGTTCTTCAGAGGAAGGTTCTTTTTTACTGGAGAAAGGGGAAGTCTCGGAAGATTGCTGAAATTCTTGCTGCCTTTTTTCGTAAGTTAGATACATCGTGCAGACTTCAACAATAGATTTCTCCCTATTTTGAGAATCTTTGGGATCATCACTGATCTGAACCACATTTGAAGAGATGTCCGAGGAACTGACATCATTGTCGTCACCCTTGTTTGTGATGTCTCTTTCTTCTAGGAATGTCATAATTGTGACTCTTAGGTATTTCGAGTCTCGCCTGTACATGCATTGGGACTCGATGAAAGCCTTCTTCATACTTTCCCATGATGAGATAATAATCCCTTCTAGCGAACAGTACCAATCCAAGGTGATAGTGGGAACTGACGTAAGCATTCGGCTTGATTTCGGTCGTTTCTCCACATTGTTTAAGAAAGCGCTGGACATGTGGTTTAGGATCCCCATGACCTTCGTAGATAACAAAGTTTGGAAGTTCGTATCCTTTAGGAAAAAGGGGTTTGTTCGACCCAAGAAGGGAACAAGTTCCTAGGTCTTAAAGATCCCATTACTCAAAGTTCAAGCGACATCTCAATTTTTTCATCAATAGTCCCTCCCATCAAATTATATGATTAAGCCGACATATTATCAATTTCCAGAGGTTCCACCATCTCGATCTCAATAGGTCTGGGCTCATAAAATTTCCTATAAAATTGATTAGCCAATGTGTCCCAGTCTAGCAATGAGTTAGGTGGCAGGTTAAAGAACCAATCTTTAGTGAATCCGTCTAAGGAGAAAGCAAATTGCCATAGGAGCAGAGCTTGGCTCCTCACTGTGTCACCGCATTGGGTGAGAAATCGGACCAAGTGTCTTCTTGGGCAACCAACTCCAGAGTACATAAAGAAAAGAGGAACCTGATATCCCCTAGCAAATGGAATTGTTTCAACCCATGTAGGGAAATGGTGTCTAAGGATTTGAGACGTTTCTATTATGTGATTTTTTGGAACATCTGACCCTTCTTCTTTTAAAGAAACCATTACACTTTCCCGATCTCCCCTCTCTTTTCTAGCTTCGATCCTTGCCTTTTCATCATCACTTGGACTACTGTCGACTCGAACCCGCCCCTTCACAAAGTCAATATCAATAGCGATGACATTACATGGAGTGTGTCTGGAGCAAGGAGAATGCAGGGGGGGGGGGCATATGCACTGCTTACATGACACATATTACTCGTCTTTAGTGTTCTCTAGGGAGGAATAACTAGGATTTTTGTGGCGTCCAATATTCATCCATCTTGGAAAGGTCCCATGAGTTTATTTGTTCTTTATTTGAGCAATGCTGGGTTCGCGAGTGAATGGAGTTTTCAAACCTCAGCCTTTTTCGGGTGCTCCATACCTCTTCAACATTGGATTTGCATTTAAGTTTTCTATTTTTTACAAAATCTAAGGAGCAACAATATTCCGATGGTACCACTGGAGAATGTCTTGTCAGAGTCGACAGTGAAGTCAGAAAATACTGAGGCGAATTTGGTGTAGTGGCTATAATGTGCTTTGAGGAAGACAATCAGTTCTTAATTTCAGAGTCCTTATAATATGATACTGACGGATGATTCAAGTCATCGACATACAATGATTCATTTATCATAGTATCCCACCAATAGACCGGAGAGTCAGGGACGATGATAGGATTAGAAGCTTTGCCTAAGCTCTCTCCTCGCTTTTGTCATAACTAATGATAGTTATGGCCATGCATCCGACTGAGAATTCCCCGTCTTCGTTTACTTTATCTGAGAAAAATTGTACTTCTGGAGTTTGTAATTCAGTAGTCATAAAGTCCTTTAGTGTAACTGGAGAGTGAGGTGTTTGAATCAGAAGCTGATCCGAGATAATGTCTTCGGATTTGTTCTTTGGGGATTTGTTCTTCTTTTGTTTCTCCATTTTGCTCTTCATGCTCACTATCGTTCTCTTCTTTTTCAAACCCTTGGACCTCCTTAGTTTCTCTTTCAATGTTACATGCCCAAGATTAAGAGACTTTAAGGTGGCACTTTTCTTTTTCCTCATTCCTTTAGACTCGTAGACAACCCACTCTCCATTGTGTTTGTCATCTGGTGTACCATATTTCTCATTCATCGGACTTAGAGATAATCCTTGAACCATTGTGTTGACTGGATTTGAAGTTATATTCTCCTATGGTGGAATTTCAATGGTGTTCGAGTCAAGAAGTTTTTGGATTTTATCCTTCAAGACGAAGCACTTCTTTAAGGGATGACTTATTAAACGGTGATACGGACAATACTTCGGATCATCCTTCTTCCTAACTTCATGGGGTCGCTTAACTTCTGGAAGGGTGATCAGATCTTGTTCCAACAAATCTTAAAAAAGATCTTCCACCAAATCATCCGAGAATGAGTACTTCTTTTCCATTTGTTCTTTCATGGTCACTTTCTTGGTTTCCTTGGGTTTTCGAACCCCAATTACAACAAGAGATTTTTTTCGAGCTTCTACTACTACTATTATCGAGGAATCAATCTTATCAGTGACCCTGTCTCTTCTTTTTTTGCTCAGATGCGTCTTTATATCATGAGCTTTAGTGCACAAGTCATTAAATCCTTAAAAATCTTGAGGCATTAGAGCAGTGGATAGCTCATGTTGAAAGTTGTTCTCACACATTTTAAGTAACTCATCCTGTGTTAACCTCTCTTTGCAAGCAAATGTAAGAGCTCTCCACCTTGCGATGAAATCAATTATAAGTTCGTTATCATGTTGTTTGGTATTAATCAGCTCTAGAACTGCAACTCGTCTCTGAGTGTTACAGAATTGCTTTAGGGATTCTTTTACCATTGACTCCCAATTTGGAATTGAGCCCTTAGAGAGACTGACGTACCATGTGAAAGCTGGTCCCTCTAGTGATTGGACAAAAAGCTGTAAACACAGAGCCTCGTTCTAGGCTATAGGTTCGCATCGTGACAAGAAATGAGCTACATGCTTCCTCGGATCTCCAACTCCATCAAACATCTTGAAATCTGGTTGAGAAAAATAGGGAGGAAATGGCACTGCATCTATCTAGCAAGGGTACGATTTTGTTATCATTCAGAAGCCCTCGTCTTCCTTTTCTCTAATTTTCTTAACTTGATTTTGAACCATTTCATCAATCATGGCCACTAGTGCCATGTTCATGGTTCCATTTAATGGGTTCATGGTTGCATAAGGATATCCACCCCCTCCAAGAGGTACTTTACTCCTTGAAGCCCTAAGCTCTGGCGTTACCATAAACTCTTTCTGTCTCATTGAAGATTCCAATGTATGGCCATTTCCTGATCCAATAGCTTTTTTTGTAAGCTGAGCCTGGAGATCTTGCATTATCACAAACATAACTGCCATTTCACGCTCCTTCTGTTCCAATTGTTCTTGCATCTTTAAAATTTGTTCTTGAGTTTTCTGGGAATTTTGGCTTTTCCCAGTCATCATCACCGATACAGCTTTAGCTTTGTCATTTATTTTCCCTACTATAGTCCCAAAAGTAGAAGACGAGGAGGACGTCAAAGATGAGTTTACTTCTGGAACGTCCTCTTCTATGAAAATGGAATTGCCTGTCCCATACAACGGATTTGTGACCTTGTTATGCACTACTCCATCTTTATCAATAGGAATGCTTTGGCTCATGGATCTCGTCACAGGTCCTGATCTTAGCATGGCAGCTTGTTTCCTACTTGTAGTCACCTTTCCCAAGGCAGGTACATCTAAAACTTGGCCTTTGCCCCCTTTTTCATCGCCTCTCGCCTTCACACATGCGGATCTTGACTTTGATCCAAATTCATCCGGGGCAAATACTAGAGATTCTCTTAACACGGCTTGTTCTTCGATACCAAGCGCCTTTTCAATGGCCGCTATAACATTCACTCCAACAGAGTTTCCAAAGTCATTATTTCTAACATTCTTCTTCTTGTGCCTTATCTTTTGGGAATTAAATGGTTCAGGTGGTGTTGAAGGGCGAGCCTCAATAGCCAAAGAAGGCAATACTGTAACATCATTTGACTTCTCTCGATAGGCTGATAACCGTACCTTGCTTCCTCTAATTGTACTGAGGTGAGGATGTTGGCCTTGACACGAGTTTGAAGCCTTGTGAAGGTTTGGATCTTGATAAAGATCCAGATGAACCTTGTGAGACTTCTGACTTGAGTATCGATGAATGCTTGAAATTTGGTTCAAGTTTGGCAATCGAATAAGAGGATCTGGGTTTTGGGCTGCCAGAGTTCGACCCGATTGTCTTTCATCCAAGGTTAAAAATTGTCCTTTCACCAAGACTTTAGGTCGGTACGATTGCACTGGGTCACGAAGAGTCGAACAGGTTTTTTCTGGCCTTTATGTTTGAAATTTCATTTCTCAAAGGACTGCATTTTTAGCTGCAATCGCAGTTCCCGCCCCCTTTTGGCTCGGTTCACTATTTGAACAATTATGTGTTCATAAGGCTCAGTAGTCACCACTGCTATAGCAACTGCCACTAACTCGTTTGCTTCCTTCGCTGTAGCAAGAAAGGTTACCCTTTTTAGTGAATTTCCTCGTCGGAGAAAATTTCTGGCAGATCGGACAAGTACCTCTGTCATTCTTTTGACGTCCTCAGCTCTTTTTTCTAGAAGGGTTTTGCCTGTTGCATGGGCAAATTCGAGGGTCATGGAATGAATGTAGTATCCTGAGGTGCTTTGAACCGGAGGTGCCATCGGTGCCACCCTAGAGACAATAGGAGCCCAACGGTGTCCTAAGGCCCCTTCAAAAAGTTTGGACGAACAAAGCATCCGAGGCTTCTTGGACGGGTGACCCTGTCCTTAGGACAACAGGACGCACAAAGCGTTCTGAGATCTGTGGGACATGTGATGCCACCCTCAAAATGACAGGGAAATCGAAGCTCCCCGAGGCCTCTCAGGTGGGTGCCCTGAGAAGAAGTGATTTGCGCCTCAAAGAACGACACTGCTTAGCTCACAGGGATCATTTAAGCGGGACGACATCATTTGGCCACTTAACTCAATTAAGGGAGATGGCAGCGTTTAGCTCAACAATTGAATTTGGGTTTCAAATGTTTTTAGCGACTCTTTCATGTATTTTGAATTTAGCACCTATTCTTTACTTTTTGTTTTGAAATTCTGTTACAATCTTCCTTTAAATGTGGAAAAGGAAGGGGAATTCGGCATGTATGAATGAATTGGAAGTTTTTCTCTCTTCTTCCTCTCTCTGTCGATCTCTGGAACTCTCTCATTTTTAATAAAATTCTCTCATCTTCTCCAATTCTCTATCTCAAGTTTTCTGCAATTCCATCAAGTTCAGTATATCTGTATCAAATTCCACCATAATTGAAGCTATGGAAGCAGCGTCTCTTCTTGGATACTCTATAACTGGTATCTGAGCCTCTTAATTAGGGCCTGAGCTAGTTCATTTTCTAAGCAAGAACTAGAATCACCACCATCACTTCGAATCAACTGTCTCTTAGTAGTATGCCTAGATCAGTGAAGATCACTCAAATGGCTGAAGCTGAACTCCAAGAGATCCAAGATGCAATGGAGACTAGGCTTGTTGCAAATGATATTCGGATGACTTCTATGGAAGCAACTATAGGAGATCTTCAAAGAAGTCAGATTACACTGTAACAAGGATTTACTGAACTTAAGCTTGAATTAGTTAGCTTCGTGGAACAGATTAATGCTAAGCTTGATCAACCTCCACGAATTCATCTTGAAAAAGGAGAGTCCAATAATAGAAACAATCGCATTAAGTATACTAATACTCACAATACTCCTCCCCCAGATCTCCCTCCAAGGGATAACAACCTGCCAAAGTTTCTTAAACTGACCTTCCCTAGGTTTGATGGTGTGAATCCTAGAGGCTGGGTGTGAAAGTGTGAACAATATTTTGAATTTTGTCCAATTTATGAAGACCACAAAGTGTTCTATGCTTCTGTGCACTTTGATGCACAAGCAGAATGCTGGTATGCAGCTTACATTTAAGATGGGAGCAATTTGTTAAGGACATGTATGCCAGGTTCTCATTAACCAATGGCATCAGTGTTATGGGGGACTTTAATAGGCTTGTTCAAGTTGGCTCAGTTGATTATTTCAATAAGTTTGAGGCAATGAGAGCACATGTGGTGCAGGAATTTGATTATCTGGATAAGACCTATTTTTGCATGAGCTTCGTCGGTGGACTCAAGCTTGAGATCAAGAGTAGGGTGGAACAGTTTGAGGTTAACACCCTATCCAAGGCTATACATATACCCAGAAGGGAAGAGGTAGGCATACATAACCTCTTCAAAACTGCCAGAACCTTATGACCAACATTTCTATCAACAAACCAAGGACAGTCCTTCACCAAGCTTAATTCCACACCCCATGTACTTGGTACCACAACCTTTCCCTCTAAACCTCCAATACTGAAGCCCACACCTTTACAAGCCCTTCCTTTCAAACCTAACCCAAACCCTAACTACAACTCACCTCAGAAAGGCATACTACCTACACCACCTAGACCCCCTCCCAAGACCAATCAGTTGACTACAGAAGAGCATCAAAGGAGAATGGCACAAGGGCTGTGTTTTAAATGTGGAGCTAAATTTGACAATGGGCATAAAAGTGTTTGTCCTATGAGGATAATTACTATGAATGTAGCTGATGAGGAAGAAGTAACAGAGATCTATAAGGAATTAACTGTGACAGAAACTGAGTATTGCCTTAATGAACCCCACCTGAACCAAATTTGGAACCTGAAATTAATGTCCATGCCTTAGCTGGCAACCAAACTCATCACACCATAAGGATAACAGGCCAAGTGAAAGAAAAAGAGTTCAGCATTCTGATTGACACTGGGTCAACAAACAACTTTCTTGATCCTCAGTCAGCTGAGAAGTTGGGCTGTATTTTGGAAAGTACTACACCTTTGATAGTTGCAGTAGTTGATGGAACCAGGTTAAGCACTGACACCATATGCAAGAATTTCACTTGGGTAATGGGGTCTCAACAGTTTGTTGCAAACATGAGGATCCTACCCTTAGGGGGTTATGACTGTGTCCTAGGGATGCAGTGGTTGAGACAACTTGGGAATATGAATCTTAACTTCAACTACAATCAAATTTCTTTCAAGTACCAAGGCAAGCTAATTATATTGAAAGGAGGAGAGTTTAAGGGGACTACTCTCAAGATGATCACAGCCTCAGCCATGAACAAATTGTTGACTGGAAATGTAGGGACACTATTTGGTCAGGTGTTTGCTGTGAGTGTTTCCACAGTGGGTGACACTTATTCCTTAGAGGTGCAGGAGTTGTTGACAGAGTACTCTGATGTGTTTGAAAAACCAAAAGGGTTGCCACCCCACAAAAGTCATGATCATCCCATCAATATTATGGAAGGTGCCAAACCTGTCAACTTAAGACCTTACAGGGTCTCATATGTCTAGAAAGATGAGATTGAGAAGATCATACACGAGATGCTGTAGGCAGGTATTATCAAACCAAGCAACTCACCATTTGCATCACCTATTCTTCTAGTTAAGAAAAAAGATGGAAGTTGGAGGATGTGTGTTGACTATAGAGAGTTAAATAAGTTGACAATTAAGGATAGATACCCTATTTCTGTAATTGATGACTTATTAGATGAATTACAAGGAGCCACCATCTTCACTAAGCTAGACTTAAGGAGTGGTTAACATCAAATTAGGCTGGTGGACAATGACACACACAAAACTGCCATCAGAACTCACACAGGACACTATGAGTTTCTGGTGATGCCCTTTGGGCTCACTAATGCCCCAGCCACCTTCCAAAGCTTGATGAACATCATATTCCAACCTTACCTAAGAAAGTTTGTTTTAGTCTTCTTTGATGACATCTTGGTGTACAGCTAAAGTATGCATGATCATATTGCACATCTCCAATTGGTGCTACAGCTGTTAAGGCAACACTCTCTCTATGCCAAAAAGAGCAAATGCACATTTGCCCAGATGCAAGTGGAGTACCTTGGCCATATAGTTAATGCCCAATGTGTGGCAGCCGATGCTAGCAAGGTGGAAGCTATGCTTAACTGGCCCACACCAAGAAATGTCAAGGACTTGAGAGGCTTCTTCGGCTTAACTGGCTACTACAGGAAGTTTGTTAAAGGCTATGGAGTGATCAGCAAACCTTTGACCAACCTGCTTAAAAAGGATGCATACCATTCGGATGAGCTCTCAGAAAAGGCCTTCAGCACACTGAAACAGGCTATGGCAACTTCCACTATCCTGGCTCTACCTAATTTTACATTACCTTTTGAAGTTGAAACGGATGCCTATGATATGGGTATTGGAGCAGTGCTCATGCAACAGAGTAGACCCTTGGCCTACATCAGCAAAGGTCTGGGTAGTAAGAGTATTAGACTTTCTACTTATGAGAAAGAGCTATTGGCTTTGGTACATTCTGTGACAAAGTGGAGTCCCTACCTCAGCCACAACCATTTTGTGGTCAGGACTGACCACAGAGCTTGAAATACCTCTTGGGGCAAAGGTTCACCTCCCTGTTGTAGCAGAAACTATTGTCAAAACTTCTTGGTTTTGACTTTGAAGTACATTATAAGAAGGGTGAAGACAATGTGGTAGCTGATGCACTATCAAGGATCCCACAGCAACACCATGAAGAGTGCAATACAATGACCACCATTATTCCTTTATGGCAGCAAGAGCTGCAAGCTAGTCTGGAACCTGATGAGACAGCCCAAAAGGCTATACAAGAATTGGTCATAGATCCTATGGCCACTTAATTCTACTCCTATCAAAGGGGCCTCCTAAGATTCAAAGGCAAGGTGTATGTAGGTAATGGGGGATCCCTCAGAGCACAAATATTGCAGGAGCTACACACTTAAAAAACTGGGGGTCACTCAGGTATCCAAAATACTTACAGAAAGGCTAGTATGTTTTTCTATTGGCCTAACATGAACATGAAGGTAACCAAATTGGTTAGTCAATGCCATGCTTGTCAACAACACAAGCATGAAAATGTGCCTTATCCTAGCCTCCTGCAACCCTTGGAAATTCCTGGTCAACTCTGGACACACATCACTATGGACTTTGTAGAAGGCTTATCCAAGTCCCAAGGGAAGGATACCGTACTGGTGGTGGTAGACAGGCTTAGCAAGTATGCACACTTCATCAGCATGGCACATCCATTCACAGCAGATGTGGTGGCTCAACAATTTTTGGACAATGTGTTCAAACTACATGGAATGCCTACTTCCATTACAAGTGATAAAGACAAGGTCTTTTTATGAACCTTCTGGACAAAGCTTTCCAAACTATTGGGGACTCAGTTGACCTACAACTCTGCTTACCTCCAGAAACTGATGGGCAGACTAAGAGAGTCAACAAGTGCTTAGAAAACTACCTTAGGTGTATGTGTAGTGATAAACCTCACAATTGGGCCAAGTGGTTAACCATGGCTAAGCACTGGTACAATACCAGCTATCATGCCTCTATTAAGATGACTCCTTTTGAAGCTGTGTATGGTTACAAGCCCAAGGCTCTCAGCTTAGCCACACTAGAATCCACTAATATTGCAGACTTGGACAGCTACATGAAGGAAAGGAGCAAGGTGCTGAATTTACTCAAAGATAATCTGACACAAGCACAAGCTCGAATATAGCAATACGCGAATCTTCATCGCATTGAGCGAGAATTCGCAGAAGGTGATTGAGTTTACTTGACGCTGCAACCATATAGACAGACCTCACTAGCTCTCAAGAGGAAGATGAAACTATCCCCTAGATTTTTTGGGCTAAGCACTGGTACAATACCAGCTATCATGCCTCTATTAAGATGACTCCTTTTGAAGCTGTGTATGGTTACAAGCCCAAGGCTCTCAGCTTAGCCACACTAGAATCCACTAATATTGCAGACTTGGACAGCTACATGAAGGAAAGGAGCAAGGTGCTGAATTTACTCAAAGATAATCTGACACAAGCACAAGCTCGAATATAGCAATACGCGAATCTTCATCGTATTGAGCGAGAATTCGCAGAAGGTGATTGAGTTTACTTGAGGCCGCAACCATATAGACAGACCTCACTAGCTCTCAAGAGGAAGATGAAACTATCCCCTAGATTTTTTGGGCCATATCAAGTAATTCAGAGAATTGGCAAGGTTGCCTACAAGCTCAAGCTTCCAGCCACAGCTAAAATTCATCCGGTGTTCCATGTCTCACTTTTGAAGAGGAAGTTAGGCTCTCAAATTGTTCTTTCCTCTCAGTTACCTTATCAAGGTCATGAAGGGCAGTTTTTGATAGAGCCAGTAGCTGTGATGGACATGCGGTTAATTAAACAAAAAAATCAAGCTATAATCCAGGTTTTGGTCAAGTGGTCCAATGCAAGCTATTTCTGTGTCATATTTTTGTAACAACGTGCAGTTGTACAAATTTATGTGTTTAAGAACATGGATCCCTGTAACTGATTGGATCCTAGGCAATGTTCTAAATCAAGTCTCTGGAGCCCAGTCACATCTTTGATCCATGTTGGCACGTAGCTAATTGGATTCCTGCTTAGGTCTAAGGTTTGTAGTGAAACCAAGTTATCCAACTCGCTTGGAATAGCATCATCAAACAGATTGCAACCTGCAAGACTTAAGTTCACTAAAGAGCATGGTAGAGATGCCCACAAGAGTTCTGGAGTTTTTCTTCGTTTTAACTCCTAAGTCCGCATCCGTATGAAGGCATGCCATGATGTATCCACCTCAGTCGTAGTTGGCACTGTGCCCATGGGGATCCTGTCAGCATTGCAGTGCTTGCATATTCTCCATCTCCATCGGGAATTCCTCAAGATTCGAACAACCAGAAATGATCAGTGCATTTAGAACTTTTAGCTTACCAATTTCTCTCAAACCTTACGTAGATTTACACAGTCTTCTAGATTCAAGTAAGGAAGTGAATTCTCAAGATTCCCAATGGATTCATGAACCTCAATCAAACTTGAACAGTTCTTTAGAATGAGTCTCTGCAGTATGGGAAGACTTCAGAAGTCAGGGGTTCTAGTAAGGCCATGAGAGTTGCCCAGGTCAATGATTTTTAAACATCCAAGCCACTGTAAGAAAGACAATAATAAGAAAGAAGTTAAGTTTGGTATTATAATTGATGCCCTAAGGGAATGTGCAACATTTTTCACCATTCGACATTTTGAAACGCGGCACATCAATACGAACCTTTAATTCTTATTCACACCTAGTTTATCACCAAAAGAATGAAGAGAAAAAAGAAAAGGAGAAAATTGAGTGTAATACCTTCTCTCCACACCAACCAGCTTTCAGGTTGTTATAGCTCATGTCAATGGCGGCCAGGCTCTCCAAAGGAAAGTCACTCGGTATAGATTTCAGAGGACATCCATGCCAACGCAACCATTTTATCTTCTTAGGAAATCGTCTGAAGCTTTCTGTCAAATGCAAATAATGTATGTGGAGCAGCCTCAGTCTACACATCTTGGAAAACGCATCAGTTTTCAAGTCCATCTCATCGGAGTTGTTAAAAGTACTGTTCGCAACAGGCCAGGAGAAGAAGGCAAAATGGCCAGGTCTTGCACTTTTGATACGAAAGACTGTCTTATCTTCCCTCAACATATGCATGTCAAGAGCAAGGCCCTCAATCTTCGCAGTGCCCTGTAGAACAAAATGCCGGAGGATAAATAACAACCGTTTCTAATCTAAACCACCAAAACCAATGCAGAAACAGGAGATCCAATCACTTACATAATTATCTTTCAGCACACTAAAAGATTCCTTATGATGCCAAAGCCTACTGCGGCTTCCAGTGTCCTTGGTGATTGCTGGCGAACTACTTCTCTTCCCATATCCCGGAGCATTTGATGCATCATTACCTTGTTATATTTGTCAATTCTTAAGAGACATCTGTCAATGAGATTTTGAAATCCAATTATTGTATGGACTTCACATTCATCTAGGATCGTAACCATATAATCTATGTCCTCTCTGACAAAGAAACAGCTACCTCAAGGAATAAGTTTCTGTCATGGTCATCTTCTAAGGAGTCGTAGCTAATTTTATGTTTTCTTAAGATCTGATTGTTAGGAAGAGCTTGCAATTTCACTACTGAACTCTGTCAAACATCTATACTTCTTCTATATAAAGAAGACCCCAAAACTTCTAGAGCTAGAGGAAGTCCTTCGCATTGGCGCATTACCTTTTCTAAGAACTGCACGAAGTGTTCGGTATGGTGATCTTGTCCAAAGGCATGCCTACTGCAAAGCTCAAGTGACTCGTTATTGTCCAATTTGTCGACATTGTGGATCTTACATAATACCATAATGTCAGCATCAGGTGATCCATTTTTGTAACCACGAATTAATGTCTTTAACTCGAGAATCCATCCCTACTAGATTTGAAGGAAGGTCTAAGTTGGTGTGATTTACTCTATTCTCAATCACTTTAACAATATTCTAAATGAATTAGTTTTTCATCACTTAAATTTTAAAGTGTATCAATAAGCATCCAAGTCTGATGTACCGATTATAGACATGAACAAAAGAAAATATCTGACCATCAGCCACAACTCAATATCAATGGTCTGCCCACCACTGCCACAAATAGAGAATCCACTAAGTATTCGGTCTCTTTTCTCTGAGAAATGTCTGCAACAAGTTGTCTTTGCAAATGAATTACTATCTTTGAATTTGGACGTGTGACACTATGGCTATAGTTTAAGCATGGTAAAACTAATGGAGTAGGATCCTCTGGCACGCGATGTGAGGAAGGTGTTGGTGGCAATGAGTGATCCAAAAAAGGAGGTGAACCGATTTCTAGGAGTTTTGGCGCAGAGCTCAAGCTCATTATCTGGTCCGTGTGATGTGCCAAATCTCCCGAAAATTGTTGTCCAGTTGAATTTGCCGTTGAGGAAATTGAAAGGGATGGTGATGGAGGATGGTGGTGGTTCAGTGTCGGTGGTAGTGGTGGTGGTTTCGGTTCCAAGTGAGAGAGGGAATGCCACCTTGGCAAAGATGGTCGGCCGTTATGCTAAAATTAGAGGTAGTTTCTTCAAATTGGGCAGTGATTTTCTCTAATTTTGCTAGAACATATTGATGAAAAAAGACGGGGATGATATCGACACTCCACTTTTCTGCACACTTTTTACATACTCGGCAAATGGTGATTTGAAATAAAAAGTTATAGACCTTAGTAAAAAAATAATTAAACATAATTGGTAAGACTATTTTAGCTAAACAATAATAAGTAAGACTATTGGAGTTGTCTAATTTCTTCTAATATATTTGAATGGCATGTATATAAGTTTAGGAAGTGAAACTGATTACAAGTTTAAATTATAATAAACGATATTAACAAGAAGTTGACAATTTAAAAGGATCTAGGAAGTGAAGTGTCTAATAGAAGGGATTTAGAATCAATAATGTATAACGGATTTTGTGAAACGAAAGGAATTATGAGCTTAATGTTGCATCTTTGAAATCAAGAATTAAATAAACCTAAGAGACCTAGCTGGGCACATAAAAAAGTTCAATTGCTTTGGCAATAAATCTAGTAGCTTTAACTCTCAAAGATCCTTCTAAATTTTCTATCTTTGACTTTTGAAGTTTAAATTGTTTTTCCAAGAAGCATTCCCCACCAAAGTCTAAAATATCATCATTTAGGAGTTTTAGTATCATTCATGATCCCTCTTGTTGCTTTTTGTAGAGTGATGGTCATTTCTTGTAGTGATGATCGTTCGGAGGATCAAAATAGTGTCTGCATATCTTTTGGTTAATGATCAAGTGTTTTTACAATTTTTATGCATCCCTTATTTGAAAATTCAAGTACAGTGCTACTCTTCTGACTTAAGTTCACCAACGTCAGGTATGCTAATTGAATCGAACCAAAGTATACTAGGACATGAATTTTTCTTACCAAACTTCATCAATGGGGTGGACTAAGGAAAATTATTCTACCCAAAGTCCTCAACAACATAATTCAAATTATGAATATTGGTCACAATGGCTACTAGTGTCAAATAAAAACAATAAGAGTCTAACAAAACGTCATCAATATGACATGCTAATTGAAACAATAATTAGCATATCAGAACCACATTGTCCTTACCTCATTGACTTATAGCTGAAGCGACTTACAATCTCTGGTCGCAATGAGGACATCACTAGTCAAATAATACCATGGTTGTTAGATATCATTCAAATATATACACACTCTTTATTCTACCCCTTCTCATTTAACAATTCATAGCGTCTTGCAATAGCTAGATAATCTGATATGATAACTGGATCCTTAACCTAGCCTTATCGACGCATTAGCGATAACAAACCCCCACATTTTAGACGTATTAACACCATTTCTCACTTCCTTCCACTCCAGACGCCAAATTACGAGTGTTACCAAAGGTTTAGGGCCAATATGATAAATTACCAAAAAAATACCTCCTAATGGCCGCTACACCACCAACACCCCCAAAATTGCTTCCAAATCACTTTTTAGATGTATTACATCCATTTTCGGACTAAAAAGTCCCTCAAAAAAATTTATAGGAAAAATTATCAAAATGCCCCCTGATAGCAATTTACCAAAATACCTCCTGGTGGTCACTACCACCCCAATACCCGAAATTTGCTTCGAAAAAACTTTTTTCGATATCTCACACCCCTTCCTGGACCAAAAAGATTTTCGAAAAATTTCATAGGAAAATTATCAAAATACCCCCCATGGGCGACAAATTACCAAAATTCCCCCTGAGGATTTTTAGCACTGAAAAAAATCTTAAAAATACTATTTTAAGCTTGCTAAAGTCATTTTTGAGCTAAAAATTATTTTAGACAATTTTCATTCGAAAATTTCGAACCGGTGTCCGGACTAAGGCGCTTAAAGCTGGTTCGGCCAAAAATATCTATCTACTTCCGAATGGCCCAAAATTTTTTAAAATGAAACATCTCAGCATCTTAGGGTCCTTGTAAAAGTTTCATGCGAAACTGCATTAGTTCTATATTCTTAAATTCACTGCTAAATGTCATTATATCCGCATCAATTAACCCCTCTTTACGACCTCGAAGAAATCTGAAATTTATTCCCATTTTAGATCTCACGAAAATAACATGGGTATCTTTTTTGTACTTTGTCTAAATTTGATCTCAACTATTTATAAAAATTTGGACTAAAAACCGCTTAATCGATTTTCTACCTTTAGAGATAAAAACGATTACCGTTCAAATCAACACACATAGTGTTTCAACTTTTGCACACATAGTCACCTTCTTCAACCTAAGCTGAGGCCCATTTTAGTAACCCTCACACAGCTCACAAACGCATACTCGAATCATCTAAACACAATCCAATACCTAAAAACACAATCCAATACCTAAAGACACAATCTAACATCTCTAATATACAAAATTCACATACTTATACACATAATTTACACCATTACAACGTGTGTGTGTATATATATATATACACACAGACACACAAAACTTCACATACATACACAAAACTTCACAATAACACACCCAAATCTTTCACCCAAAGCAAATCAAGCACATGCCCAACACTATGGCTGCACAACCATGTTCATGGCACTTATAACCCACTGCACAGTGCCAAAAAATGCACACCAAACCCACAAACACACACTAGAACACACATATGAAATATTTGAGGGATTACCTTTAAAAAAAATGCCCAAGTTCCCCCGGTTTCGCCCTTCCCGCACTGCCCTGTTCTTATCAATTTTGTGTTCTTCGTTATTGTTCACCTCTTTTTTTTTCTTTCCACCTTTTTTCCCAAAATTCTTTGAACACTTCATCCACTTCATTTGTTTATAGTATAATTTCATGACTCATTCCTAAGAAGTAGTGTGTGGCCACATTATGCTCAATCTCTCCAAAAATTGACACATAACATCCAACTTTCAAAAATTATAATTTAGCCCCCATAGTTTTCAAAATTACACTTTGGCCCCAACACTTTAGTACCCCAAGGCCACACTAACCCCTCACTTAACCTCCTAACACTTAACTATCACTAAATTAGTGGTATTCAATAAAAGTAGCTCCCTTTAATTAATCTAATTTATGATTAGATTAGTTTTTGGTATCATCAAGCCAGGGTATCACATTGGCATTTGAAAATTTCCCATTGTCTTTGTGAAGGTTGGAACTTTGTAGCCACTTGCCTTTTCTTTTTCTTTTTCCTTCATGCACCTCTGTCCATTTTCGTGATCCATTCACCCTATTTCGCCTTGCTGTCACCATTTTTCTTCATCTTTTTTCATCACGCAACTCTCTGAGAGGCACCCATGCTTTCTTATTGCGTTTGTAGAGCCACAACGGTTCTATAGCGCTCTTGTAATTGCACTATGCCCTTCTCGGGAACCAATGGTCCAATGGTGCTGTAGAGTCTTTTAGGCTCTCTCAAAGGTAGTTATATGCTTCCACTACAAGAAAAAGTGTTTTTAACAACGGATTTTTAGTGACGAAGGCAATTCTGTCGCTAAAAGACGCTTTCAGCGATGGAATGTACCAAAATCCATTCTTCGATTTGGATGCATAGTAGATATTCAAGATCTCCACTCATTAGGCAAAATTCAAAGTCATTGCTTCCAACAGTAGACGCGACTTCTTATCCATATAGTATTAGATACAAAACTGAAAAAAAGACGAAGTCACACACAAAGATTAAAAATATTTGGAAAAGAAATTCCAACAAGAAAAAGCGTTCCACGCCTCTAGAGCTAAAGAGATGGAGGAGTTGAAAAATGGAGAAAAATTTGAAAACAGTGAGGAAATTGGGAATGAAGCAATTCATGGAACTACTGAAGAAATAGAGGAGATAGAGAATGCAATGGCGATAACAATGCTCAAATTGAAGAAATGAAGGATGACCGCAGTTACGAAGAGGTTAAAGTTCACAACGGTTAGTAGATGAACACCTAAGGTACAGCCCTTTATTTTAACTAATTTTCATTAGAGGAAGAGCCAAAACTCGATGAGTAATGGACATGTGGTTAAAAAAATTGAAATGGTACCTGAAAAATATGCCGTTAAGACTACGATGGCAATAACTATAGTGAAAAGTTTGTCGTCGAAAGTGATTTTGTGAAATATAAAGAGAATTATTATCATCTTGTTGTGGAGAATTTGTTGAGTGATCATGCAGGTTGGGTGACTTGGTCACAAGTTTTGACCTAGAGGAGCTCCAACATATGTAAGGAGCACTTTCGCACAGTTATGATGAAGAGATGCAATATGAAAATGATCCACATCAATACAATTGAAAAGAGATGGGAAAGACGATTGTTGCTGATAGAATTGGAATGAAAATTATTACTGGCACTCATCAGTAAGCCCTTCAATGATGGAGAGTGTTTCGAGATATGAATCAACCTTAAAGGGTTGCTAGAAATGTACTTGATATAATTCTGTAGAGTAGTTATTAGTATAACATGTTAGTGGGTCATTGAAATGAGAGTTAGTAGTATTTTTATTTCATGTTTAGAAGTCACATTAGAATGCTATAAGAGGCTAACTAGTCTAGTCATTTATAAGGTGCAAGAAGATGCAAACAGATGAAGTTTGAGTTTAATCATGTGTTCTCTTCAAGATGTCTTCATATCCTCGTAATTTTTTAGTGTGTGAGTTTGTATGATCGTCCGTCTCTAACATATCATTGCCACGACACTATTCTACCAACGAGGTCGATAGTACGCTCAAACAGAAACAACAATTTTCAGTGAGAAGTTCAGGTCTAAGTGTAAACCCTGGTATTTTTCTCATTTTTGCTAATCATAAATTACTATCATGAAGCGGACTTCGAATAGGAGTGATTTCATCTTCTCCTTCTCAAAGCATTACTTCTTTTTTTGAAATTGTGATGGAGATATGTCTACACATAAATTAGATTGAGGCGTTCAAAAAACATTGAAAATAGTTGCACGATGGTGGTGTATACTCTCATTCAAGACATCGTTGCTAATGTTAGATTTTCAGAGAATGAAATTGACAAAGAGAAGAATGCACTTCATATTTTCTTAGTTGGGTGATTTAGATGGTGGACATTCTGAGTTCAAGCTGAAATTCTAGAGAAGGGGTTGGGATCCGATGAGAGATGGCAGATTAAAGGGAAGAGAGGAGAAAAAGTCATTCTCGTCGTATAATATTTAATTCGGGAGACAAACTCTGACAGAAGGCTTAGCGTAATTCTTCATATCGGAAGCAGAGGAGTGTAATTCTTCAAAACATCATGCATGTTTGGCATAATTAACCCTAGGTGATTGAGGACCGAATATTATGAGAGAATAAGGATGTTATTCAAATATGCCTTGTGTTCGTTTTTTGTTGTTCTTCTATTATCATAAATAACTAGCTTTGAACCCGTTTGCCTGTGTGCAGGTTTGCTTTATCGAAGCGATCTCTAACAAAATTAACTAGGTTTAACAAACATAAAAAATAAACTAACAGATAACTCTGGTATCAAAATGAGTTCCATGTACTAATGGTATTGTTTTTGCAATAGAAGTAAATGATATATGAAATTCAGTCTTGAAAGCGTCCAGCCTGACCTTTTCACCGAGAGTGCGGTATACTAAAATTCAGTTAGCCACGTGATTAAAATCTAAGGTATGATAAAGTGTTCTATGTCACCCAATGCCGTTGTGACAAGACATGTCTCGGGCGGAGTCAATCTTGGCCCTAGCTACATACCATTTCTACTGAAATTATTTCTATATCATAACATCCACTCGAGTATCATTACAAGTGAATCTTTTTTACCATCTTTAAAATGTTATTTATGTAATCCGTTGATATGGAGGTTAGAGTTAAGGTGAATCCATGTTATTGTGTTAGAAGGTCGAGTAAGATCAAGATTGTGAATAAATAAAAAACTTGCAATTCCTATTTGATGACAACAATTCCTAAAAATGGTAGTGGTTTTATGGTAAAGCACTTAAAAGATGCCGTGGAATCCTAACAATTTCATTTTGATACGTGTTGTTGGTCGCAGTAACATTCTTAATTTTATTATCAATTGACTGGACAACACGAGGACTGAGTTGATTTATCTGTAGCCTTTGATCAAGGGAAGAAGGACAAATAAAGTAGTAATGAAAAGAAAACGCAGACATAATTCTGTTGAATTGACCTTTGATATCTTCACAAAGACTCATCATGTCAGATTCTAATACAATAATTTACAATTTTCTCATCTCCAATTTATCATCTTCGAAGAGTAGAATATGGGAGATGAACCGAAGCCAAAAAAGCAAAAGAAAATTGTTGAATTGGGAAACACGTCTTCCGGGTGATCAGTTTGTGGGGGTTCTGGGGATTAAACCTGTAGGTAACAAACAACAATCAGAATAAGAAGTAATTTGGGCATGTAAAATGTCTACTTATCGTCTTGGTTGAAAAAGATTCTCTTTCACATTTTGTAGGCATCAAGAAGTAAATCATCCCTTCATCATATATGAAGAGGATTAAAAGAAAGGCGGATGGATTGCTATGTCATAGAGAGCTTCTCTCTGCGACGGTGAATGAAAATAATTTAATTTTGATTTAAACTTTTTTTTTTCTTCCACCGCCACCTCTATCCCCCGCTGCCTCTACTACGGACCATGCACCACCGCCACCCTGCTTGTCCTCACTTGGAACCCACTACTGCATGCCATCACCACCACAGCATAGCACCACTTACCGCGGCAACGCCGACCCTCCCACCCACTTATCGCGACACGCACCATCATAGTCGCCACCACGTAGCAATAAATCACTGGCGGGATCTAATGAATCTTAATTAATTCAAATGTGGAAAAAGGATGAAAGAAAAGGATATCCAAGTAGGCACCTACATCAAGAATTTTGAGAGATTTGTTCAACTTTATTCAACTAGCTACGTAAGAACAACATAAAGTTTTAACAACTCATTTTCTACTTGTTTCCCTATCATTGTATCTTGGTGCAATGCACCTGCACACCTGCACCATAACTACTAACTTCAAATGTACATAGATACATAAAATTAAAGAAGTAGTTGTAGAGGTAAAAAAAATGTATAATAGCTTTTGCTCCGTTTGATAGAGTTTTTTTTTTTCAGTTTTGTAAACTGGAAAAAAATAAACTCGTTTGGTAACCAGTTTTTCGTTTTTTTTTCCTTCAGTTTAAGAAACCAGTTTTTAAATCAAGGTTGTTTTATAAAACTCCAAAAATGAGTTTCGGTTTTATTTTGAGACCACCACCACCACTACCCTCCCACCACCACCAGCCATTCCTGGCGACCACCGTCGGCGACAGGCAGCCACGACAACCACCGCTGGCAGCCAGCCACCACCACCATCGACCACCGCCAAGCCCCACCACCGCCACCACAAACCACCACCAAAGAAAAAACTCATAATAAAAATTGGATAATTAAACGAAAAAAATAAAAACAGGGTTATTAAACACTCACTTGTTTTTATGAAAAAATTTATTTTAACTGGTTTGTTTTTTGTTTTTTTTTTTGAAAACTGAAAACCAAAACTGAAAGTATTGTCAAACGGAGTCAAATTGTCTCTGTATAGACCTCTCTGTGCATATGTTTGCATTGTGAGCAGGAATTATCTACATCGACTAATTTTTTTTTTCCAGTTAGGGGGTAGTTACTCATTTGTTATGAGAAGTTATTTTTTTATGAGAAGTTATTTTGTATTTATTATGCAATAAGTATGTATTGAAAGACTTAGAGCCCGTTTTGGATCGATAAAAAAAAATAGATTCAATTTTAATCTTAATTAGTTTTCAAAATCTGATTTAATCAGAATCAGTTTGTTGTTTGACAAAAGTAATTGTAAACTAGATTAAATCTATAAAAAGTGTTTGGATAAAAAGTACTTAAATCATTTTAACCATGACAAAATGAGCATAGAAGATAGTTAATAAACGATAGGAGAAGTACTTAAACACTTAATAAAAAGTACTTAAATTAGTTTGTTGTATCCTTCTCTGTGTTTTAGCCGTAGGAGAAGACTATAGCAATAGGAGAAGAGATAAACTCTAGAAACTATCTAAGAGTCCCACTTTATTAATTAAGGGGTATGAGATGTCTTTTTGTGAAAAGTATGGGGATAGAATGGTAAATTAGAAGGTCAGACCTGATTATGAAGAAAGTGATTATTTCATAATCCTCACTTTTGAGGATTATGAATTACATCAGTTTTTAGCTTTTGGAGATGGATTAAATCTCTTAATCTCTTTTTTCAAACACTCGTATACCTGATTTAATCCAGATTAAATCAGGTTTGATCATCCCGTAATCAATCTCAAACACTCTCTTATTTTAAGGACACAACTGAACACCCCAAACAAATCATGACTTAGATTTAAGTCTTACTAACTCAGTAACCAGAGCCAAGCTCAGGTTTGTTTTTAAAATAAAGCATACTATAAGGTTTTTAAAAGTGTATTGATGTGTACCACATAGACCAAAAAATTAACAGTATAAGAATATATTATTTGGCTATAAAGATTAATCTCAGTACCTAAATTAATCACGGGTAACTTAAGTAAAATATGAAAAGATGAATTCACTTGCATTGCTCCTAACTTTCGATTATTAAATAGCGTTGTTATTTTTTTATTAGACTGCATGCAATAATTATGAGATATTTTTATGTACATGTGTGTTTACGTGTAATTTTATTATATTGTAAGTTAAAAGACAAATAATAGATAGTAACACAATGGAGCCGCTGGTTACTTGTCTTCTTTTGTTTGATGTTGTCAAATAGTATTTTAAATGAATATTGACTTAGTACTTAGAATAGTAGAATAATCATGTTTGTGCTATATAAAATTAAATAGCGAATACAATTGTAATTTTAATTAAAATATGATGATGCTATTAAGTATCCCTTTTAAATTGTAAATGTTACACCAATTTAATTCCTTAACTTCAGATGGCCTTTAAGGTATTACATATATATGTTCTTGAGGTTATTATAATAATTAAGTAAAAATTTTAAATAAATAAATTCAACTGAACGACCACATAATATCCAATATTTTATGTATATGTTTTTCTTTAATTCTTATAAGATGCTATTAATAAGAATATTTAATTGATGAACATGCCGCGTCGGTATTGAAATTATTTTTCACATTTTTTATGACTATTATTTATCTCCAAATTATAGTTTCTATATCTATTAAATGCATCTAATGATATTTTTTTTTCATAAATTACACTTATTTTAGCACACCATAATCTAACACTGTATAACAAATTATGTCAGGTTATACCTATAATTATAATCAACTTGAAAAAGATAACAAATATCATTATATTAGGTTAATATTATAAAGCGAGTATTAATCAATTATTTGTTTTTGAACTCACACAATAGTCACCAGTCATACATGTAATCAATTCCATCAAAATCAGAATTAAATTTTAATACGTATAAGCTGTCTAAAATTTATATTTATTATTTTTAATGAAAATTTAATAAGTATTACTGAAATTTTTTTTTATTGATCGTAAGGGCGCTATATATAAACGAATTGGTAAAGCATTAGTTTTGTAGAATTAGATGCATATATTTTTGCATCATAAAGATTTTAAATGTTCCTAAAATAAAGTAAATAAGAATTATTTGATTATTTTTTTAATGTACATGATTTATTTTCAAATTTTCATATATGTGATATAGCCACGTGGTCATATAATTTTTTTTACTAAATCTCATATGTAAATTTTGTTTTTGAGATACATAATTTTTATTTTTGTATGAGAGAGTTAGTTTTAAAGACATGATTGTCAAAATTAAAACCTGATAAGTTAATACATTTAGAATTTTAGAATTAATTTTTACAATATATAAGCTTTCCTAATATAGCCTTCATAGAGTTTTTGCAAAAATAAAAAAACTTAAAAATAATAAAATATACATGCATTTAGAGACACTTACATGTTTATTATATAGCTTTAAATCCTTTTCAACTATCAAATTTATAAATAAGTTTTATCATTACTGTAATTTTAATTAACAATAATTTTAAAATTATTTGTTGATAGTGTGCTCTCACCCATAAAATACAGTCAATTTTTATTTTATGAAAACATTCTAAAAGCTATACATTACATTGATAAATCTCTACATCCATTATGGTAAGCATATACTAAATTAAAATAAATATGAATCCAGTGTTAAATTATTTTTCTTATCTCAATCTCAATTATAACATCATTTTTCTCTCTCTTAATGTTATTTGTATTATTTAGATATATGAATTTTACATTCATAGTAGAGAGTGGTTTCAAGGATACATGAAGTAGTTAAAGTTAAGTCATAATATATTAATTCATTAATTAGTTAGAGTTTCATGAAGCTCAAAATTAGCTTTTGAATTACATAAAACTTATTGATATGAAAATTAACTTATCAAGAAATAAGGACCCCATTCAAGATAATATTTGAGACCTTTAGAGACACTTATAATGTTTATAATTTTATTTCATCTTGAAAACATAACTTGATGACATATCATATTTTTTCATCTTAAAGTTCTTAAATGTTTTCAACTATAGTAATTAAGAATAATTTGATTTGATTGCCCTTTTTTCTTCTACTTTATATGTGATTTTTTTTAAAATCTTGTTTATACTTATACAGCTACTTTGTTGATCATGCGATCTTATCAAATCAAAAAATTATCCTACAATTTGATTAATGATTTTATATATTGCATAGATAATTGTTTTTGCAATGATTATGTTATGTGTAAATACATATACATTTAGTAAAACATAATAAATTTAAATTAACCATAACGTAAAATTTTTGTTCTAAATATCCTATGTTGTTTTTATTTCTTAGATACCTGATTTCTTATCTTCGTATGAAAGAGTTAGTTTTAAAAACATAATAGTCAAAATTAAATTTTAAAAAATTAGCATACTTGAGTTTTAGAAGCAAAATTAAATAAACTTAATAATAAGGATCACATCCAAAATAATATTTACATACATTTACATGTTTAGCATATACCTTTAAATCATTTTCAACTATCAGATTTATGAACAAGCTTAACCATTATTGGAATTTTAATTAATAATAATTGTACGGTCATTTGCTGGTTGTGTGGTCTCACAAAAAATATAATATCTATGAATCAATTGTTAAACTATTTGTATTGTTTCAATCTCCATTGTAACATCATCTTCTTCACTCTTCTAAGTTAAATATGTTATTTTCATTTTGTAGATATATGAATTTTTATGTTCATGTTAGAGTGTGATTTCAAGAATAAAATGGTTAAAATTAAGTCATAATAAGTAAGTTCATTAATTAGTTAAAATTTCAGAATGTTTAGAATTAATTTTTTAAATATAAAATTTGATAAAGCCTATTGATATAAAATTTCATAAAGCTTATTGGTATAAAATTTCAAAATGCTTAGAATTAGTTTTTTAATTAGTTAAAATTTTATAAAGCTTATTGATATAAAATTTCAAAATGCTTAGAATTAGTTTTTTAATTAGTTAAAATTTTATAAAGCTTATTGATATAAAACTTAACTTATCAAGAAATAAAGACCATATTCAAGATAATATCTGAAGCCTTTACTTATAATGTTATGATTTTATTTTACATTGAAAATAGAATCTGACGACATTTCATATGTTTACATCTTAAAGGTTTGAAATGTTGCAAATCTTGTAATTAAGAATAATTTGATTTAATTTCAAATTCTTCTTTTTCTTATACATATGTGATTTATTTTTAATATCTTATATATGCTTACATAGCCATTTTTTTGATCTTGCTGTCTTATCAAAGCAAAAAAATTATCCTATAACTTGATTATTAATTTTATATGTTATATAAATGACTATGTTATGTGTCAATACATATACATTTAATCAATTGTTGCCAAATGAATAGGGTTCGTTGCCACATGAAGGTGCCACAAAGGATGCAGTCTGAGTCAGCTTTCAGGTAGGCAAAGTGGGAGGCAGCAAGGATGGAGTAAGGACTGAGAGCAAGACTCCCCAGACAGGTCGTGAGCGCTGGTAGCACCGCACAGGCAAGGCGACGACGAACAGGGCCGGCGATCGACAGTCTGAGTCGAGGGTGCAGCGTCAAGGGTTCGATGTCAGGAGTCCAAATGCATTTCTCTCACTAGAATTCCAGAGATAATGGCTTTTTAGAGAGAGAAAGTGAAAATGCCAAATGTGAGAAAAGATCCTTGAATAAGCTCCAAAGTCCACTATATATCGGCAAAAATGTGAATGTGTCATAGCTGATACGTGTCGTCCCCTGGGAGCGACACGTCACCAGGGGGTCTAAAGTACTGATTCTCAGTTGGACTGCCGGTCCCCAAGTTCATGCTGCCCTGCCCTTGCAGCATCTCTCTGCCTGTCTGAGGAGACTGATCATACCGCGGTAGCATGGTCAGAGTAGCCCGTTGCCCCAACCACCAGTCCAAGCCCTTACTGAATCCCACAAGGTACGTCAAGAGACGCGTAGAGAACCTGACAGCGGTGAGGGTTGCCCCTGTAGCCAACTGCCAGGCGGACTAGGCGCGATGCCCTCCAAGGACCTGCTCCCGTCCTGGAGTGACCCAGGGTCATTGCCCTGGTGGTGTCGACGATCAACAGTAACATGAATGGGCATGGCCGCCGCTCAGTGCTTATAGTTTATTGTGGGGAAGTCTTCGTGTCAGAGCCCCCCCGTGAGTGTGATGTTGATGGCTTTAAGGTTGTGCCGATGATGGCTTTAGGGTTGTGAGCCCATCCCGCTGCGAAGGCTGGAGCTCGTCAGGTGATTCTATCGGGGATGGCCTTAGGGTTGTGAGCCCTTCCCGCTACGAAGGCCGAAGCCCCCCAGTGATTGTGCCGACGATGGCCTTAGGATTGTGGGCCATCCCGCTGTGAGGGCTGGAGCCCCCTGGTGATTGTGCCAGCGATGGCTTTAGGGTTGTGAGCCCATCTTGCTGCGAGGGCCGGAGCCTTCCCGGTGATTGTGCCTGCGATGGCTTTAGGATTGTGAGCCCATCCCGCTACGAGGGCCGGAGCCCCTTGGTGATTGTGCCGGCGATGTCTTTAGGGTTGTGAGCCCATCCCGCTGCGAGGGCCAGAGCCCCCGGTGATTGTGCCGTCGATGGCTTTAGGGTTGTGAGCCCATCCCGCTAACACGTAACATGATTGCGGCGCATGGGTTCGACGACTACCGTAGGAAGACAATACCTAGTACCGGGGTACATATCATGAGAATGGCATGCGAGAGCGGCGATGAGTGTTGCGAAACGATGCCTAGATGACGATGCACGTCCGTGAGCGACGGTTGTTGCGACGATGATGTGTGGGGGACAATGGGTGTCGCGCGACCAATGGTGGTGAGTGAGCATTGCAGAATGCGTTGAGTGAGATATCAACAGTGGTAAGCGGGTTCCCTCCCCCAAAGACAGGGGTGGCCGACCCCCCTTCCAAGGGAGGTGGCCGACCCCCTTCTCAGGGGGGTGGCTGACCCCCTTCTCAGGGGAGTGGCCGATCCCCTTCTCAGGGGGGTTGCCAATCCCTCGGAGGAGATCTGCACTTGAGTTCGATCGCCGTCTGAACATTTGGGGCACGAAGCGATTTGACCGGCTGATGGCGTTGAGCAATTTGACTGATAAACGGATGATGTGTCACGCAACATGGGTCCCTTAGGGGGCCCTGGGGTGCGGTCTGGATAGGTTGTGAACATCAATCCTAATAAAGTTAAATTAACTATAACATAATTTTTTATTTTGAATCTCATATGTTATTTTTATTTTCTAAATACATGTTTGTTATCTTCGTATTAGAAAGTTAGTTTTAAGAACGTGATAATTAAATTCAAATCCTAAAAAATTAGTAAATTAAGAGTTTTAGAAGCAAAATTAATAAACTTAAAAAATAGGGATCGCATCCAAAATATTATTTTCATACTTTTATATACACTAAAACGTTTGGTATATAAATTTAGATCATGTTCAACTATCATATTTACAAATAAGTTTTACAATTATTGTGATTTTAATTAATAATTATTATACAATCATTGTTAGTCTTATGGTCTCAATTAAAAAAATAATGTCAAATTTTATTGTACCAAAAGGATTCTAAAGATGAATCAATTGCTGCATCATTTTTATCGTGTCAATCTCAATATTGTAACATCATTTGTTGATTTTCTAAATTCAATATTTTATTTTCTTTGTTTAGATATATAAATTTGTATAATAATATCAGAAAGTAGTTTTAAGGATACAATACTGAAAATAAGTCATAATAAGTTAGTCATTAATTAGTTAGATGTTCAGAATGTTTAGAATTAGTTTTTCAACTATATAAGACTTACTAATATAAAAATTAACTTATCAATAAATAAGGACCCCATCTAATATAATATTATTTTCATTTTAAAAATATATAAATTTTATATTCATATTGGAGAGTAGTTTTGAGGATACAGTACTCAAAAATAATTCTTAATAAGTTAATTCATTAATTAGTTAGAGTTTTAGAACTTTTAGAGTTACTTTTTCTTTCAATCATATAACGCTTACTAATATAGAAATTAACTTATGAAGAAATAAAGACCTCATTCAAGATAGTATCTCATACCTTTAGTGACACTTAAAAAATAAGTTAGAGTTTCAGAATGTTTAGAATTAATTTTTTAACTATATAATGCTTATTGACGTGAAAATTAAGTTATCAAAAAATAAAGGACCACATTCAAGAGAATAATATTATTTTCGTTTTTTAGATATATGAATTTTTATATTCATGTCGGAGAGTTGTTTTGAGTATTCAATATACAAAATTAAATCATAATAAGTAAGTCTACGTTTAGAATTATTTTTTCAATTATATAAGACTTACTAATATAGAAATTAACTTATCAAGAAATGATGACTCTATTCTTGATAGTATTTCAAACTTTTAGTAACTCTTATAATGATTATAATAATATTTCACATTGGAAACATAAAATGATGATGTGTCAAGTAAAGAAACTATTTCTGCGACGACGTGTTGTATAAAGAAGATCTTACTTCGCTTATTTGAAGAACCCCATTCAAGGTAATAATATTGTTTTCGTTTGTTAGATATATAAATTTTTATACTTACGTTAGAGAGTGGTTTTGAGGATTCAATACACAAAATTAAATCCTAATAAGTTAGTCCATTGATTAGTTAGAGTTTCAGAACATTTAATTTTTTTTATTATATAAGGTTTATTAATATAAAAATTAACTTATCACAAAATAAGGATCCATGATAGTGTTTCAGACTTCTAGTAACTCTTATAATGGTTATAGTTCTATTTCACATTGAAAATATTAAGTGATGATGTGTCAAGTTAAAAAGTTATTTCTACGATGACGTGTCGCTTAAAGAAGGTTTCACTTCGCTTATTATATATTATATATATTCTTCCTAATGTATTGACTCTACGGTCAATCGATAGCAATTGCACAAGTAGGTACTTAATTTGTAAACACTCGTCATCATCAATCAAGACTCTTTCTCTTTATGGTTTCATTCAATTTATTTCGATTCTGCTTTGAGTCATAGTTAAGACCTAGTTTCTATTTCTGAAAAAGTCCCCGGAGAGGGGGAAAATAGAATCCACGCTTTCAATGAATTGTAGCATTTTGCCTATAAAATAATTACGAGTTTGCCATGGAGCGCAAACAGTGTGTCTGCTCGACCATGTAATATCATCAAAAGGTTTATCTAATCAACGAGGATGATATCTAGGTACACCGAAGCATATGGCAAGTATTCTTGTTTCTAGGGATATTTACACCAAGTCCAATGTCGAAGAAGAAGCTGGAAGACTGACCTTGGCCATCCGGTGGTGACCCAATGCCAGGGGATCGTCGTTGCAATACAGGCCACCTTCTCCCAGCTGCCCCTGCCAAATTTGTGGAGTTAATGAAAATAGTAAGCGGATAATGTTCTTGTGGAAACATTTCAGGTATAAGCTTGCAGTATAAAGTACATCCTCTTTCTTATTTACGTGAAAAAACAAGAATGAAAAAGCTCTTAAAATTTTTTTTCTCTCCTCTCTATTTTGTTTTGGTTGAGCTATAGATGGAGTTTCGTTTTGATATTATTGCTTTTCGGTGTTTTTGAGGCCACAACAAACAGAAATGAATCGCTGAAGACAGTTTTAAGGTTGTAATAACTAGGAAGGCATGAGGATTACTTACAAGTTTGAGACGTATCTGCAGGTTTTGCAGATAGGATTGAATCAAATGAAAGAAGGAAGATGATGAGAATCTTAACAAGAGTACCGGCCATCTTGAGCTTCATCTCCTTGCAAGGCTTAGTAAGTTGGGTGTTAAGACATCAGGCATTTTGCTTCCACAGGCTATATATAACCTATCGAGAAATCTAGAAACTTGGTTTTACAAGTCTAAAGTTTCATGGCTATTTAGATATCAACAGTTTATTTCCTCCGGTCATGCATGACAGAGGGAGGAGGTTGGTTGGTTCCACCAACCAACCAGGAACCAACCAACCTCCTGGTGACGAAATTGTATAGCACCATTGTGGGAATGGACGCCACTAGATTCAAAGAAGTTTTCCAAAATGTGGAATGCTCTGGATTTCTTGTTGCACGACAAACCATTACTTTTTATGACTAAGAACTATTGTGACCAGCATGCATGAGGAAAAAATCAACATGTACAGGTCTTCAAGTGCCAATGTTCACACCATTCTGAAACTTTCTTCAGACTGGGGTGACTTGTATTATTTCCGATAAACCCTTTATTCAGTTAGGTCATTCAGAAAATAATTATCAACGAACTCCTTAAGTGGCTACTTTGGGTTGGTTGGGGGGGGGGGGGGGGGGAATGATTAGTGTGTGGAGCGAAAGCTATTTTGGTACCAACTCATTTCTTGATTAAGTGCTTACTAATTTTATGTGATCTGTTGAAACCTCGCATCCAACTAAAAAGCGTGCTCCACCGGAGGAGAAACCCACCACGTGAAATAATCAAAGCAAATCCCCGGATAAAATCAAGGTACACTTCAACACATGCCCTCACGCATAGAGTGCAATGTAAGGTGATTCCGACATTCAAGGAGAATAAAGTGGACTGTAGATCCAAGAGAAGCTATGACGTAGCAACCTAAAGACCACCATCGGGGTCTGATACTATATTAAAGCATTTAAGTCAAAACTAATCAATTATGAGAGGAGAGTGTTCATTAGTATTTCCTGGTGTATGATTTATATCTAAACATGCCCCTCACGTGTGGCCAGGTTTTTTTTTGAGTGGGCGTAACGCTTTTCTGTATTTAGCTGGTTGTAGTGGTGGATTTAATTTGAAATTATCCGTTGGGCTTATATCGACCCGTTCTAATATCATGTGAACATCGAAATCAAAACCAACTGATTATGAATGATTAAACCCACAATTGTTATATTATATATTGTTACTTATTATTTATGCGATTTGAGATTTATGTCTCGACATGACTAAATGGGTTCACATCTTGGTCTTCATTGAACAAATTGAACCACCCAGTTGGACCATGACTACAACGTCTCGACTCCCGTTCTTGTGTTTTGACTTTGGCACCACGTACGCATTAGTCTTCGTTCCAGCCCCTTGAAAGCTTCGTAACTTGAAGTCCATTCAATCACCAACTTATGCAAAGACAAGATGCAAAACATTGCTGTAAGGCTGGACACCAAAAAACCAACGGTTTTATGCATGGGATTTTAAAGGAGAGAAGCATGTACCCATGCATAAAACCAACGGTTTTATGCATGGGTACATGCTTCTCTCCTTTAAAATAGCAAAATGATCACCTTTTGTATAGTATTGCTCTAAAAAAATCCAAATGGTTCTGCTAATTTTACGCTTCAATGAAGCCAGAATTTCATTTTTACCTTGATTAATGTCCACAATTTCATTTCTCTTTTCATTTTCTTCTTAACCCCGTGAGATTAAGTGAGCCAAGTGTTCAACATGAAAGCTCACATATATAGGACAAAACTAATTTTACTTATTTTTCGCAACTACAGGACATGACAGTTATGTAACTCTACACATCTACCTCAACACTACCTACATACGTGAGAATTTATAATTATTTAGAACTTTTCGTTGAAGCCAGTGCTTTAATTAATCTATACTAATTTCCGTGTAACACGCTATGTGTGTTCGGAGATAAAGTTAGTAATTTGATATTTTAATAACATCAAGCTTGGACTTTAGAATTTATTTTAGCTTATTTTTTAATGAATTATAAATTACAAAAATCAAGAATGCCTTTATAGGTAGTTGTTTACCATTTACGATTTTTATTTTGTGTTAGCTTTTTAAATTTTTCTTGAAATGCAATTTTACTCCATTCTAAATAGGTAGTTACATTCTAAATAGGTAGTTACATAACACCAAATGTGGTGTTATACCGAAAGACCTATTCTCTTTACATATACGAGCTGTTGTGCACACGCGATGCGTGTGCGATTCTGTTATTGTATAATTCCTGATCATTTTGACTATGATTATATCATTATATAACTCCAAATCAAGTAGAAGACAAATGTAACGGTAAATACTTAAAAAAAGTCTATCAAGTGTAAATTACAAATTCCTAAATATGATTAAACTCCCCTAATTTTAAATTTATAAATGTCATTGTACAACTAACACACGCACAAACACACAACTCACTCTCACACACGCACCCTAGCACACACACACACACACCGCCAGTAACTATTGCCCTCCGCCGTCACGACGACCATCACCATCGGTAACCACCTCCTCACGAACACAACCACTGCCTCAATAATTCGCCGAGTGCACAACCACCATTGCCAGTGGCATGCCGAGGGCCACCAATGCCACCAATTGACCAATCATGACGAGGCCTCCATGGATCTGCCCACCCATGACCACCGTCGCTCAAGTCCCGCCACGAGGAGTAACATACGTCGCGTCTCTTTGACAGTGATGCATACCATCGTCACTACAGCCCACACACCCAGCCAGTGCGATTCTCGAGCATCACCATACGTCCATCAACCGCTAATCGCCAAAATGCCAACAATCACACAAACCACGAACCTCCCCTTTAATCGCATTCCCACAGCCTAATCTTGAATTTTCTTTAGAGTCATTAAGGTTGAGGGGCAATTGAGATGAAATCAAAACGGATTTGGTTTTCTTTTCATTCGTCAAGGGAGAGAGGGAAATGCAGACAAGAAAATAGGCTGACAAATGAGAAGACAACAGTTACGTGTAGGGAGAGGGAGACTCTGAAAGTTTGTGGAAAGTGGGGAATAGCATTGGGAAAATTAGGAAAAAGTGGGTTTTTGGGTAAAATTTTTGGGGATGGTGGGTTTGTTTTGAAAACTTGTGAAAAAGTGGGGCAACTTTTAAAAATTTCTGAAAAAGGGGATGACTTGTGAAAAAATGGTTTTTCTTCTAATGATGACTTTTCATTTCCCATACTATCCCTCCCCCTGTTTAGCCCCTTTCTTGATGGGAAGATGCGTTGGTGAAAATGTCACCAAGAGAAAACAAAAGGCATAGAGAAGAAGAAGAAGAAGATGGGTAAAGGTTAACAAGTCTGTGCAGTGGGAGTGGTCTACTGTACTTGCACAGTTGTACCACGTAGCTATGGGGCATCGTGCAAATCTCATAAAATGCTGAAACTTTACAGAAATATTTTTAGGA
This sequence comes from Escallonia herrerae, assembly GCA_033070095.1. Lineage (NCBI taxonomy): Eukaryota > Viridiplantae > Streptophyta > Magnoliopsida > Escalloniales > Escalloniaceae > Escallonia > Escallonia herrerae. The sequence continues at coordinate 160,056 of JAVXUP010000955.1, read as the reverse complement.
CAATTATAGAATTACTCTTAAAATTTCAGATTTTTCTGATATCGTTTAATGTTTTCAATATTTTTTGAAAGTTCAGTTACTCTAAAATTAATTTGGAGCTCTTAAAATTCTTAATAAATTCTGGAAAACTTAATTTAATGCTTTTATGATGTAAATAAGTTTCTGTTTAAGTTTCGTAATTTTTAGAGTTGATTTGATACTAATTCCATATCGCATTTGATTTAGAAAAATGGATGATTTTAAAATGGTCTCGTTACTTTTTAAATCCTAATTTCTATTTCACTATTTTTCTTATATATTTTGAAGCTGTCATGAAAATTATGGGACTCTGAGTTGGGCTAGAAGCATTAATTGCTCTTTTTGGGTTTTTTTATGGTATTTAAGAAAATCGTTTTTAATTTGAAAATATTCAAAAATTCAGAAAATTTATATTGTAACTTGTTATGCTGTTTTAAGGTACAAAACAATTTTATAAGAATTTATTATCATTCTAGAGTGTCTTAATGCATTACAGAGTGTGCAAGGTCATCGGTTAGCTAGGTTTAGCTGCTCGAGCAATCTGGTTCGTTTTCGTTTACTTTAAGAGTGTCGAAGTGAGCAATGATTAAGATTAAGCATTATATTAATAGTTTGTGAGGTTAGGCTGAATTATAATAATTAATTTTTCCATTTAGGTTAATTCGAGGTTTGAACAAAGTTGAATAACAGCGAGCGCATAACCTGGATCGTATTAAGGGATTTTTATCCGAACCAAACTCTTCATATTTGATTTCGTACATTCTCTTGATTTGTTATCGCTATTCTTTTGGATTCTGTTATTTTCATAAAGTCGCATTGTTTGCATTGAAAACCCTGTTTTGAGCCTTACACGTTTATTGAAAATCCTATTCGATGCTCTGTGTTTATTTCTCGTTGTGCATCGATTTAATCATTGTACTATCAATAGGCTTAGAGACTCTTCATCACGTCATTAATGTCATGTATCGATGAGAATCAGCATACATGTGCCACTTAAAAATTGGGCATCGAGAGTGAGGGTGCATGGGTTAATATAGGACAAAAAATACTATGATCTCGGACTCTTGTGCCAATCAATATGCGTATTTTGATGAATGTCATTTTTCTATCAATTGACCTCATATTAATTAAGTATTAGAACTTCAGTTACCAAAATGAACCATGTTTAGAAGTTAGAATTTTTATCATATATGAACTTATTTTGTAATAAAAAGCACCGCGTTTTGTCACCTCTCAATTAGGCCGCATTTTTTCAGCCCAAATATACATGTAGGTGCTGAGGAGAAAATGATCTGCTTCGGAGTGTGTTTATCGATCAATCATAGAAGAACGGTGTAGAAGCACCGTCTGGGTGAAACTAGTCACTTTCTGCAGAAACACAAGTCACTTTCTGCAGAAACACAAGTCATTTTATGCAAAAGTGCTGTCGGATTCTGCCAATGCCCCAGTCTTTTTATGTAAAAATTACGGGGGGCACAAGCGTTGCTTTTGCTTCGGTGGGACTCTTAAAAAAGAGGACCTCGCTAAGGGGGTTGGGATTGAAGAAACAGATGCGGTTTAGCCATTTTGTGATGAAAAGCGCCGCGTTTTGTCACCTCTCAATTAGGCCGCATTTTTTCGACCCAAATATACACGTTGGTGCCGAGGAGAAAATGATCCACTTCGGAGTGTGTTTACCTATCAATTATAGAAGAACGGTATAGAAGCACGGTCTGGGTGAAACTAGTCACATTTTACCGAAACACAAGTCCTTTTATGCAAAAGTGCATGTCGGATTCTGCCGACCCCTAGTCTTTTTATGCTTAAAAGGATTTGTGTTTCGGTAGAATGTGACTAGTTTCACCCAGACCGTGCTTCTATGCCGTTCTTCTATAATTGATAGGTAAACACACTCCGAAGTGGATCATTTTCTCCTCGGCACCAACGTGTATATTTGGGTCGAAAAAATGCCGCCTAATTGAGAGATGACAAAACGCGGCGCTTTTCATCACAAAATGGCTAAACCGCATTCGTTTTTCAATCCCAACCCCCTTAGCGAGGTCCTCTTTTTTAGGAGTCCCACCGAAGCAAAAGCAACGCTTGTGCCCCCCGTAATTTTTACATAAAAAGACTGGGGCATTGGCAGAATCCAACATGCACTTTTGCATAAAATGACTTGTGTTTCTGCAGAAAGTGACTAGTTTCACCCAGACGGTGCTTCTACACCGTTCTTCTATGATTGATCGATAAACACACTCCGAAGCGGATCATTTTCTCCTCAACACCTACATGTATTTTTGGGCTGAAAAAATGCGGCCTAATTGAGAGGTGACAAAACGCGGTGCTTTTCATTACAAAATAAGTTCATATATGATAAAAATTCTAACTTCTAAACATGGTTCATTTTGGTAACTGAAGTTCTAATACTTAATTAATATGAGGTCAATTGATGGAAAAATGACATTCATCAAAATACGCATATTGATTGGCACAAGAGTCCGAGATCATAGTATTTTTTGTCCTATATTAACCCATGCACCCTCACTCTCGATGCCCAATTTTCAAGTGGCACATGTATGCTGATTCTCATCGATACATGACATTAATGACGTGATGAAGAGTCTCTAAGCCTATTGATAGTACAATGATTAAATCGATGCACAACGAGAAATAAACACAGAGCATCGAATAGGATTTTCAATAAACGTGTAAGGCTCAAAACAGGGTTTTCAATGCAAACAATGCGACTTTATGAAAATAACATAATCCAAAAGAATAGCGATAACAAATCAAGAGAATGTACGAAATCAAATATGAAGAGTTTGGTTCGGATAAAAATCCCTTAATACGATCCAGGTTATGCGCTCGCTGTTATTCAACTTTGTTCAAACCTCGAATTAACCTAAATGGAAAAATTAATTATTATAATTCAGCCTAACCTCACAAACTATTAATATAATGCTTAATCTTAATCATTGCTCACTTCGACACTCTTAAAGTAAACGAACCGGATTGCTCGAGCAGCTAAACCTAGCTAACCGATAACCTTGCACACTCTGTAACGCATTAAGACACTCTAGAATGATAATAAATTCTTATAAAATTATTTTGTACCTTAAAACAGCATAACAAGTTACAATATAAATTTTCTGAATTTTTGAATATTTTCAAATTAAAAACGATTTTCTTAAATACCATAAAAAAGAAACCCAAAAAGAGCAATTAATGCTTCTATCCCAAACCAGAGTCCCATAATTTTCATGATAGATTCAAAATATATAAGAAAAATAGTGAAACAGAAATTAGGATTTAAAAAGTAACGAAACCATTTTAAAATCATCCATTTTTCTAAATCAAATGCGATATGGAATTAGTATCAAATCAACTCTAAAAATTACGAAACTTAAACAAAAACTTATTTACATCATAAAAGCATTAATTAATTTTTCCAGAATTTATTAAGAATTGTAAGAGCTCCAAATTAATTTTAGAGTAGCTGAACTTTCAAAAAATATTGAAAACATTAAACGATATCAGAAAAATCTGACATTTTAAGAGTAATTCTATAATTGTCCTAAAAATATTCCTGTAAAGTTTCAGCATTTTATGAGATTTGCACGATGCCCCATAGCTATGTGGTACAACTGTGCAAGCACAGTGTACCACTCCCACTGCACAGACTTGTTAACCTTTACCCATCTTCTTCTTCTTCTCTATGCCTTTTGTTTTCCCTTGGTGACATTTTCACCAACGCATCTTCCCATCAAGAAAGGGACTAAACAGGGGGAGGGATAATATGGGAAATGAAAAGTCATCATTAGAAGAAAAACCATTTTTTCACAAGTCATCTCCTTTTTCAGAAATTTCTAAAAGTTGCTCCATTTTTTCACAAGTTTTCGAAACAAACCCACCATCCCCAAAAATTTTACCCAAAAACCCACTTTTTCCTAATTTTCCCAATAGCATTTTACTTTTTGTCCTCAGAATGGATATCGTTGCTATCTAAATGAGTTTCAATGTAGCACCAAAGATAAAAAAAAAATTGTACTCATTATATATGGTATGAATATTTTTTGGTCTTTTTATTCATTAAATGAAAACATATATATTCTCGGCATTATATACAGTCCTGTGAGGCACAGAGAGGCGATATCTATGAGCTCAGTCTAAATATTCTGTCCCTGTAAGCATGAGCTGTGTGTCAATGCTCAAGCCTGGCATAGTTCTTGGTTGGTTCCTAAAGCAAGAACCTTTTTCCAACTGTAAACTCTGAATCAAATCCATGTATGACATACAAGCAGCCTTGAGCAGATGTTTGTTTGCATTAAAAAATTCTGGTGTTCCTTTTCTTGTCAGATCCCATAGCACTATAATAAACTATTTTTTTAGCGATTGACTTGGCCAAAATCTGTCGCAAAAGCCTTTTAACAATGGACACTCCTTTGCCAAAATCCGTCACCTACAACTCCGTCACCAAAAGTTTGGCGACAGAATTTAAAAATCCATCGCAAAAAAAATTTACCTTCAGTAATGGGCAGATAAATTAAATTAGCGACGGAAGTCCCGTCGCTAAAGATATTTTTGTTTTATTTCTTTTTTTGAAAATAATTGATTACAAAAATTTTTCTTAGTGACGGACCTTTAGCAATGTAACATCCATCGCTAAAAATAAATCGAAAAAAATAATGACTTTTAATGACGAAATATCCGTCGCTAATAATTTTTTCGTCTCTAAACTTATTATGTACACAATAATTGAAGACTTTTAGTGAGGAAATAAAATTCATTACTAAAATGAAATTAATTTCTATTTTTTTATTTTTCTAATCCTTAAACCTTTAATTCAAATTCAACAAATCAAATCTCAATGCCAATTATCGATTCTCAATCCACATTAGGGTTAACTAATTGCTGATGGACACAAACACTATATATATATATATATATATACAAAATCTATACAATTGAAAATTTGAAAGTGTACAGTGTTTAGGAGGGCACGAGAACACGATATAAATAGAGCAGAGGAGGGGATGCGAGGACAAGTCCAGGAGGGCACTAGAGGGGGATACAAATAGGGTAGGGGATTCACACAAGAACAAGAGGGCACAGGAAGGGAAGGGCTCAGGGGATGGCGAGCCTGGATCTAGATCCTGCTAATCGTGCTGGTCCATGGAGGTATTGTCATCCAGATCTGGCTCGGTATGTCCAGCAACAGTGCCCTAGAGGTAAAGGCACGGAAGTATTAATCTCGATAGGAATTGTAAGTCGTGTTTACTTCATGTGTTAATTGACTTCATAAAGTAATTGTTTTGTACCTGATCCCCCATTGCGTTGATCATCCAGAACACCTCCTCAACAATTTGACGAATATTGTCCATGTGTAATTGTCACAACGGGGGGTGGTGTTCGCGTCTGTGGAGGGGTAGGAGGGGGTGGGGACACTTCTATCACGACACATGCAGTCATACTGGGCAGGCCTTGTTCGCATCCTTTCAGCCTATTGACGACACCCGGTGTATCCAGCCACCGCTTTAATACCTTGGTACTAGTACCCGTACCGGTGGATACTGATGGTTGGTCAGACTGCTACCCAGATCCCTTGATCTGTTCATACAAGGCCTGCAAAATAGTGATTGACATTGAAGACGTTAAGGCAACAGACATCAAATGCACAACCAAAATTTTAACATAAATAAATTAATTTGTAACTTACATCAACCTGCCAGAAAATATCTGAAATGAAGTCCCCTGTCCGATCTGCATCATCTTTATCCTTCTTCCTCACATGCGTCTGAGTGTAGGTCAAAGCAGAGACCTCATTCGGCTCAAGGTTAGAGTGCTCAACCACATTCTTGTCTTGGATGACGTCGTGATGAATTGACCCCCTATGTGCGTAGGATCTTTGCCCTGTCTGCTCTTCTTTGCTCTCTTACTCTTCACCTCCCAAGCTGGATCAGTCATCCACTTATCAACCATCTACCCTCATACAAATGGTGAGATCTAATGAGGGGTATACCCTTTCCACTTCTCCATCGGGGCATCCTCGGGCATCATCATCCTTGCCATGCATCGCGTAGCCATCGTCGGTAATTTTTTACCGATATAGGCAAAAAAAATGCATGCCGCCCCAACGTCTGCTACTCAGGCAACTTAAAGTCTAACCTCTCCTACAAGGCATCCAATTATATGGTACGATTAATTTAAATATTAAGTACTAATTAAACAAATAATAACTGACAAAAAGGAAAACTATAGTAGCCACTCCTCCCACAAAGGCTTCATTTGGCCCGGCATCCTAGTCCTTCTAGTACAGTAGTGTCTAAAAGAATCAGCCCTTTACAAGGACACTGATCTTCTTTTTTGTGGGATACTCCAGGATCCTGATAAACAAATACATAAATATCATTAAATAAGCAAACCATAATATCAATCAAAATCAAAGTGATAAGAATTGCGTTATGTGAATTTTTACTTATTTCCCCTCCTCGACGAGTGTCACTTTCTATTTATGCTGGCGATCGATGCGCACCCCGCATGTCACGATACGGCCTCGACGAGATTGTACAAAGCACAAAGATTATTATAGTTCAAATATAACTTAAATATAAGTCTAGCGTTTAGAATAATTATTTGAAGACAATAACTTACTCAATTATGTTGAAACTTTATCATAATTTAGAAGGACATGTTGCTGCAACACTATATACTCTTCATCCGTTAGCCACAGAGAATAAGTTTGTCTGAATGAACTACCTAACTGCTTGAATATTTATAAATGACCATCAACATTTGTGTTGTCTCCGAGCTCATCTCGACCTAGTCGATTTAACCTTGTATCAAGATTAGGCCCAAATTATTGGCTATAAATGTTGAAAAGCTCTTCCATTATGTAAGTTTCGTCAATTGAACCCTCAACACGGGCTTTATTATGGCCTTTTTCCTTTAGATGGAACATGAACCTAGAAGTTTAACGTGTAGAGTTCGGTGAAATATCAATGATAACAGAGTTTGCATTATGTGTAAATGAACAACATAGAGTTACAAGATTACCTCTCGAATGGACACATCCATCGATATTGCACAGGTCCACCCATCTTAGCTTCATATTTCAAGTGAACATGAAAATTCTCCATTGAATCAAAGAATGACGGTGGGATGATTTTCTCTAGCTTGCAAATTGTCACCATAAATGTTCTTCTCAAGTATCTCCATATTACTTACCCGGATTATAGAAGAACATATATCTCAAAAGAAATGAGATAATTATATCAAAGTCTTGCATACAACCTTTGGCAACAATCCCCAGAAGGCAATAGGAATGAATCTTTTCATAAATACATGACAATCGTAATTCTTCATACATTGGAACTTGCACTCTGATACATTTTAGCAACGACATATGTTGGATGCATACCCATCTGGAAGCTTCAAATTCTTAACCCACTGACAGACCTTATCCATTTGTTTCTTCTCTAGATAGTACGGTGCTTTTGGAAGTATCGTCCTTTCGCTGACTGGTGCAGTTCACGGTGTACACCCAACTGTTGTAGATCATTTCTTGCTTTGAGGGGATCTTTCAATTTTTCCTTGACATTCATCACTGTGTTAAACACATCATTGAATACATTCTTCTCAATGCCCATCACATCTATATTGTTTCAAATAATGAGTGTCTTCCAGTAGTCTAACTCCCATCACATCTATATTGTTTCCTCCATGTGTGCTCTTTTCCATATCCTTCAAATCTTCTCATCCGACACACCCTTTCCGTGTGGTATGTCAGTATCAAGTGCCTCCAGGTGTAAAAGCACTTCATCTTTAGATGGATAGTCCAGTGTGACATCCTCACGCTCTATTTTTCCATTGAATATATCATTTTACCTTCGGATCTGATGGTCTGGTGGTAAAAACTTACTGTGACATCAAAACCACGAGGGCTTCCCGACATGCTTTAACGTATGACCGAGGTTCACGCCCATACAAGCAGGCCATGCTGACTTTCTATGTGTGCTCCAGCCACATGTCATTCCCAATGCTGGAAAATCTTACATAGTCCACATCAAAACTACCCTCATATGAAAGTTATGCATCATAAGTTCTGACTCCATGAGCCAATAGCTATTTGAGCTCATCAATCAATAGCCTTAAATGCACATCTATGTCCTTACGAGGACCCTTCGACCCCAAAATAAGCAACCAAAAAAATATGTACGGCTTCTTCATGCACATGCTAGGTGGAAGGTTGTACGAGATAATTATAAAAGACCATTATTCGAGTTTATCAGGGCTAATTTGTATGTAATTAGAGTAATTTGGATTTAATTAGGTTAATTATATTTAATTAGTATTTAAATAAGTTAATTAGGGTTTAACTAGGATTTATTTGAGCTAATTTTGGCTAATAAGGATTTAATTAAATTAATTAGGTTCAACTGGTATTTTTTGTGGTTACTTAGTTATGTATTAGGGGTTAATGAGGGTCATTTGAGTTCAATTAGGGTTACGCACGAATGTATTAGAGTTTAATTAGGATAACTAAGGTTTACTTGTCGTTAATTAGGATTTAATTACTTAGGGTTAATTTGGTTCAATTAGGATTAATTAGGGTTAATCGGGGCTAATAGGGTTACAGAATTGTCATTGATCCAGGTCTCGAGGAGAGCTCTGACTATCTTCAAGTGGAATGGGTATCCCAGGCAGACGTCAGCTGCCTTCTCTTATCATTACGGCTATTGTCATTGTCACTAGCTGCTTCCTCCGTCGTGACCAGGACAATATGAGTTTAGGGTTTTAAGGTCTTTGACGGACCGATCGAGTCATAGGTGCGTTGCGCAGCTTCCTTGAGATGTCCCCAAGATTGAAGTTTGTAGTTTTCAAGGTAGACCCTATAGGTATCTTCCATGTTCTTGATGCAAATGGGTACAAGGGTATCATCCTTGCTGAAGTCAGTGCACTTTAAGCACTTGTGATGAAATTGTGTGCCGTTGGGGATGAAGTCTTTCTTAGGGTTCTGGTAAATTCCAACAATGATGGTCACATGCCCTGTGTCATAGTGAAACTTGTAAAAAAAGAAGAGCTGAACCATGTCGACCAGGTGGTACTAAGAGTAGGAGAGGCCAGTTAGAGACTTGTGAGATTCTCGAAGCTTCGAAGTGTTGTCCTCCTCGTAGTTCTCTAAGGAGCCAACAAAATGGGTGAGGTGCTTGTGGGTGTTGCCCTTTTTGTCGTTGAACAGGGTGAAGGCTAGTTGATTGTACTTGACAAGGTATGGCTTGGCAAAGGTTGCCAGATTAGGGAGCATGGACAGATAGCATAGAGGAGAAGTGCGGTATAAATGACTTTTTCAGATGTTATAGGATGGCGTCAAACTCATGTTTGGCAACATTTAAAGCATGCGAGGGTTTGTGCTCGGTCAAGATGGTCCTGGCACTAGAGACCCCTAACGGGGTGACCTGAGGTATTAAGGGGATGACAATGGTAGTGAAGTATTGGTGGTAGGGAGCAGCTTTTTGGGGTATAGTTTGCATAAGAGTAGTGTCAGTGGCTGGAGGCCGACCGTCAGGAAGGGCTAACAAAAGTAAGTCGTGGGCATGAGTTGTGTATAGGTGCCATTTTGTTATGTTAAAGTTAGGCTCTATATAATTTGAGTCGTGAGTCTTCAAAATAGTCTGACCAATGATAAGGCGTGGAGCCATGGACTGAGGTCCAGCAAGTCCTGTCGTCGAGGGCCTAGACGACCAAGGCAGTAGTGGGCACGACATTGGGACTTGGGTAGGGTCCAGAACTAGCCTAGGCCCTAAAAGCTGGATTAGAGCATGAATGGCCAATCCCAGAGCTTGGGATGACACATGGTGAGCAGTGGACACGGGGTGGGCAGCTTTGAGGCCTTGAAAAGTTGACCACTGTGAAGTCAAGACTTTATTATTTTTGCATTTCTAAGATGAGAGCCATGAGAGAAGATTGAGAGTCTTCAAGTTTGGTGACGGTGGGAGTGAGGAACTGGACTCAGCATTGACGATTGATGCAACATTGGGTGCATCCATCCCGGGGTGAGCCTAGAGGTTATTATAGTTGGTCTCTTCCATATCCTCAAGGTGATGCTCCTCTTGGATGGCTGCGTTGAGGCTTTGACTAGTAGTCCTAGTAGCCCTACATTGCTGAGTCATGGTTGCTTTGGTGTGTCAGGCAAGGGACGAACTGCACTGCGATGCTCACATCTCCAACAGAGTTGCCAAAATGATGCCAATGAAGTGGGTTCGCAGTTGACGTAAAGGTACCATAAAGAATGCGGTCTAAATCAGATGCCAAGTATACTAATATGAGACACAATAAGGATGAAGCAAGGGCAGAGACCAAGGGCTTCCCAAACAAAGCCTGAGGGTGGTAATGCTGCGGGAGTGATGGCACGGGGTAAATACACGACAATAATCACAGCTTGATAATTAGGTCTAGAGTCATGGTCTTGTATGTTTTTTGCTCTAGAATTATAGTGAGAAAATAAATATGAGAATGAATTCTAAAAAATGTCTAGTCATCCAAATGAATTCTCAAGACCCCTATTTATAGAGATTGGGATAATGATGTCATCAATTGACACGTGGTGCTCCCCGGGAGTGACATATTACTGAAGGGTCCACAGGTGTCAGTACTCCACAGACTATCAGATTGCATATTTACCCAGCATGCCACGCACAACATCGTTCTGTATGTCTATAAAAACTAGCCCACACAATGTCGATGTGGCCGGGAAGCCCTCTTGATCTAGCCACCAGTCCAAAACCCTTATATAGTCCTACAGGGCATCGAGAGACGCCGAGGACCTGGTAGAGAAGAGGAAGACCCGACGCCCGACTACCAGGAAAATTAGGTGCAATGCCCTCTGGAGACCTGCTCTTATCTCAGAGTGACTTGGGGTTCATGGTCCCTCCGAGTGTTGATGAATCCCCCAGTGTTGGAGTAGGTAGTCTACTCATGCAGACACTCTGGTGAAGATAGTGTCCCGAATGAGTCACTTATCCCGCCAATGAGTCCTTATGCCGAAGCATTCAGAGCATGCCAAGGTAGTGTCCTGGAGGAATCTGTAACGCCCCAAAAATTATTTATTCCCAGAGCGTTAACGATCGAATAATCAGAAGTAATTAAAAGGAAACCTTAAAATTGTTAGAAGTCTCCCAAACAAAATCAGAAAATCTTAAAATATCATAAATCTCCTAAACGGTCATTCAGAGCATGTGCTAATAATCCCCAAAATACACCAATATCTGACATAATGGCCCAAAGTATTTATACAATCCAAAAATTCTCCAGCATAGAGTTTCAAAACAAAACCTAAGCAATACCAGCTTGTCTTGATTAAGTACACTTAAATGTCAATACTAACTCTAGAATAAGGCAACTAACTTTTTGTCACACAGCTAGCCCTTCAAATTAAAAATCCCACCAACTGATCACCTGATAGGAGAAACAATAAGGGAATGAGCCAAATGCCCAGTAAGGTTACTCAAAGGACCACTCAAACATAAGGAAAAATATCTGAGAAACAAAATTTCAGAAACACAAAAGTTTTAACGGAACGGACATCAAAGCAAATCTCAAATGTCAAACTATATCTGAGTACAAAGACAGACACAAAAGTTCTAATGGAACAGACATCAAACCAAATTTTCGAAAGTCAAAATATATCTGAAAGACAAGATTTTAAAGACACGCTAGATTCGATTGAACAGAGGTCAGACCAAATATAAAATACCAAAATATCTGAGTACGAAGATACTAGAGAGCCATTCAGAAAGTGGCCACATGTGTCATTACTGCCATATGAGACCGGTTTGACGAAATAGGTAAAGGGGGGAGCAATGTGAAGGATGGCGTGCGAGGTGTGCGTTACATCTACAAGGTGGTAATGATGGAAGGTGATGATGGTTGGCTAAGGTGAGCGAAGGATGTCAAAGGTAGGTGGGCCAAAGAAGTTGGGGTCGAACGTGGGGTGAAGGTGAGGGGTCGTCGGCCTTGGTGGTCAGCTGAAGTGATGAAGGGGGTCAATCGAAAGATTCGGCCGTGGGGTGAAGGTAAAGGTCATCGACCGAAGTCATGATTGACTGAGGGTGGGGAAATGGGTGGCTCAAGTAGGGTGAAGGGGGTGGCTGAATAATGGTGGCCAAATGGGAATGGGGTAGCCAAAGTAGAGAGAAGGGGGTAGATGAAGGTTGAAAGGGAAAGGGGCCGAGGGGGTGGATGAAGGTTGCAAGGGAAAGGGGCCGAGGGGGTGACTGAGAATGATGGGCTGAAGTGGAGATGTGGCAGTTGAAATGGGGCGAGGGGGGTGAGATTAGAGGTCGAGGTGGATAGGGAGATGAAGGCCAAGAGTGAAGGGAGGTGAAGGCTGAGGTAGTGACCGAGGGTGATGGGCAAAGATGGAGAGGTATGTAGTAGCTGAAGGTGGAAGGGGGGATTGGTGGCCAAAGTGGGGTGAAAGGGAGGGGCCGAAGGGGTGAAGGGAAAGGTGGCCTTGGTGTTGGGGAGGCCGAAGAAGGGTGTGGCCGAAGAGGGGGTCGACCTTGGCTGGGGGTCTTCAGGGAGGATTGGTTGGCCGGGGGGTCACCTATGAGGTGTCGCCTTTAGCGAGGGGTCGGCGGGGAAGAGGGTCGGTCAGGGGGTCTCCTGGGAAGGGGGGTCGGCCTCATGCTAGGCATGGGGGTCGGCCGAGCTTAGAGAGGAAGATGAAAAGAGAAAAAAAAAAGCAATGGAAAAGGGTGGCGGAAGCAATGATGGATTACCATTAGGGGGAGGGGAAAGGGTTAGGGACAGAGGGAAAGAAGAGAGGGAGGGGGTTCGTTGGAGATGGTGGAGCACAATGCCGATGTAGGGTTGTCAGTTGAAGGCCAGACCAAGGGTGGCAACGACGTGAGAGGTTGGTGCATCTAATACACCAAACTTTGGGAGCGGTTTAAAACGGCTATTAGAGACCCAAAAAATAGACGGGCGTTAAATTTGAATAATGCTCGGGTATTAATAGAGTATCAAAGCTCAAAAGAATTTTGGGATAAAAATGTAATTTTTAAAATTTTGAGGGCTTTTTCCTAATTTTGGAAAACATTGGGTGCATAAATGTAGTCAACGTTTTTAGTGATGAAAGGTAATAATATGAGTGATAATACCTATTTAGTGACATATAATCAAATTAGAATTTATTTGGGGCCAAAAGGTAATTACATAAAGTTTGGCATCATTTGTGCAATTTTATAAAAATAATTTAGAAGCGTTTTTTTAGAGTTACCACCACCTAATAGCTTAAGTGACTAAGCTAATTAAACTATTTAATAATGGTTGGATAAGTGATCTCAGGTGGAAGAAGTGAAGGAAAAAAAAAGGAGAAGCAGACCAAAGAAAGAAGAGACAAAAAGACTTTCCATTTCGGGAAAGGAAGCAACCAAGAGAAACATAAAAGAAGAAAATAGAGGGAAAACAGAAGAAGAAGAAGACTCGGCGGCTAGAAAAAAATCAGAGAAGGAAGAAATCTCAAAGGGGTAAATTCTTAACCCTTTACTATGTGTTTCCGATGTGTGATTCTAGGGTATAGTGTGTGTGCGTGAAGGTGAAAAATAGGGGGTTTATTATGTGTTCTTCTTCGGTGTACAAGCCTCGGTTGAGGGATTGAGTTGTGGTTTGGTGCAATTTTGGTTTATGTGTATTGGTTGGTGGTTTGTATGTGTGTAGGAGGGAGATGGGAGAGGTTGTGCGTGGTTCAGTGTGGGTTTCAGTTGGTTTTGTTGGGTATGCTTTGCAGTGGGTGTTTGTGTTTAGAGAGTGTGTTCAATGTCTATTGTTGTGTAATTCGGTGAGCATGCACTTCGTGGGTGTGTTCTGTATATGTATATGTATATGTATATGTGTGTGTTTTAGGATAAAAGGGTGTTTCTCAGTGCGTGAAAGTGTGTTTACAATGGGAGAAAGTGTGTATGCAAAGTGTGTTTCGGGTAAATAGGTGTGTGTTATAAGTATATAGATGTGTGTTGATGTGCGTGTTTAAGTGTTGTATAGTGTATTTAGAAGAATTAGATGGTGTATAAATGGGTAGCATTGGAAGGGAGTGTGTGTATATGGGATGGCTGTATCTCGGCAAAATGGAAAATACGAAAGTGTGTGTTTTTAAGTGAAATACTAGGTGTGCTAATCTGAATAATAGTTGTTTTTGTCACTAAAGATATAAAAATAAATTAGGCAGTTTTCAATCAATTTTCATAGATGGTTAGGGTCAAAATTAGATAAAGTAAAAAATTGTGATCCCTGATATTTTTACGATACGTACGCTTCAGAATTTTTCAAAAATTTTCGGTATTCGCGAAGGACGCTAAATTATGGTATCGAATAGGCAAAAATTTGGATTTGTTTAACATAGTAAATAAAGTTATTTTAATCTGAAAATTTATGAAAATCTTATTTTACTGATATGATTAATTATCTAAAGGCCATTACGAGGTTGATAGGTATTTTTCGTGAAACTGGCTCCTGAGCACTAGAATCGGACACCGGTTCGGAATTTTTAGGCAAACATTTTCTAAAATACTTTCAGACCAAAAATGATATCGGAATGCTCAAAATAGCATTTTAAGATATTTTTGGAATTTTGCGGTCCTGGAAACCCCTAAAGGTATTTTCGTAATTTGTCACCCCGAGGAGGTATTTTGGTAATTTTATCCATGAAGGCTATTTTTAAGTAAATTTGCATAGGATAAGGATATTTTAGTGATTCTACTTACGAGAAGGCCGTTTAGGTGATTTAAGTCCGAGAGGGGCATTTTGGGCATTCTGGGTAAACTTACATACACGACGAAGGAGGTTCATTTTGGCAGTATGTGTGAGTCACTATAAAGTTATAATAATTGTACTGTAGGCTATGTCCTGATGATTTGATTATTCTATTTAAGCTAAAGCAACAGACTTTCCTATTAGGATAAGCAAGTTGCGGATCCTGTAAGGGATTCTATTTGATCCCTGGGTAAGGACTTTCGTCCGAACCTTATTTTGATAACTCGTACTCGTAAGTACTCATTTGATCTACTTATGGCTAGTGTCGAACTTTGAATTATGTACTGATATCAGCATATTTTTGCAAGAAACCCCTAGTGTTGAAGCTAAATCGATTATTTGAAAATCTTGTGATGCTTGCCTATATTGCCTGCTGAGCAAATTTGATAATTGTTGATATCCGTTCTTTTGAATTGTTGTGCCTAAATCGGATAACTATTCGGAATCATTTTATGTTTATTTGTGATTTTCTTCTTGAATTCCGAGTGATGACCTATTTCGGCATATTATGGTTATTAAAATTCGATCTGATTTTGGTGTATTGAGCTTTTGTTAACGCGTCAATACAGAAAAATTAACAATATTGTTGATTTTTTGGTATTGACCTGGGTATCCGTTTTGTGGGGAGGCGGTATAGGCTAGTTTGAATCCGGCATGGAACGCATGATAGTACCCAGTGGGACTAGTCATTATACTTTGGTACATCATGCATGTGTGCATCCGTGCTTTGCCGGAATGGCATCGCGACCGCCCAGGATCAACGTTGATTTTTTATTTTCTCTGCTCTGTTATAGAAATGATTGTAAAGTATGATCTGAAATGATATATGCTTGGATTGAAATCCCTTGACAAGTCTTCATTGTATTTTTGAAAGGACTGTTGTTGATCTTGAAAAGGGGTTCGCTGCTACGTGGAGGTGCCACAAAGGATGTAGTCTGAGTCAGCTTCCAGGTAGGCAAAGTGGTAGACAGCAAGGACGAAGTAAGGGCTGAGAGCAAGGCTCCCCAGACAGGTCACGAGGGCTGGCAGAGCCGCACAGGTAGGGCAACGACGAACAGGGCCGGCGATCAACAGTCCGTGACAAGGGTGCAGCGTCAAAGGTCTCCCACTAGAATTCCAGAGAGAATGTCTTTTTAGAGAGAGAAAGTGAAAAGTCCAAATGAGAAAAAGCCCTTGAATAAGCTCTGAAGTCCACTATTTATAAGCAAAAATGTGGATGTGTCATAAGTTGACATGTGTCATCCCCTGGGAGTGACACGTCACTAGGGAGGGTCCAAAGTACTGATTCTCTGTGGGACTGCCGGTCCCAAAGTTCGTGAAGCCCCTTTCCTTGCAACATCTCTCTGCCTGTCTGAGGAGACTGATCATGCCGCGGCAGCATGTTCAGAGTAGCCCGTTGTCCTAGCCACCAGTCCAAGCCCTTACTGAATCTCACGAGGTGCGTCAAGAGACGTGTAGAGAACCTGACAATGGTGAGGGTTGCCCCTATAGCCAACTGCCAGGCGGACTAGGCGCAGTGCCCTCCGAAGACCAGCTCCAGTCCCGGAGTGACACGGGGGTCATTTCCCTGGTGGTGTCGATGATCAACAGCAATATGAGTAACATGAGTGGCCATGGTCGCCGCTTGGTGCTTGGAGTCTGTTGCGGGGAAGTCTTCGTGTAGGAGCCCCCTGTAAGTGTGATGTCGATGGCTTTAAGGTTGTGCCAACAATGGCTTCAGGGGTGCGAGCCCATGCTGCTGCGAGGGCCGGAGCCCCCGGTGATTGTGTCGGCGATGGCTTTAAGGTTGTGAGCCCATCTCGTAGTTTGATTGAGCCGGCGATGGCGCTAAGCCCATGTTGCAGTTTGATTGAGCCGGCGATGACATACAGCCCATCCTGCAGTTTGATTGAGCCGGCGATGGCGTGAAGCATGTGATGGCGCCAAGCCCATGTCGCAGTTTTGATTGAGCTGGTGATGGCGCAAAGCCTGTCCCGTAGGTTGATTGAGCCAGTGATGGCGTGAAGCTCGTGATGGGGCTAAGCCCATGCCACAGTTTGATTGAGCCGGCAACGGCGTAAAGTTCATGATGACGCTAAGCCCATGCCGCAGTTTAATTGAGCCTGCGATGGCACGAAGCCTGTGATGGCGCTAAGCCCATGCCGCAGTTTGATTGAGCCGGCGATGGCATAAGGCCCATCCCATAGTTTGATTGAGCGGGTGATGGCACGAAGCCCGTGATGGCGCTAAGCCCATGCCGCAGTTTGATTGAGCCGGCGATGGCACACAGCCCATCCAGCAGTTTGATTGAGCCGGTAATAGAGCGAAGCCCGTGATGGCGCTAAGCCTATGGGAAAGTTTGATTGAGCTGGAGATGGCATACAGCCCATCCACTAGTTTGATTGAGCCGGCGATGGCATGAAGCCCGTGATGGCGCTAAGCCCATGCCGCAGTTTGATTGAGTCGGCAATGGCGTGAAGCCCATGATGGAGCTAAGCCCATGCCATAGTTTGATTGAGCTGGCGATGGCGCGAAGCTCGTGTTGGCCCTAAGCCCATGCTACAGTTTGATTGAGCCGGCGATTGCGTAAAGCCCGTGATGGCACTAAGCCCATGCCACAGTTTGATTGAGCCGGGGATTGCATACCGCCCCTCTCGCAGTTTGATTGTGCCGGCGATGGCGCGAAGCCTGTGATGGCGCTAAGCCCATGCCGCAGTTTGATTGAGTCAGCGATGGCATACAGCCCATCCCGTAGTTTGATTGAGCTGGCGATGGCGCGAAGCCAGTGATGGCACTAAACCCATGCCGCAGTTTGTTTGAGCCAGCCTTGGCATACAGCCCATCCCGCAGTTTGATTGAGCAGGCTATGGCGCGAATCCCGTGATGGCGCTAAGCCCATGCCGCAGTGAAGGCAAGAGCCCCCGGTGATGCTGCACACTCCGGAGAGTGGGTCGAAGCATGTTCCACGACCAAGGCAGGGTGCGCTTGGTGTGGTGAAACGATGGACTGATGCAAAGAGCATGGTAGTGTGACGGAGAGCCAAGGGGCACGACCGTGTTAGTGGCGCGGCGCATGGGCGCGGCAGAGTGAGTAAAGTGCCGGGGGCACGTGTCATGGAGATGGTGCACAGGTGCGGTGAAGGTTGTACGGTGCTGAGCGCAGTGTAGTGTGACAGGGATCCAGGGGGCGTGACTGTATCAGTGGCGCGGCGCATGGGCACGGCGTAGTGAGTAAGGTGCCAGGGGCACGTGTCATGGAGATGGCGCACATGCGCGGTGAAGTGTGTATGGCGCACGAGCGTAGTGACGAGCGTCGCAGAGACAACACTTGGTGCTGGGGCACGTGTTATGAAAGTTGCGCATGGGCGCGGCGACGAAGGTCGCAGAGATATACTTATGATAGTATGCTGTCGTCGTGACGATTGCGCACTGTCGGTGACGAGCGTCATGTGACCATTGGCTTTGAGTGCGCATTGTAGAGAGCACGATGAGTGATGTCGGGGTTTAGGAGTGACCATTGTAAGACAAAAAGGGTGGCTGACCCCCTACAAGAAGGGGTGGCTGACCCCCTTAAGGAAGGGGTGGACGACCCCTTCAAGAAGTGGTGGCCGACCCCTTGCAAGAGAGGGTGGCTGACCCTTTGAGGGGTCAAGCCGTTTTTCTAACGGTTTGACTGTGTTGATGCCGCTGCATTGGTGATGCCTGTGGATGCTCGAAAGAAGATGCACTTCGACCGATTGATGGCATTTGAATAATTGACCGTTGACTGAGTGATGTGTCGCGCGAGTGGGTCCATTAGCGGGCCCCGAGGGTCTGACCAGGATAGGGTATGAACATAAGCCCTCTAAGTGTGGTGTGCGCGGAGGGGTATCCTGAGCAGGCACTGCACGCATAAAATGTTGTGGCATGCAATGCGTGTTGCGCAAAAGGGCGTATTTGCACAAACAATTGAGCTCTCTCTTTTTTTTACCTTCGCCTATAAATAGTGAAAAAAGGGGGGGAGGGCATTTGCACCTCATTAGTCTAGAGAGAGAGAAGAAGAAAGAAAAGGGAGAAAAACGAGAGATGGTGAGAGAAGGCAAACAAGTGACCGAGGGGTCGACGTAGCCAGGGGGTCGGCGCAGGTGGGGTGAGGGAAAAAAGGGAGGAAGGGGGAAGGAGGGAGGAGAGGGAGGAAAGGGGAAGTGGGTCGGCTGCGCAGGGGGTCGACCAGTCAGGGCGGTCAACCGCATAAGGGGTCGGCCAGCCCAGAAGGTCGGCCTTATCAGGAGAAAGAGGGGGAAGGGATGGAAGAGAGGAAGGAGGAAGGGGAGGGGGTCGGCCGCACGGGGGGTCGACCACACGGGGGTCATTAGGGTCATTGGGTGGAGCGAGGGCGGCGCCCGTCAAGCTGATGCCTGTCCCAAGAAAAGTTAAGCAGAAAATGTTTGCGAAGCTGCGGGTTTCGGTGGCTAGTGCATCACGACCATCGAGGGCCATGACGACAGAACCCGTGGCTGAGCTGTCGACAGATTAGGCCAGAGTTGCGCTGGGTGGTGAGATGGCCGTGCCTTTGACATTTGATGATGGTGGAGCGAGGTCGTAAGATCCTGATCCAGTTAAGACGAACACATTGTTGGGAGTGAAGGGGGTAGTGCCGCAAGCACCTGACCGTGAGTTGTGGAGGGAGCTTGCCATCCAGGTGGCCGATGGAGCTTTTACAGTGCCGTGGAGCGGTCCGTCGATGGGAGAGGAGCCATGGGCGCCATCTCCATATGTGCGCGCTCCGAGCTGTGAGGAGGCGCCTGTGATGTCGCCGAGATACGTGTCGGGGTTGTTGGTGGAGATGGAAGATATACCGTGGGCACCTATAGTGTTCAAGGGGCATAGCGTGATGCCAACTGTGTGGGACTTCTGGTGTCAGCATATGGTGGAGACGCCACTGTGGGAGGCACTATTACAGAGGTTGGGGTTGTCGCCGACGGTGGACATTACAGGGATGGGTCTGGAGTTGTATAGGGATACGCCCGAGATGACCTTATTGCTGTCGAGGTGGAGCACTCAGACACATACCTTTGTGACTGAGTTCAAAGAGATCGGGCCGACGTTGCTGGACGTGATGATGCTGACGGGTCTACCGATACAAGGAGAGTTAGACGCGCTTGTGACGTGGCTTAGTGGTGAGGAGCGCTTGCTGCAGATGCAGTTGCTGGACATCTTAGTGGAGACGAAGCAGCACTAGAAGGGGACATACTGTGGATGGCTTCGACTGTTCTATGGCACGGCGCATGTGAGGTCGGGGCAGAGATTGGGCGCTACTGCTCACTTTGTGATGGTGCCGTATCACAAGGATGAGTGGTATGAGATGGTGGCCTTCTTGATAATGTTCTTGTCGAGGTGAGAATCGTGCTTTTCCATAGATTGCATTTGTGCTTGACTTTATTTGATGTTGAGTATAATGTGTTGCTGTCTGCTTGCAGGTTTGTGTTTGAGGGGACGCCGGAGGATGACATTTCTCTGAGGGTGATCCCTTTGGCGATATAGATGGCTCAGGGGAGACCGGTCGGGCTAGCCCCTGTGTATCTGGGCACCCTGTACTCACGTTTGGATCAGCTGGTGAACCACGTGAAGCAGTCGCATGGGCGGTAGAGGTGGCTACATACATGGACTGGATGTTCTTACAAAGGTACTTGTACGAGTGTTTTCCGGATTATCATCCGGTAGGGTTCCCGCGCGAGCACCTGGTACGGACGATGAGGACGGTGACGCATGGTGGCAGGTCACAGGAGGTGGCGGTGTGGTGTGGTGGATCATGGGCGTTTGCATGGTCGGGCATCAAGAGGCCTAATTGTCCACTGTCATGGCTGATAGATTCTTGCGAGGCGTGTCTGGCGTGGCCGTAGAGGGATATGCATTCGCCGTACGGAGTACCCCCTTGGTTGCATGGACAGGAGATGACGAGGGACTTGACCAGGAGGGGGACGTTGGCGCCAGCGGATGTTGTGCTCTCGGTGGCCTACTTTCTGGGTTGGCTTCCGGTGATGACGGACGATGGTGGGAAACCTGTGGAGAACCTGTATTACGTGGCCCGGTATTGCCCAGACTGTTTGTCATTGGCGTTCGATTACGACTTAGAGCCGCCATGTGGGTACCGCGGCCTGTGGAGCGTGACGATCGCGTTTGGGTACACACGGTATGATAAAGTCCGTAAGTGGCTGGCACCGGTGACAGAGTGGAGGAGGCTGGGAACATCGGTAGCGGGGTAGTGACTGTGGGGTATGCACAGTGGTGGGAGTGACTACGAGCGAGTGGTTTGCACAGCCATCGGGCACACATCATCTGGTGGATGTGTTTGCATGTGACCAGGCACTGAGTTTGATATCAGTGACAGCTGCGAGGCAGGCGGGCATGCTGGTGCTAGTGTCAGGAAGTGTTGCCGGGGGCTCTGAGAGAGATCCAGACTAGGAGCTGGACGAGGAAGGTGAAGGGTTTGAGGATGAGGCTTCGGGGAAGACCGTGGAGAGGAGCCGACGGTGCCATCACCGCCAGTACCAGGGGCCGGCAAGGGGCCGCTGTCAGTGCTTTGGGTGAGTATGATGGAGAGTGCTCGTCAGGCGAGTGTAGGCAATTCTGGTTCACGCTTGGCAGGGTCGAAGAGGCAGCGAGAGGCATCAGACGAGCCAGCAGTTGAGGTAAGACTACCTATTATCATTACATTACATTTTTTCCATTTGATTAAGTCTTTGTTATCATAATAAAAAGAGTTGACGTATTGATGGCTGACGGTCTTTTGACAGGAGTATGAGGAGCAGACGGTGGAGGGGGTTGGTGATATGGGTGCGGCTATCGAGGCAGAGAAGGTGGTGGTGGTTGAGGTAGATGAGTCGGCTGGCAAGGGTGAGCCAGAGGTGGTTGATATGTCGTGAGCTGGCGTGAGTGGAAGGGTGAGCCCGCTACTGGGTGCTGAGGAGAGAGTGGAGGAAATGTATGGTGGAGCGGTCGACGAGTCGCTGATGTTTGATGCCAGCGGCTACTGGTGGACAGGCCCAGAGGCAGAGGCTGTGGTGGTTGAGCGGGAGGATCCGGTGGAGCCAAAGCCTGTGGTGCCACCTCGTGCTTGTGAGTCGGAGATTCTAGCGCAGCCTGTCGCAGAGCGTCAGCAAGACGCGTCGTCGAGGTCAGCTGTCGAGGCGGGGGCGACATTGATGGCGATGCACTCGATGACCGTTGGTGCACAGGGAGCGGGAGAAGTACGAGAGAGGCATGTGGTAGTGGGGAATGGTGAAGCGAGTAGGGGATCGTCGAGTGGGCAGGCCGACGTCGTATTGTGGTAGAGCCTCTAGTTGCCCGCTGAGACAGTGCACCAGTTAGAGCTGTTGAAGGTAGCGTACCCGCAGACATTTGAGGGAGTGACTGTGGAGAACCCAGTTTTGCAGATGTGGGTGTATGCGGGGTTCGTAAAGTGGCTACTGCCCTTTGCGAGTATTCCTACGACGAGTTGGTCGGTAGCGTTCATTAAGTGGTCACTGAGAGAGTTTGCACCGTTCATTTCTCTAGGCTTGTAGTTGGATTGGATGGTTGATTTCTTAAGGTCAAGGATCGAGGGCAGTGCTATGGGGGAGATGATAGCCTTAGTGCAGATGGAGGAGGTGCTACTTGAGAGGCGGCGTACAGGGTTGGAGGTGGAGTGGTTTGAGATTAGCGGAGAGCTGGGCGTGATTGACAGGGAGGTGGCGGAGATAGAGAGGCAGCTAACCGAGTTACAAAGACGGTTGAGTGACCTGTAGAAACAGCGTGCTGATGTGGAAGCTGCAGAGGCTGAGCATCTGAGGCGGCAGGCTGAGCTCGAGGTGGGATGGTCTGCGCTGCAGGTTCAGCGTTACACATTGGAGGCGTTTAGCTCTCATCCGGTGGCGGTGTTCTTATCTAGTTTTCTGTAGGGCTTGCGATGGATTGATGTATAAACAGCGCCCGATAGTGGCCACAAAAAACTTTATATGTACATATTTTTCTTGTTGGCATCATGAGCATGGTTGTGTGTTGTCCTATTGTCATTTGTTGTGGGTGCATAGCGCTCTTTGTTATTTTGTTAGGATTATCGAATGTCCTATGTCTGATGGTTGTCCATTGGTGTTCCCCCCTTTTTTGCTCGAAGGCAAACAGCTCAGTGAAGAAGGAGGCCTCGACAAAGTAAGACTCGACACATTCGAAGGGTGCCCTGGTTGCGGGGATCGTTATTGCTACCTCATGTCCCACAGGACTGGCCACCAGTTTTACACATTGGTGGTACGTTGAGGGGACAACCTTGTTAACATGAATCTAAGGTCGTCCAAGCAAGAGGTGGAAAGAGGACTCGCTGTCTATCACATGAAAGTAGTGTCACGACGGCAGTTCCGACCACGAGGTCGACAGTGATGTGGCCGAGGGTGGACTGGGGGCCTTGCCCGAAGCCAGTAATCTTGATGGGGTCGCGGATGATCCTCCTTGGTGGTATGCCGGCTCGCTGCAAGGTGATGAGAGGCATGATATTGATTGAGGCGCCGCAGTCTACCAAGGCTCGACGAAAGCCTGTGCCGTTAACAGTGCATTCAAGGTATAACGGCCGGTTGTGGTGTTCAATTGGCGGTGAGTCCTCGTCTGAGAAAATGAATGCGGTAGAAGGGACATGTCTGAGTTCAGCTTGGGCAGTGAAACATTCAGAACCGAGGCCTGTCATGACCTTGATTAAACAGTTTGAGAGGTAAGTCCGTGTCGCGGGTAAATACCCCATTTCATTAAAAAAAGCCTTTGATTTTTGACATCTGTCCAACTGAGGACGCTGGCTGAAGAGCGGAAGGCATACAAGGTGTGACCATAGGAGAGATCTATGCGGGGGCTTCAGAAACTAGAGATTTGACGTGGTCAGTAACGGCCATGAGCACCTGATGTCCTCGATTTTTGTCGCCATGGTTCGGGTAAGGGTCCTTACGCACATCCTTGTTCTTCCGTAACTGTAGTTTGCCTGACGCGACCTTTCTTGCAAAGATAGTTCACAGTGCGTTGCAGTTTTGGAGAGGATGGCCAAGGGCTTAATGGAAGGGATAATAGTTGGGCCGGGTTCTTTCTTCGTCTGTGATGGGGATCCGCACAGGTGGTAATCTGAAGTTGCGGTCATTGACAACCCATTCTGTCAAGAGTTCTTTCACTGTGTTTAGATCGCACGGAAAGGCAGGGGGAGTCTCCTGTTGTCTTCACTTGTCAGGGTGTTGGTCTCTATCCGGGAGCATACACTTGGAGCCAGCGTACTTGTTGATGTTGTTTTGGTTGGTGCTGTTGCTGTTGCGCTGAGTACTAGGTATGCTCGCCAAGGCCAGTAGTGCATTCTGCGAGCGAGGCTTCAAAGGTTTGACGGGGCCGACCGTCTCGTAAGTACGTCGGGCCACTTCCTTGAGGTGCCCCCAAGACTTCAACTGCGAGTTCTTGATGTGTACCCCGTAGATGTCGTTCATGTTTTTTATGCATATGGGAACCAACGTCTCGTCTTTACTAAAATCTGTACACTCGAGGCATTTAAGGTGAAAACGGTGCACATATTTCGTTAAGTCTTCGCGGGATTCTGGCGTATGCTGGCGATGTCCACTATGGTGACGTGTTCAGCTTCGTAGTGGAATTTGTCCAAGAATAGTTGGGCCATTTTCATTCCAAGAATGGACTGTTCCCGCGGGGATCTGATGATACCAAGTGTATGCCAAGCCCGTGAGGGACTTGTGAAATTCCCTCAGCTTTAAACTATCGCCTGGGCCATACTGTTCCAATGAGCCAACAAATCTTGTCAAATGCTCACGAGGGTTGCCTTCATGCCCGTTAAAGAGCATGAAGTAGGTTGCTTGTATCTGAGTGGGTATGGTACGGTGGCCATCTCGTTGGCATACGGCGTGGGGTCTGTCAGTCGCGCTAACGAGCCAGGGTGCAGACTGCTGTGACAGCCGACAGAGGAGTGCATCGAAGTCGGCCTTGGAGACATAATGAGAGAGTGGCTCCTCCTGGCCAACTAGCGGTTGATGGCTGGCTAGGGCTCCACGAGCCCCCGAGCCCCCCGACAGTGCAACTGGATAAGTTGGGGGGGCAGGAAGATGATATAGGGTAGGTGTTGCCATAGGCACATGTGCAGCAACATGGGTGGTTGGGTGAGACATGTCCACAACTTGGTCGATCGTTTGATGTTGCTCTATTAGGTAGCGGTTAGGCTCCATCTCGATGGATTCATGGGTTTTAGAAGAACTTCTGGCCGGTAGATGCTGAGGTACAATAATAGGGATGACTTGTTATA
Source organism: Escallonia herrerae (assembly GCA_033070095.1). Taxonomy (NCBI): domain Eukaryota; kingdom Viridiplantae; phylum Streptophyta; class Magnoliopsida; order Escalloniales; family Escalloniaceae; genus Escallonia; species Escallonia herrerae. The sequence goes on along the minus strand of JAVXUP010000955.1, from coordinate 134,982 downwards.
GCACTGGTTCCAGGTCCGGGTGGGGCTGTGCGATGGCATCGCAGATGCGGTGTGCCAGCTATAGGCAGGGAAGATGTCACGAGCCCCACCGCCAGGGTCTGGAAGGTCGAGGCAGTAGTGGTCGTGACACTGGTGCCTGGGCGACATCAGGGGACGACCCAGGCCCTGCAGGTTGGACCAGTGGAACAACTTACTGTTCGGCCATGGCCTGCATGGATCTTTGCATCTCCCTCATGGCGATCATGAGAGTGGCCTGCGAGTCTTGTATGCTGGCTATAGTAGAAGTGAACTGCTAGATGGCCGCATTGATTGCGACTTGCACGTCAGATGTGGGATGGCCTTGGGGACGCAGGGCACTAGTCCCTTCTTGCTCACCCGGGTGGTCCTCTTCTTGCACGGGATGGATAAGGCTCTGGCTGGTAGCCCTCGTAACTCGTCGTTGCATAGGCATGCTGCCTAAGTGCAGCAGACTGCAACACGATGCTCACCTTCCCAGCGGAGTCGCCAAAATGTTGATCCTGAAAAGAGGTTCGCTGTTACATGGAGGTGCCCCAAAGGATGTAGTCTGAGTCAGCTTCCAGGTAAGCAAAGTGGTAGACAACAAGGACGGAGTAAGGGCTGAGAGCAAGGCTCCCCAGACAGGTCGCTAGGGCTGGCAGAGCCACGCAGGCAGGGCAATGACGAACGGGGCCGGCGATCAATAGTCTGTCATAAGGGTGCAGCGTCAAGGGTCTGGTGACTAAGGTTCAAATATGTTTCTCTCACTAGAATTCCAAAGAGAATGTCCTTTTAGAGAGAGAAAGTGAAAAGTCCAAATGACAAAAAGCCCTTGAATAAGCTCCAAAGTCGACTATTTATAGGCAAAAATATGGATGTGTCATAAGTTAGCATGTGTCACCCCCTGGGAGCAACACGTCGCTAGGAAGGGTCCAAAGTACTGATTCTCCGTGGGACTGCCGGTCCCCAAGTTTGTGCGGCCATGTCTTGGCAACATCTCTCTGCCTCTTTGAGGATACTTATCAGGCCGCGGCAGCATGGTGAGAGTAGCCCCTTGCCCTAGCCACAAGTCCAAGCCCTTATTGAATCCCACGAGGTGCGTCAAGAGACACGTAGAGAACCTGACAGCGGTGAGGGTTGCCTCTGTAGCCAACTGCCAGGCGGACTAGGTGCAGTGCCCTCCGAAGACTTACTCCCGTCCTGGAGTGACCCAGGGGTCATCGCCTTGGTGGTGTCGATGATCAAGAGCAATATAAGTAACATGAGTGGCCATGGTCACCGGTTGGTGCTTGGAGTTCATTGTAGCGAAGTCTTCGTGTCAGAGCCCCCTGCAAGTGTGATGTCGATGGCTTTAAGGTTGTGCCGACAATGGCTTCAGGGGTGTGAGTCCATCCTGCTGCGTGGGACGGAGCCCCCGGAGATTGTGTCGGTGATGGCTTTAAGGTTGTGAGCCCATCCCGCAGTTTGATTGAGCCGGCAATGGCGCGAAGCCTGTGATGGTGCTAAGCCCATGTCACAGTTTGATTGAGCTGGCGATGGCATACAGCCCATCCCGTAGTTTGATTGAGCCGGCGATTGCGCGAAGCCTGTGATGGCGCTAAGCCCATGCCGCAGTTTTGATTGAGCAGGCGATGCCGCAAAACCCGTGATGGCGCTAAGCCCATGCCGTAGTTTGCTTGAGCCAACGATGGCGAGAAGCCCGTGATGGCGCTAAGCCCATGCTGCAGTTTGATTGAGTCGGCGATGGCGTGAAGCCCGAGATGGCGCTAAGCCTATGCCGTAGTTTGATTGAGTCGGTGATGGCATACAGCCTATCCCGTAGTTTGATTGAGCCAGGGATGGCGCAAAGCCCGTGATGGCGCTAAGCCCGTGCCTCAGTTTGATTGAGCCAGCGATGACATACAGCCCATCCCGCAGTTTGATTGAGCCGGCTGGCGATGGCACGAAGCCCGTGATGGTGCTAAGCCCATGCCGTAGTTTGATTGAGCCGGTGATGGCGCGAAGCCCGTGATGGCGCTAAGTCCATGCCACAGTTTGATTGAGCCGGCGATTGCGCGAAGCCTGTGATGGCGCTAAGCCCATGCCGCAGTTTTGATTGAGCAGGCGATGCCGCAAAACCCGTGATGGCGCTAAGCCCATGTCGCAGTTTGATTGAGCCAACGATGGCGAGAAGCCCGTGATGGCGCTAAGCCCGTGCTGCAGTTTGATTGAGTCGGCGATGGTGTGAAGCCCGAGATGGCGCTAAGCCTATGCCGCAATTTGATTGAGTCGGTAATGGCATACAGCCTATCCCGTAGTTTGATTGAGCCAGGGATGGCGCGAAGCCCGTGATGGCGCTAAGCCCATGCCTCAGTTTGATTGAGCCGATGATGACATACAGCCCATCCCGCAGTTTGATTGAGCCAGCCGGCGATGGCATGAAGCCCGTGATGGTGCTAAGCCCATGCCGTAGTTTGATTGAGCCGGTGATGGCGCGAAGCCCGTGATGGCACTAAGTCTATGCCACAGTTTGATTGAGCCGGCGATGGCGCGAAGCCCGTGATGACGCTAAACCCATGATATAGTTTGATTGAGCCAGTGATGGTATACAGCCCATCCCGCAGTTTGATTGAGCCGGCGATGGCGTGAAGCCCGTGATGGCGCTAAGCCCATGCCGCAGTTTGATTAAGTCGGCGATGGCGCGAAGCCCGTGATGGCGTTAAGCCCATGCCGCAGTTTGATTGAGCCGGCGTTGGCGTACAGCCCATCCTGCAGTTTGATTGAGCCGGCGATGGCACGAAGCCCGTGATGGCGCTAAGCCCATGCCACAGTGAAGGCCGGAGCCCCTGGTGATGCTTCACACTCCAAAGAATGGGTCGAAGCATGTTCCACGACCAAGGCAGGGTGCACATGGTGTGGTGAAATTATGGACCGATTCAAGGAGCATGGTAGTGTGACAGAGAGCCAAGGGGCACGACTGTGTTAGTGGCACGGCGCATGGGCGCAGCGGAGTGAGTAAGGTGCCTGGGGCACGTGTCATGGAGATGGCGCACATGCGCGGTGAAGTGTGTATAGCGCACGAGCACAGTGAAGAGCGTTGCGGAGCCAACACTTGGTGCTGGGGCACGTGTTATGAAAGTGGCACATGGGCGCGGCGACGAAGGTGGCGGAGATACACTTATGATAGTATGCTGCCGTGGTGACGATTGCGCACGATCGGTGATGAGCGTCATGTGACCATTGGCGTTGAGCGTGCATTGTAGAGAGCACCCTGAGCGATGTCGGGGTTTAAGAGTGACCATTGTAAGACATAAAGGGTGGCCGACCCCCTTAAGGAAGGGGTGGCCGACCCCTCCTCAAGAAGTGGTGGCCGACCCGCTGCAAGAGAGGGTGGCCGACCACCTTAGGAAAGGGGTGGCCAACCCCCTTGAGGAGTCGAGCTTTTTTTCTAATGGTTTGACTATGTTAATGTCACTGCATTGGTGATGCCTGTGGATGCTCGGAAGAAGATGCACTTCGACCGTATGATAGCGTTTGAATAATTGACCGTTGACTGGGTGATGTGTCGCGCAAAGCGGGTCCCTTGGCGGGCCCCGGGGGTCAGACCAGGATAGGTTATGAACAACTGTTTTAGATGATCTATTTACATTTTGAAATCCTTTGAAAAACCATCATTGTATTTTTGTATGATGGCTTTAAAGATGATCTTATATCGATCATTTTGAAACCGATCATGATTATTGTTGTTGTATTTTGGTATCTATCTCTGATGAATTTTGATCCTTTTGGAAATAATAGAGTTTTACCATTTGAAATATTCTAGAAATTTTAGTCAGTCGAATTCTTTGGGATCGTTTTGTAATTCTTTTGGTAGTCCTTATGCAACCTTACTAAGTTCTCAAAAGCTCACCCTTCATTTGATTTCTTTATGCAGGTAATGGTCAGCTGTAGAATGCTTAGGAATGAGTTTAGAGTCTGAGTGAGATTATGATGAGCCCATCACCACTATATGCTAAGACCCCTTTGTGGGTCGGTACTGTTAGTTTGTTCTTAGGAATTTGAATTGCCAAGGACCTAAGCGGTAATAATGTAACATAAGCAGTATGCAATTTGGTATTTTGAGGAATCTGGGTTGATGTTGAATTAGATAATTTAGAATATGTGTTAGTGAACAGGTTCTAACAGGTTTGATGTGATCCGGTAGGTTAACGTCCTGGGAGTTCAGGGCGATGGAGCTCCTGTTTTTCGAAGCGTTATAGTGCAACGCATGGAGAAAGAGATAGCGATGAGGGAAATTAGGGTTGGGGGTTTTGGAGAGCGCGGTTCGAGTGTCGGGTAAGGTAGGGTTAGTTTGGGTGTGGGTTGAGGTTTGGGTTTGAAAGAGAGAAAAAGGGGTGCTGGTAGGTTGAGCAGGCAGGCGTTGGTTCGGTCCGTTTTCGTTTCTTTTCTTCTCTTCTTTTTTTTTTCTGAATTTTGAATTTTGATTTCTTTTACAGCCCCACGAAGGGAGAGAGATGGGTGGGTGGGGGATGAAAAATTTGTGAAAAATTTTCTAAGTAAAAAAAGAGAATGAGGGGGTGGTGGGGGGATGTCAAATTTTATTTTTAAGTATCGAAAAGAGCATTGGGTGGGGGGGGGGATGAAAAAAAAATTTTGAAAAATTTTCAAGTGTTGGAAAGAGGAAGAGGGGTGGTGGGTAGCATAAAGGAAAATTTTGAAATTTTTTTCTAAGTACAAAAAGGAGAGAGGGGAGCTCAGGCCTAGGTGCCGAGGGAGGCCACTAAGGGTGGTGACCCGACCGCAAATTTTCTTTTACTAAAATGTCAAAAAGTGGATAGGTGGGGCAACATGAAAGAAATTTTTAAATTTTTTTCTAAGTCCTTAAAAGGGGAGAATGGAACCTGGGTGAACGCGTTGAGGGGGGAAGCGACGGGTGGTGATGCGATCATGAAACATCAAGAGGAAAGGGAGGGGAGACTTGGGATGTCTGGCTGGCATTGGTGACAGGCTGAGTCATAGAGGCAAAGGAAGGCCGACGGCCGACCAAGGGGGTTGCGAGGCCTGCGTGAGTGTCGGCTGAACGAGTTGACACTTAGTTAGCTTGGGTCGAGCCACTTTGTGCACCATTTACAAAGTCGCTATGCAATGTGACGCGGAGGGGGGGGGTAAGGGAACCTGGCCTGCTTGGGATAGGGAAGGGGTGAAGCCCCCGATGGCATCAATGGTGCTGTATCAATAAACTTGTGCAAGAGCAATTATAGCTTGCAATTTGTCTAAGTCTAAAAAATATAACTTCATTGATAACATGGGGACACAACCTGCCTTTCCTTGTACATGACGAGTAAGTACATTGCAACTTGCAAAATCAAAGGATAAAACACAAGTGCAGAAAATGCACTAAGGCAGACTAAAGCTTGGGTAGGTGGGGCACAGGTCCCCGCGCTTAGAGTTTGAGCTCTCTTGATGTGATCTTTTCAGCTAAAACGAACTTGAGGCCTCTACATCACTTGAGGCCATGTATAACAGTCTGATGATAGGGGTAGTAGTTAGGATGGGCTAAGTTTACTGGGGTAGGCTCAGATTTGGCATCTGGAAGGGTTATAGAATTGTCGTTGATATAGGTCTCAAGGAGAGCTCTGATTGTCTTCAAATTACATGGGTATCCCAGGGCAGGCGTCAACTGCCTTCTCTTGTCACGACGCCCATCCCCTCTTTGGGATCGACGCTTGTAGTTATTGTAATTGTCACTAGCTACTTCCACCGTCGCGGCCAAGGCAATCTGATTTTGGGGCTTTGGGTCTTTGACGAACCAACCGAGTCATAGGTGTGTCGTGCAGCTTCCTTGAGATGTCACCAAGATCGAAGCTGAAGGTTTCCAAGTTAGACCCTACATGTATCTTTCATGTTCTTGATGCAAATAGGTACAAAGGGTTTTATCCTTGATAAAGTTAGTACAATTTGAGCTTTTGGGATGAAATCGTGTGACATAGGTGTTAAGGACTTTCCTGGGGTTCTGGTAGATTTAGTAATGTCAACGATGGTCACATGCCCCGTTTGATAATGAAACTTGTGAAAGAAGAGCTGGATCATTTCATACCAGGATTTGATAGTACCACTGCGGACCTGGTGATAATAAGAGTAGACGAGGCTGGTCAGGACTTTATGAAATTCCTAAAGCTTCAAGGTGTCGTCCTCCTCGTAATGCTATAGGAAGCCAGGAAAATAGTGAGGTGCTCACAAGCATTGCCCTCATTGTCATTGAACAGGGTGAAGGCTAGTTACTTGTGCTTGACAGGGTAAGGCTTAGCAGCAAGGTCACCAGAGCAAGAAGCATGGCCAAATAGCTTAGAGGATGAGTGCGGTAAGGATGACTGTTTGAGACAGTGTATGATGGCATCATGGTAATTGTTTTTTGAAATATGAAGCATGCGAGGGTTCGTGCTTGGTCGGAATGATCTTGGCACCAGAGCCCCCAGACAGGGCGGCCTAAGGCATTGTGGGGATGACAATGGTAGGTGGTGTGGAGCAGCTTTTCGAATATGATTTGCATAGGGGTAGTGCCAGCGGCTGAAGGCCAACCGACAGGAAGGGCCGACTGGAGTAGTCGGGGCCATGAGTTGTGTCTAGGTGTCAGTTGGTTATGTTAGGGTTAGGCTCCATCTCAATTCAGTCATGAGTCTCAGGAGTTGTCCGAGTAAGGGTAAGGCGTGGCGCTGCAGATGGAGGTGTCGTGAGTCCTATTACCAAGGGCTCGAAGGACCAAGTCAGCTATGGTTATGACACTAGGACCTAGCCAAGGTCCAAAACTAGCCGATGCCTTAAACGCTGGATCAGAGTAGGAGGGCCCAACCCTAGTGCCTAGGATGACATGGGTGAGCAGCGAGCATGGGTGGGCAGCTCTGAGGCCTTGAGAAATTGGTTACTGTGAAGTCAAGACTTTGATTGATTTTTGCATTTCAAAGATGACAGCCATGAGAGAATATTGAGAGTCTTGAAGTTTGATGATGGTAGGAGTGAGGCACTGGACTGCAAAATTGACGATCGCTACAACATCAGGTGTATCAATCTCGGAGAGGGCCTATAGTTTATTGTGGTTAGTCTCCTCTTGGTCCTCAAAGTGATGCTCCTCTTGGATGGCTGGCTTAAGGCTTTGGCTGGTAGTCCTGATAAGTTTGCATTACTGAGGCATGGTTGCTTAGGTGTGTCGGGCAAGGGATGAACTGAACTATGATGCTCACCTCCTCAGATGAGTCGCCATATTAACGATGCCAAGGAAGTGGATTCCCAGTTGACGTGGAAGTGTCACAAAGAATGTAGCCTGAGTTAGATGCCAGGCATGCTGATATGAGACACATCAAGGATGGAGCAAGGGCAAAAACCAATGGCTTCCCATATAAAGCTTGAGGGTGGTAGTGCTACGAGGACGATGGCGTGGAGGAATACACGATGACAGTACCGATTCGATGCTTAGGTCCAGAATCAAGGTCATGTATGTTTTCTCTCTAAAATTCTAGAGTGAGAAAGTGAATCTGAGAATAAATTCTAAAAATTGTCCAGTTTTTTAAATGAATTCTCAATAATAGAGGTTGAGATGATGATGTCATTAACCAACACGTGGCGCTCCCCGATAGTGACACATCATGAAGGGGTCCACAGCTGCTAGTGCTCCATAGTTTTTTGATCGCATATACACCTGGCCTGACTCGATAACGTCTCTTTGTCTGTCTAGAAAGACTGGCCCACACAGTGTCTGTGTGGTTAAAAAGCCCCTTTGATCTAGCCACCAATCCAAAGCCCTTACTGAGTCTCATAGGGCGTCGAGAGATGCCGGGGACCTGGTAGCGGTGGGGAAGACCCATGCCCAATTGCCATGCGGATTAGGCGTAATGCCTCCGGAGGCCTACTACTGTCTCAAAGTGACGCTGGGTCGAAGTCCATCCGGGTGCCGATGAAAGTCTCCAGTGCCTTAGCACGTAGGGTAAGCATGCAGACACCTTAGCAGAGATAGTGTTTTTGAGGAATTGCCTATCCTGCGTGTGAGTCCTTGTGCTTGAGCACTTAGATTGCCAAGGTAGTGTCCTAGAGGAGTCGCTTACCCGTCAGGCAGAAGTAGCATCCCGAAGAGCCGTCAACCTGACAAAATGGGAGTTGGAGCTCCTTGGTAGAGTTAGCATCCTAAACGGTCGACTATCCCCGCGGGTTAGTCCTTGTGTTGGAGCACTCAAAGCGCACCAAGGTAGCGACCCAAAGGAGTCTCCTACACGACGGGCCAAGGTAGCATCACGAAAGAACCGTCTACCTGGCAGAAAGGGAGTCTTCGTGCCGGAGCACTGGGTGCTTCCTAGTAGAGATGTGTCCCAGAGGAGTCGACTATCCCTGTGGGTAAGTCTTTATGCCAGAGCAATCAAAGCAAGCTAAGACTGTGTTCCAGATGAGTCGCCTACCCGACAGGTTGAGGTAGCATCCAAAAGGACTCATCTACCTGGCAAAAAGGGATTCTTCATGCTGGAGCACTTGGAGCTCCTTGGTAGAGATGGAGCTCCCTGGCAGAGATAGTGTCCTGAAGGAGTCGCCTATCCCCGCAAGATGCTTCACACTCCTAGAAGTGGGTTGAAGCATGCGTCCATGACCATGGTAAAGTTCACATGGTGTCATGAAAGAATGGACCGACACCAGGGTGTGCTAGTGTAATAGAGTGCAGGGGCAACACATTATGAGTGGCACGATGCATGCGTGCAACATAGTGTGTGCAGTGTCGGGGCCATGATAGTGTGATAGAGAGCTAGGAGGCAAGACTGTATAAGCAGCACGACGCATGGGGTGCGGTGGAGTGTGTGCAGTGCCAGGGGCACACTAGCGTGACAGAGAGTCAGGGGGCACGACTATATTAGCAGTGTGGTGAATGGGCACAACAAAGTGTGTTATGTGCAAGAGGCATTGCGACATGGAAACGATGCACATGCAACATGTGTCACGGAGTCGATGCCCAGATGTGGTAATTCGAATGTGCACTACCAGTCTAGGTAGGAAACTCGGCCGGCGCAGCCAGCTGATTGGGGTCGGCGGACCAATTCAGCCGGGCCATCAACTGAGGTTGGTTGGAAAACTAGGGCAGGCTGGCAGATCGGGGTCACCAGACGGGATAGCAGAGGTCCACCTATGCATAGGCAGGATGGGATAACACATGTAACAAAAAATAATAACTATAACATGTGATTATAATGATAACTAAAAAAAATCTAAATGCGTACAAGTGGAGTGGGGGCGGTGGGCAGTGGTAGTTACAGGTTGCAGGAGATGGCAGCGACAGGCCGTAGCAATGGTGGTTTCTTCAAAGAAGAGGGAGGGCAGGGTGGGGGAATGAAGGCGTAGTGGTGCACTGGGAGGCGTGATAGCGCACATGGAGGCGGGATGACGCACAGGGAGGCACGGTGGTGCGCCAGACAGAGGGTGGCGGCATGGGACGGTGGTGGGGATGCAGTGGTGGCAGCGAAGGATAGCGCTGACAGAAGTTAGGATAAAATAGGGTAGGGATGGTAATGGGGTAGGTCGGATGCGGATTCTAGAAAATCCCAACCCGCCCCGCTACTCAGTGAACTTTGCCCCCCCCCCCCCCCCCGCGCTGACCGGGTTATGTATGTAAAATACCATAACCGATCCTATGAGGATTTAGGAACCCCAAACCCGCCCCGCTCCCACTGTAGCATGAAAAAACCCGTAACTAACCCTACATGTTCTACTTGTTTTAGCAAATATTTCGCTCTTTTTAAACATATATTACACCAAAACTTGCACCCGTGTCACAAAAAATCAACTACACATCATATTAATGTCTAAAAATCCTAATGACGACATTAGTAAATTACAACATAACTCAAATAAATTACAACATAGCTCAAATAAATTACAACATAGTTCAAATAAATTAAAACATAGTTCAAATTATTGTTCAAATAGATAACACCGCTGCTTTACCCATTATCCCAGCCAAGAGTTTCTGTCTAACATCCGGTTGCCCTAGACGTTTACATTTGTCTAAGTGCATACGCAGGTGAGAGTAGTCCCATTTTTTGGGTTAGCCCCAAGGGTTTTCTGGTAGTGAATACATGTTGCTGTCATGTTTCCACCAATTTTTTTCCTTTCGAAGTGTGCCCACACACTACTTTTCAAGTTCTCGTTGTTTAACTCATCGGGGCCACTGTCAAGGTCAACTGGTTCATAAGCAGAGACTCCCATGCTTGCATTTGGTGTTGATGGTTGAGAAGTTTGATCCTCTAATGTAGCTCTAGGGGTTTGCACAGGAGATGATGCAACGGGAGAAGATGTAATTTCATTGGAAGACATGATTTTATCTATATATTCATTTAAACAGAAAAGAATGATTTTCAGGAAAATCAAATAAATTATACCTACTCCAAAATAATACCAAATTGGCAAGGACTTTTCTAGTATGCCGTCATAAAACCATAAATAAACAGCATGAAAAACTAATTGATAATAACATAAGAACTTAAAGAGCAAAAAACTGCCACCCAACCAGTAATTGCAATAATGAACCCAACAAATAAGAACAAAGTTCCCAGCAATGACAAAGCACCTGGCAAATGCAAACAGTAGACCCAGTGACCCACTGTCACACCCAACATGCTTCTTTCTGATGTAGTCCTTTTTTTTGGGTTTAGTTGAAGATTTATTAATTCATGACCTTTACGTGTTAGTGGCTTTGGCAGAGCAACAGTCTAATTCAAAACGATTGAAACATGTTTCTATCTACTTTATTTTCCCAAAACTATCCTGCATCACTTTTCTTGACTCGATGTCTTGTATTTATCTGATTGTGTGCAAACAGGGTATTACCCAGGTCCTCTCTAATCTCTATTATAGATGGTCAGCATCAACCTTGGTTGAATGGAATGGAGTTGTTAAAAGAACAACAGTGCCTTCTTGTGTTCAAAGACAAGACAAATCATCATTTCAGTAAGATGGCCTCTAGAAAAGGAAAATATATGCACGTTACAACAGGGCATTCTTATGTTCACAGAATACAGGTTCCCATTAAAGAATATGTATTCCTTACCAAATAGCTACTAAGACGGTTACTACAGTTATTTATTACAATGAAAAGAATGGTAATCATTAAGCTTTAACAAACAAAACAACTGAACAAGCAGTCAAGCACCTTCTATCTACAGCTAAATCACTTATGCCTTTCATGAAATGGGTTAAATGACAAAGTTAGAAATTCCAATTTCCTGGATAGCTCCATTTTCTGCAGTCGGCACCCTGTTTCACTTGCTTTGACTATTGTATCACTATCATGCTATTAAGACAGCTAAATCACTAAGTTTTAACTTGTGAATCAGGAAAGATTTTCTCCTTCAAGAAGAAGATGAACAAAACATGGAAGAGAGAATGATTACCTGGTTAACATAAACCTGTAGATTTCCTCAACGAAGTCAACGTTCGTCTTCAATTCTTGGCCGTACAGTGGAGAATGGTCGTGCGTCAACCGCTGTGCAGTACTGCGGTTGAGAGGCAAAGAGCCAGCCGAGAGTGGAGAGCTGTAAGAGTGAGAAGGCACAGTCGCACAGAATAAGAATTTAAGGTTTACAAGAAAAAAAATCCCGAGGCGGGTCGGATCACGGGGGCGATTTAAGTGTGTACCATCCCCGACCCTAACCCGCTGCAATTTGTTTTTTAAAAATACCCTACCCGACCCATGCCCAGGTCAAAGTCAAAATCACCCGCTCTTATCGGGGTGGGGCGGAGATCTGCGGGTTCGGATTTTTTGCCATCCTTAGAAGAGGGAGGAGAGGAGAGGAGATGAGAGGAGAGAGAGTTTTATTGTTAGAACTTTTAGTGACTAGCGAATGAATTTTAACGATGGATTATTCCGTTGCTAAAAGCCTATTTTTAAAGTTTAAAATAGGACTTTTAGCGATGGAGTAATATGTCGCTAAAAGTTTTATATGAAATGATGGGTTTTTAACTACAGAATATTTTCGTCACAAAAGCCATTAAAATATTACAAATACTATTTTTAGAGATACATTATGTTCTGCGCTAATTTTTTAAAGAATATTTAAAAATTTTGACTAAAAAAAAAATTTGGAACCCGTCGATTTAAGTCCGTCGGTAAAGGTTTTTACCAACGTGTTCCGTCTATAAAAATATTTTTTGATGGATAATTAACGACGTGTTTTTCTGTCACTAAAAGTGCTTGGCAACAGATTTTGGTCTATTGCTAAAAATCCATCGCTAAAGGATACTTTTCTTATAGTCAGATAATGGACACTGGATGAAAGTCAACAGCTGGAAAATTAAGGTTAATGCGTCATTAATGCTGATGTAGTGACAGTTTAAAGTGGGATTAGATAATGATGAGGACAGTTTATGACGGTTCAAGTTCTTGTGGAATGTGGGGTCATGATACCGGTATGACTGACACGTGGAGAAATCATGTCAGAATAAGTTCCCAATATTAACGAAGTTGTCGATAAAGAAATTGATAGCAGCAATTATAAGCGATTTTCAAGTGATTCCTTTTGAAATCAAACTAAAGGATTGGAGAAAATGTTTTTGGCAGAAAATCAGAATAAAAGGAAGAAGAAGGGTCAGCGGAAGAGAACAATTCAACACTCAACTTAAAGAAATGACTTGATTTCAAGTCTTTATCTTTTTCTTTCCTTTTAGACATTTGGCGTATGCAGCATTATTGACTTCTACAGATAGAGGCTTTTAATTTGTTTATGTCAATTGACTTATTGGTAAAAGTTACCATTTGTCTTGGGTGTGCAGTCTATAACTTGATTATTCAATTAGTCAAAGCTTTCAATTTTTAGGCATTTTCATTACATTAAAAGTTTCACATTTAGAGAAGTACTCAGACCAGAGGCAAAAAAGAACACAACATTAATTACAATTTGCTATTGAGAGCAAACACCTGGTCGGTGATTGAAAAAGTTGCTGCATTTTTTTGTAGTAAATTTGCTTGACCAGGTGCAAGATTTTCCTAGACTTGATATATATCATTTGGATTACCTTTAATTTTCAACCCTCGATTAAAGATTAAAGCTTGTACCTTTTCCTCTTACATAAATTTCTTGTTTTGCGTGCTTTGCATACGCCTCAAAATAGGATAATGCATATCAACAGTTTCTTTGACTCTGGCAATGCCTTACCTGTGATTTTATCTTGTCTGTGCAGATCTTTACTTCTCGTCTGACATTGATTTGAACTGATCTTGTTTGCTTAATTGTTGCAAGATCTTCCTCAAATAGACCCTAGCTATGATTTTCTAATCACTATATCTTATTTTGCTTGACGCTCTTGCAGCATAGCAATAGCTTGTGTCCAACGAGAATATGGCTCAGTATCCAAACCTGGAAGAGGATGAGGTCTCTAATCTGACCTGCACTTAAACACACGTGAGGAAGAAGGATAAGGACAACACACATCAGGCGGGGCAGATCGATATAAGTTGCAAATGAATTTATTTATGTATTCAATGTTTGTTGCCTCAATGTCTTCATTATTTTGTAGGTCTCGTATGAACAGTTTAGGGGATCTGGGCAACAGTTTGACCATCCATCAGCATCCACAAGTAAGGATACGAGTACCAGGGGATTGAAGTAGTTACTAGATACACAGGGGGTCGTTAATAGGTCGATAGGGCACATACACGGCCTGCCTAGCACGACTGAATGTGTCGTGATAAGAGCGTCCCCACCCCTTGTTGTCCCTCCACAGATGCAGACACCAGCCACAACGTGATAGCTACACCCAGATAATATCCTTCGCATTACTAGGGAGGTGTTCTGGATGATCAGCGCATGGGAGGATCAGCTACAAAACAATTATTTTATGAAGTCAATTAACACATGAATATAATGTACAATTAGTATCGTATTAATTTGTTCACGCCTTTACCTGTAGGGCACTATTGCTGGACATACCGAGTCAGATCCGGATGATAGTACCCCCATGGACGAGCATGATCAGCAAAATTCAGATCCTTGTCTCGCTGACACTTGAGCCCTTCCCCTCCCATGCCCTCTTGCACTTGTGCGGATCCCCTCCCCTATATAAATCACCCTCATGTGCCCTCTTAGACTTATGCTTCCCTCTCGTCCTCTTCTCTTCTCCATTTGTATCATGTTCTCGTGTCCTCTTGAACTCTGTATACATTCAATTTTTTGATTATAAAGAATTTGTGAATTTCTCTCTGTGTGTGTTAGGGTTTAATAATTGCTGAAGGATCAGCAATTATTTAAGCCTATTGTTGATTGAGAATTGATAGTTGGGATTGAGATTTGATTGTTGAATTTGAATTACAGGTTTGGGTATTACAAAAATAAAAAAAATCTCTTAGAAATTAATTTGACTTTTAGCGACTGATTTTATTCCTCGCTAAAAGGCTTTTGGGATGGATTTTGGCCTTTTGTCCGTCGTTAAAAGACAAGTTTATTGTAGTGTGTATTGGTCACAATTACTTAAAAGTTTAACATTCCGACATTGCCCCCCTTGACTCGTGAACTTTGTTCGTACGAGACAATTCAGTTTCTCTCCCAAGTTTTTGGCACTTACCTACCATTACTCCACTACTCGATATAGCCAAATTAAAATAGTACTCTGGTATTTATTTAAACCAGATCCCTTCCGTCAATCTCATGTTCACCCTAGTTCATTCCCCATCCTCATCTTTCTCATTATTCTCCATGTACCAGTAACTTTTCTGACTACACTTTTGTCAATCAATTAACCGTACGAAAGAAGAAATCGATCTCAAGAGGCAATGAAGGAACTGGTTTTACTTTTCTAGTTGGGGCGCTCCGTCTTCAAAAAATCCACGAAAAGAGGATCTTAGGAGTCACCGTCTTATTTAATTAAAGGAATAAAAGACACACAAGTAGATGACTCAAAGGTGTCTAAAAAGACGACTAATTTATCAAAATCAAGAGAGGGATTTGGGGATTAAGTTACGCAACAGGAAAGTGTTAGGCATTCGTCACATTCTTTTCGCCTCTACTTCATTTTTATTGAACTTTGGCCTTAAGAAAACATAGTATGCAAAATATAAAAAGACTCACCCTAAGTTAATTTTGTGTTTTGGCTTGAACTAGATAATAGCAGTCAAGTCGCCTACATATCCAATCGGACTAATCGGAATCAAAACACTGTTGTTCGACTCTGGTCCGACGGGGAGTAATCTACATTTCAGTCCTAGACTTAGACTAATAAATGAAAAGACTCTTTTAATTTATAATAGAAATGTGATTACAAGAATGGAAGACACTTCTCGATTATTATTATCTAAACTAATTTAGAAAACTATAAATATACCTCAAGAAGGCGTTACCGTAGAAGACATTGTAACTCCTTATGATGAATCCATGTTGCATGTGACTTATGTATGTAGAAATGAATATGAAGTGCTAAATCTCCCTTAGAGATGATCTACCACTTCTATTAAAGAAATAGTTTAAAAGCTCTAGGGAGAACAAGCTCTTTTTTTTTTGAAAATGAGGCCAAGGGCCTATTTATAATGGTCTAGGACACCCAAAACAGTAATGATGACGATATCAATATATAGTTTGATGATAAGGCAAAACATGTGATAAAAATTACAGATTGACAAGATAGAGTGATATGGATTTCAAGGAGGAATGATATGTTTTCTATTAAATCTGCATGGAGGCTATGAGAACTACTGCAATTGTGGCCCCATCGTGGAATTGTTTGGTTCTCTGGCAAGTATGCTTTCATCTTATGGATTTTTTGTACAGATTGTTTTTTGACGAAAAAAGACAAACTGAAGAAATAAAATTGTATTGTTGATAAAACTTGTTCTTTTGCTAGTCACAAAAGAAAACAAAGGATCATGTATTCATGGAATGCAAATATGCAAGGAGAACCGTGGGAAGAAATACTCACTGAACTGCAAATTACTATTCCTCTACTCTCTTGACAAAAAATTTCACCTTTGCTATTAGGAGATTCAAAGGTAAAAGTTTTCATGCTCGACTGTGCAAGTTTGCTATTGCTACTCATTATGCAGTGTGGATGGAGAGGAATTCAATATTTTTACTTATTTGCAAGGATTGAATTAATTGATTCAATTTAAAATTCAAGCCTGGACAAAATGCTCATCCCATAGCATTAATATAGGCAACTATGTAATGCTTGGGGTTTTACTAATAGAATGCTATTATATTAGAGTTTTGGTTTTAGAATTTTGTTTCCTTGATGCAGGGTGGGGAGTATATAGAGACACCTTTGAAAGAGAAGTCAATAGAATAAAGGACAAGAATCCTAATCACTTAAGTCAAAAAATTTCAATCGATCAATCAAGGGCTATTTGTTTGCATTTTTATTTCTTAAATTTGTAATGATGGAAAAAAGATTTCTTTTTTGGTTGTTTGCTTGCAATATTTTGCTTTTGTAAAAATAAAAATAAAAACACTACACTCCACCCACATTCCTGTTATAGAAAAATGAAAACCCACCCCTTGAGAAAAAAACCCTCTTCACAATTCTCTGACAGAATTCACTCTATGCTAGAGGAAAAAAAAAGCAAAATAAAAACATTGTTCCAACTTTTTTCTGCCGTCTTTTAACACACTACAGTCCACCCACACTGCAATATTACCATTCTAGACCCAGGAACTACATCCATCCAATCGTTGGCACCACCCTCTGCACATTCCATGCATTGCCATCTTAGACCCACAATCCACTGCCATGCAATTGCTGCCACCACCCTCTGTAGCTTCCACCGCCATCCAAAACCCACGATCCAATTGCTGACACCATCCCTCGCGCCTTCTATCGTCATCCAAGATCATGATCCATCACCATCTACGAGCACCTTCCATAAATCGAACCCTCCCTCCCCAATTGTGCATCATCAGATAGACTGCCAGTGGCAGTTAATGGCAATCAGGAAATTGTAGAAATATATCATTACTTGATATAGCTAAAAATACACCTCCAATCTACAGATGACACTTGGCACTTATGACACGTAGTCCAAACTAGATTATTACTTATTAGGCAGTTGCCATATCAGTCACCAGGTAGAATCCTAAAAGGACTCTACCTCTATCAAAGATTGAGATGTGATCTTCTAGGATCCTAATTTGAATCTGATTAGTTGTGCAAAACCTGATTCTACCGGGGTTCTCCTTCCTACTACTATATAAAGGGGTCTAACCCCTTAGGTATGGAGAACTTCACACACTATTACACATTGTGTTTTATTGCTTCTTCAGAGTTCTACATTGTTAGCTGTCTCTGACTTAAGCATCAGAGCGTTCCTTTGCAGGCCTGCTTACTGAAGTGGTTTCTGATCCAATTTTTAGCTGCAACAGATTGACGCCATCTGTGGGACCCTCAGGAAACATGGCCAATCATTCTTCATCTAGTGACTCTTCATGCAGTCGTTCTCAAAACTGTCATAGCTCTCATCAACTTAGTCATTCTCGCGACCAATGTTCGACACCTTCACATTGATGTGCCAGTTCTGCAGAAGATGTCCATATTAATGTGACATCTACCACTCCCGAATAAGAGACCATATCTCGAAGAAATTAGTCTCCAACATCTACTCTAAAAAATGGTGACCTTCGTCATCGTTTGAACCGTTGATTGTTTAAAACACCCCATGCTGACCTTACAAAAGAGATCCACCAACTGAAAGATGTCGTAAACACTCTTCAAAGAAAGCTCGACATGGCGGTGGATCCACCATCTACCCATCATTCTTATCTTGACCATAGTGACCTTCGTCTCCGTCTCACCTCGAGATCAAGCTACAGGCACAAATATAGATAAGCGGTCGATCAGACATTCAATCCCAAGTATAAGGGTAGAAAACACACAATTAGGATCAGATCATGCTACCGTCGTGATCCATCAGTCGAAGACACTACCGACTCCTCTTCCGAACAAATTTCCAAAGCTGAGACCCCTCGAAGATCTATCCACAGAAAGAGGACACCTGAGTTTAGAGAAGGAGACTCCTGAAAGATTTTCCCTAGATATCCTTCTCCAGAACGATCTCCCACCGAGGAAAAAATCTGGATATCCGTTATCCGAGGCCATCGAGAAGGCAAAGCTACCTCCCAATTTTTGAATGCCTCAACGTGACCTCTACGACAAAACTAGAGATCCGAGAGAACATGTTTACCAGTTCGAAACAAACATGCTACTCCTCCTGGTCTCAAATGCTGTCATGTGCAGAGTCTTTCCTACCACACTGAGGAAGGCTGCACATGCATGGTTCAAATCTCTATAACCGAGATCCATTTATTCCTTCGGCCAATTATCGAATCTCTTTCAGAAACACTTTGTAAGCAGTCACTCCCGAAGGAAAAACTCAACGAGTCTGCTTAACATTATGTAAGAGAAAAATGAGTCTCTCGCATGCTTTCTCAGACGATTCAGCGCGGCCACTTTGGAAATCGATAACCAGGACGAATACGTAAAGTATACTGCATTCCTTCGAGGCCTCCGACCAACATCCAAGTTTGCATTCTGTGCTGAAAAAAGTCCTTTAGGTAATATGAAGGCCTTTCTCGAAAAGGCTAACAAATACATTGAAGCTGAAGAATACCTGGAGACACATAGAGGACGACGTGGAGAAGGTAGGGAAGAGTAGAAAAAATGATCTCAGGAAATAACTCCCCACGGGGGAAAGTCAACCAAATGTTCTAAACGAGAGGAACGGCGTCCCGAAGACCCATTTGCCTTGGAAAAATTGACACCCCTCAATGCCAAACCATCACAGATACTTCACCACATCAAAGACAACAAAGCTCTCCAATGGCCCAAAAAAGATGAGATCTCGGCCGAACAAATGGAACAAAGATTTATGGTGTCACTTTCACAACAATCATGGCCACTAAACTGACAATTGTAGGTCACTTAAGCGAGCAATCGAAGCCCTTATCAAGCGTGGCCAGTTGAGAATGTTTGTAGCTCGCAAAGAAGGACAACAACAGACACATTCGACCATGGAAGAAAGAGAAGAACAAGAAGAGAATGTGGGTACGATCAACACCATATCTAGGGGATTAGCCACAGGAGGTTCATCAGGACAGGCTCAAAAAGCGTACACCAGAGAAGTGTGCATAACGAGCCAGCCCCCAAATAAGAAACAAAAGACTATGCCCGTAGCTATGATTACCTTTTCCAACAAAGATTTAAAAGACATAAAGACTCGTCATGATGATCCATTAGTTATCACGATCAAGGCTGGGAACTTTGATGTAAAGCGTGTTTTGGTTGATAGCGGGAGTACTGCAAAAGTCTTATTTTATGATGCGTTCAAAAAGATGAACATTCCGACGGATGTCTTTAAAAGATGAATATGCCATTGTATGGATTCTCCAACCATCCAGTTACAGTCAAAGGCATTATCGCACTCCTAGTTGCGATCGGCACACCTCCGATGCAAGCCAACTTCATGCTTGATTTTGTGGTGGTAAAGGTCCCCTCTACATTCAACGGCATTTTGGGACGACCAGCACTCAATTGGTTACAGGCTGTGGTGTCGACTTACCACCTCAAAATGAAGTTTCCCACAGAACACGGGATTGGAGGGGTGAAAGGAGACCAGACTACAACTCGTCAGTGCTACATGGCTTCATGTCAATCAAAGAATAAGGAAGCACTCATTATCGAAGACCTCCGAGAAGATACAAAGATGCAAAGGCGAAAACCAGTTGAAGAGCTGGTAAGCATTGAAGTATACCCCAGAGAAGAAAACAAGACAATTTGCATAGGTTTGAATCTTAAGGAAGACACCAAGCTCGAGTTGGTGAACCTACTGAGAACCTATGTGGATGTCTTTGCATGGACAACTGTAGACATGCCTGGAATTGATCCCGAGGTCATCACCCACATGTTAAATGTTGATCCATCTAGAAAAACTATCAAACAGAAGAAGAGGACTTTTGCTCCAGAAAGACAGGAGAAGATTGAAGAAGAAATAAATAAACTCCTAACTGCCAACTTTATTGAAAAGATCTACTACCCCGATTTGATCGCCAATGTTGTCATGGTTCCTAAATCAGGCGACAAATGACGAATTTGTACCAATTACACAGATCATAACAAAGCATGCCCGAAGGATAGCTACCCACTTCCAAGGATCAACCTTCTTATTGATGTTATATTGGGTCACGAGCTGCTTAGCTTTATGGATGCTGCTTATTATGGTTATAACCAGATCCTGATGCATGAAGATGACGTCTCCAAAACTTCACTCATCATGGAAAGAGGGTTATACTGTCATAAAGTAATCCCTTTGGACTCAAGAACGCTGGGGCAACTTACCAATGCCTGTTGAACATGATCTTTCGAGACTTGATCGGAAAGAACGTGGAGGTCTATGTCGACGATATGCTTGTTAAGAGTATAAAGTCTAAATTCCACGTCAAAGACTTGAAAGAAGCTTTCAACATCCTTCAAAAGTATAAAATAAAGCCGAACCCACTTAAATGCACTTTCAAAGTTACATCGAGGAAATTTTTAGGGTTTATGGTTTCTCAATGAGGAATTGAGTCAAACCCAGAAAAGATCAAGGCCATTCAAACCATGACGTCCCCAAAAAACCGTCAAACAAGTGCAAGCGTTAACATGAAGGGTTACAACCTTGGGAAGATTCATGGCTCTATCAGCTGAACGATGCTTACCATTCTTCAAAGCCATTAGAAAAGAAAAATTCTTTCCTGGACGGATGATTGTCAGAAATCATTCGAAGAACTCAAAAAATACTTAAGTTCTCCGCCTCTACTTTCAAAACCACTTCCCGGATAAAACTGATTTCTATACCTCTCAGTCACCGAAGTCGGAGTCAGCACTGTTTTAGTCAGAGAGGAGGATGGATTCCAGAAACCAATCTATTACGTCAGCAAAGTCTTATACGATGTAGAGACAAGATATTCGAAGATCGACAAGAATGCACTAGCCCTTATCATATCAGCTAGGCATCTATAACCGTATTTCCAGTCTCATACCATTGTCGTTTTGAAGGACCAACCACTTAGAAAGGTTTTACTGAGCCCCGAGGCATCAGTAAGATTGGTAAATTGGTCGGTTGAGTTGGGGGAATTCGATATCTAATATAAACCTCGCACTACAATTAAAGCTCAAGGGCTAGCAGACTTTATTGTTGAGTGCACATCACCTGAAGACCCCCCCTCAGTTGGTGATTTATGGGGTTCTGGACCCTTGGAATCTTTATGTAGATGGCTCTTCACCCATCGATAGTAATGGAGCCGGAATTATTCTTATCAGTCCAGAAGGTGGACTGATAAGTATGAGTATGAGGCTCTCCTCATAGGTATAAGGCTAGCACATGCTCTAAAGGTGGACTCCCTATCAGTTCATAGTGATTCCCAATTGGTGGTCAATCATGTCTTAGGAGATTACAAGGTCAAGGATGAAAGAATGGCTCAATATCTCCAATTAGTTAAGATGTCAGCTTCGAAGTTTAAGAACTTCACCATTCGTCAAATTCCCCGAGATCAGATTACTGAGGTAGATACATTATCAAGGCTCGCTTCTGCCAAAGTGACAGACGCCCGACACTCAGTTTACCTTGAGTTCCTTAAAGATCGTAGTATCAGTTCTCAAACTGAGATTAGAATGATAGATCAAGAACCCTGTTGGATGTACATGATCATCATATACTTGTCCACAGGTGAATTACCAAGTGAAAGACATGAGGCGAGGAACCTTTGTGTCAAAGCTGCTCGGTATGCATTGGTGGATGGGGTTCTATACAAAAAATCCTTCAACCTTCCTTACCTCAGATGCTTATGCCCATTAGAATCCTTATATGCATTGCAAGAAGTACATGAAGGGATATGCGGTCAACATCTCAGAGGAAGGACATTAGCCTAGAAAATCTTAGAGCAAGGATATTATTGGCCTGCGATACAAAAGGACACCATCGAATTCACACGGAGGTGCGACAAATGTCAAAAGTTTGCCCCAGTAACACATACACCAGTCACTCCTTTGACTTTGGTCATCTCCTCAATTCCTTTTGAATTATGGGGAATGGATCTGCTAGGCCCTTTTCCCATGGCATCTGGACAATGACAATTTGTGACTGTGGCAATAGACAACTTCACCAAATGGACTGAAGCAGAATCTCTGGCCACCATTACTTCAGCCAAATGTGAAGATTTCTTTTGAAAAAATGTCGTCTGCTGTTTTAGAGTACCAAGAGCTTTAGTTATTGATAACGAAAAGCAGTTTGACAACAACAACTTCCGAACCTTTTGCACGAATCTTTCGATTGATTTGAAGTTCACTTCTGTAGCTCATCCACAATCCAATGGTCAGATTAAAAACATGAACCATAGCATCTTACAAGGATTGAAGAAGAAATTGGATGAAGCTAAAGGCGCATGGGTTAATGAACTCCCCAAGATGTTGAGGCGTACTGAACAACTCCACATTCGGTCACAGGAGAAATGCCTTTCTTACTCTGCTATGGAACATAAGCAATGTTGCCAGCTGAGATAGAAGTTCTAACAATACGGGCCTTGCACTTCAACGAAGTAAACAACAAAGTTGGACTCCGAGCAAATCTTGTTTTGGTAGAAGGAGCTCGAACTCAAGCCCATAAACGATTCGTTGTTATAAAATAGCGAGTCACACGTTATTACAATCAGGAGTTCGGTCCAAGCAATTTAAAGAAGGAGATTTGGTACTGCGCAAGTTAGAAGTGTCTAACCCAAAGGCAGCGACGGGAAAGTTATCTCCAAATTAGGAAGGACCCTATCGTGTTATAAAGGTGCTCAAGCCAGGCGCCTATACACTGGGAACACTATCGGGAGAACCCATCCCTCGTACTTGGAATCTTGAGAACATACGTAAGTACTACCAGTAGCATCTTGCCCCTAGGCAAGATGCTTCTTTTCAGGGGGATGTGGGGCCAGACCTCATCAAAACCCCCATTTTCTAGAAACAGTCTTTAGTAGCTTTTTTTGAAATAATGGGTTGTCAAGCAATCCAGTGTAAACTTTATCTTTTTGCTCAAGCAATAAAGTTATTTTTTAGCATTGTTGCAATGTGCTACAAACTAAGCCAAAACATTCTGCCAGAACAAAATGATGGCCGAACACTCTACCCAAGCAGAGTGCTGAACTTAGACAAAACATTCTGCCTGAACAGAATGATGGCCGAACACTCTGCCCGAGCAGAGTGAATAACTCTTGTTTTTAAACATGAGTTGGCCAAACAGATTAACTCCAGATCTAAGTCTGTGAAGACGCAAAAGTTAATGAGGGCATCGTCACTCCACCAAAGCTTTTACTTCTTTAAAATTTAGGCCGAGCGAGGGTGCTTGACTTCTCTACCAACTCTTTAAATGATGAATAAAGATTTTTAGGTTAAAGTAAAAATAAATAATGTTGTGTGAATGGTATCATAAATCACGAGAAACACATAGTAAAAGCAAAACCAAATGCAATAAAAAGATAGAGTTTTACAAAAGCTCTTGAAAGGGCATTAAAATACTCAGTCTAACAAGAAGAGCCTAGATACAAAGACAAAATCTAAGGCTCGGGGGCATCTCCCGCCTCTCAAGGCATAACTGTCTCCCCAGATGGAGACACGACTGCAGGCATAACAAAGTACCCCAAAGGAATGTCGGGGAAGCACTCGACGAACATCTCCTTGGCCTTCATGAAGCCCATCTCATAGATCTCTAAGCCATCATCGGTGCGCTTCTTCAGCCATTCTTCCCCTGTATTTCCGTCAAGGAAATCGTGAATGCCTTAGTCTCAAGCCTTCTTCACCTCTTCTGTCGCCTTCCTCTTTACCCATTCTAGTCTCCTCTCTAGACTCTCAATCAGAGCAAGGTAGTCAGCCTCTTGCTTGCTCAGCTCTTGAGCGCTATGGGTGGCTTCCTCTGCCTCCTTGACAGCATCCTTCTTCTACTGAGCCTCCTCAGCTGCCACGTGCCTCACCATCTCAAAGCAAGACAGCATTTCAGACCCGCTCGCGTACATCTGGAATAAAGGTTGGAACATTCAGCTAAAGGAAGTTTGAAAAGGAAAACAATAGTTAGATGGAAGAAAGAACATTACCGTATATACAGCTTGAGCAAAGGAACATGCAAAAGTCTCATGAGTCTGGTTTTGAAAAACCTCCTTCTCCCGCGGAAGAACTCTGTGAACTAGATGCTGCTCTGAGATCTGACTGTTTGGCATCCCAATGTCATTGCACCTAAGGGTTCATCTGGGACGAAAGATGAGATCCTCGTCGATAGACACTCTCTCAGCAATCTGCAGAGAATGATCAGGAGGAGTAACTCTTGTCTTCTTCAGAGGGGGGGGGGAACTCAACACATGGCTACTTTTCTTTCCTCTTTCCCTTGGCTTTTTGTAGAACACCAAGAAAGCCTCCTTGCAGCAATTTTCCACTTTGGCTAGCCATTTTTGCAAGAGAGAAATGAGTCAATACGAGCATTAACATTGAAATAAAGGCTGAAGCTAAGAACCTACACAAAGCACACCTAGAGGAATGCTCTCAGTAGAAATAGCAGGAAGATGGGGAATTAAAGCTCCCACTGGAACAGGCTTGCAGGGAATAATCATCGCCCACTCAAACTGTTGCTATGATAGAGGTTCGTCAATTGAAAGCCCTCCTTGAAGTTTGATGTGGCTAAGGATATGCTTGGTAAGGTTATTAGGAGTGGACTTGCCTGGGCTTTCAAAATCCTTACAGTAAGGATTCCAGTCTCTATCAAACGGAAGCTGCCCTTTGTCCAGACGGCCCACAAAGAAGTATCTAGAGTGCCAACCTTTATTCGACTTTGGTCCTCCCTTCAGAAGTCGTTACCTACTATGAATGAAATACCATCCCGGACAGTTGGCTACTCGTTTGACAAAACAAATTTTGAAGAACACTCTCATAAAATCTATTGCATCTAGTTTGTAGCCTGAAGTCCGAACCAAATATATAAGCCCGACAAGCTTCCTCCAACCATTAGGAACAAGCCGCCTGGGAGCCATGTGATAATGCTTGAAGAAACAAAGAGCAAAAGGGTGAAGAGGAAACCTATACCCTGACTTCACCTGCTCTTCATAGATCCCAGTTTCAAACTTGGTGTCATAATTAGCTGGTTCTTACAAACCAGGAAAACGAGCATACCAACCTTCGGGAAGAGGATATTACCAAATCAATTCCAACAAATCTTCGTTAGACATCTTACTTGACTTTTCATATGCCGTATACCAAGGCTTAGGATTAGCCTTATCATCGGCTTGATCCTTCCCATCTCCTAAGGCATTCTTGGCAAGCAGAGAATGTGAAGGTTGAGAGGATGAAGGGGGTAGTCGTTGTGAAGTTGAAGGTTGTGGGTTTGAAGTTCCAACTTCATAACCTTTATTCAACTTCGGTCCTCCCTTCAGCAGTCGTTGCCCACTATTAATGTAATACCATCCTGGGCAGTTGGCGACTCTTTTGACAAAACAGATTTTGAAGAACACTCTCATAAAATTTGGTGCATCTGATTTGTAGCCTGAAGTTTGAACCACATATATAAGCCCGACAAGCTTCCTTCAACCATTTGGAACAAGCTGCCTGGCAGCCATGTGATAATGCTCGAAGAAACGAAGAGCAAAAGGGTGAAGAGGAAGCCTATACCCTGACTTCACCTGCTCTTCGTAGACCCAGTTTCAAACTTGGTTCCTTAATTAGCTGGTTCTTGCAAACCAGGAAGATGAGCATACCAACCTTGGGGAAGAGGATATTCCTGAATCAATTCCAACAAATCTTATCTGGACATCTTACTTGACTTTTCATATGTGGTAAACCAAGGCTTAGGATTAGCCTTGTCCTCGACTTGATCCTTCACATCTCCTAAGGCATTCTTGGCAGGCAGATAATGTGAAGGTTGAGAGGATGAAGGGGGTAATGGTTGTGACGTTGAAGGTTGCGGAAGTTGTGGGTTTAAAGTCCCAACTTCACTTCCTGAAGTTGGAACCCGTTCTGAACTTCAAGATGAACTATTACACACGACTATATTCTCTTCGAAAGACGTTGAAGTTTCAGACATGTTTTCTATTGTTAACTTAGGAAACTATGAAAACTTAAAGTGCTGAACAAAAAGAGGAGAGGAAAAGAGACTTACTTGAAAAGAAGGATGCTTCCAAATGATTCGAGTGGGGTAAAAATGAAGTGAAGATATCTTCTTATAGAGAAAGCTCCTAGTAACCGCCTCTTGGAATACCCAACGGTTTATCTACCCCTTACGTGTTACAAGCTAAGAGAAGAGGAGTTTGAAACTTAAAATTTTTCCCGCTCAAAAGCATTAATTGCGAAAAGGACACGTGGAAATGAACCGAACATGATTCTGCCTCTATAGCAATCTGCCTGAGTAGAATGCCTCTTGACCAAGTAGGATTCTGCCCGAGCAGAATTCTTCGTAGTCGAGAAAATTCTGCCCGAGTAGAATTGTGCCCGAGCATTCTGCCTAATTAGACTGGTATTGATTGCCTGAGTAGACTGCTCATTGATTCTGATCGAGCAGAATCGTGTCTGAGCACTTTGCTCGAGCAGAATGCCTCATTGGCCAAACACGATTCTGCCCGAGCAGATTCATGTCCGAGTACTCTGCCCGAGTAGAATGCTCATTGGCCGAGTAGAATTGTGCCCTAGCACTCTGCCTGAGCACCCTGCCAGAGCAGAATGCCTCTTGGCCGAACACGATTCTGCCTGAGCAGAATCGTGTCCGATTACTCTGCCTGAGCAGAATGCTCATTAGCTGAACACAATTTTGCTCGAGTAGAATTGTTCCCGAGCACTCTACCCGAGTAGAATGCTCATTGGCCAAACACAATTCTGCCCGAGCAGATTTGTGCCCGAGCACTCTGTCTGAGCAGAATGCCTCTTGGCTAAACACAATTATGTTCGAGCATAGTTATGCCCGAGCACTCTGCCCGAGTAGAATGCTCATTAGCCGAACACAATTCTGCCTGAGCAGAATTGTGCCGGAGCAGAATGCTCTTTGGCAGAGCCCAATTCTGCTTGAGCAAAATTGTGTCCGAGCAAGATTTCGCCCGAGCGGAATCATGTCCGAACAGAATTTTCCCCGAGCAAAATTGCTTCGGGTATTTGAAATGTTATAAAAAACAGATTCGATTATGTTTTGGCATATTTCGCTATCACTAGTGGGAAAAAGTGTGCTTCCACCTGCTTTATTAACGCTGGTAAAAGCAAGGGACATGTGATATAGCTAAAAATACGCCTCCAATCTACAGACGACACGTGGCAGTTATGACATGTAGTCCAAACTAGATTATTGTTGATAGACACTTGTCAAATCAGTCACCAGGCAAAATCCTAAAAGGACTCTAACTCTATCAAAGATTGAGATGTGATACTCTAGGATCCTAATTTGATTCTGATTGGAGTTATGCAAAACCTAATTCTACTAGAGTTCTCCTTCCTACTACTATATAAAGGGGTCTAACCCCTCAGTTATGGAGAACTTTACACATAATTACACATTGTGTTTTACTGCTTCTTCAGAGTTCTACATTGTTAGCCGTCTCTGACTTAAGCATCGGAGCGTTCTCCCGCCGAAACCCAACCCGGCGGTCACTCTGTGTTCTCAACTTGGATTCTGGAATTAGATTTATCATTCAAAATCAAATGGAAAGTCTGAGGCTAGCTGCACCATCTTCTGGTGGATATAGGGGTTTTGGGCCATGGTGGTTGAAGGGAAAGAGTGGGGTGTGTTCTGACACAACGTTACAAATGAAAATTGAGTGGGGTTTGGCTTTGAAAAGCGGCTGATTAGTGGGCCATATGTAAAACATTTTGAGAAATTTTAAGAGTATTATGGATACTCCACACATCAATAGTACGGATATCTTGTGAAATTACGGTGGAAAAACTGTTATGAATAGTGTAAATGACAAAGATTATGTGAAGAAAACCAACATTAAACAGTTTTTGTAACAATTTAAACGACCAAGATGATATTTTTGTTTTGATTTTTTTTCTAAACAAAAAATCACAATGCAAAAACAAGAAATGAAAAACTAAAATTTTGAAAATGTAAACGAACAACCCCTTAGAATTAGGCAAATTACACATATGTCTCCGAGGTTAAGGTATAATTACAGTCAAAGACATTAAGTTTTAAAATATAAAATACCATGACCAAATACTTTTAAAATGTATTAGTCTTGTCTATTTGTCAGGGTTCCATCCAAAACGTGTATTTTTTATGATGTCATCAATACGTATTTTTAAAATTATTATACCCCCTTGTACTGTATATACTGAATATTTTTAAAATTTTTAAATTAGGATTTCAAGCCTTAATTAAAGATTAGGGCTTTAAAACACTAAAATTGATTTGTTCTCAATCTTTACAATTTTATTTTATCAAAATTTTTCAATCTGCAAATTAGGGTTTTTTTGAAACCCTAATTCTTAATCTGCAAATTAAACTTCATTGAAATCCTCCCCACGCGATGGCAGACCTCTCCCTCGCCCCACGCCGGAAGCCTTATCCTTCCTCTCCCCTCCTGCCTCCCTCTCCTCCTCCCTCCACCACCACAACCCCACCACTCGTCTCCTCCTACGCACCCCCTCCCTCTGCCCCCACACCCGTTTCTCCATCTGAGCCTCCACGCCTACCCCCACATTGACCCAAGACGACCTCAAGACACTCGCTGCGGTCGAGTACATCAAGTCCGACATGGTCCTCAGCCTCGGCACATGCTCCATTTCCGCCTTTGTAGTTGCCAAAGTCGACCCTCTTGAAATCCAGCGACGGTGCCCTCTTGCAATTGACGGCACATATTCGGTGGACCCAGATCTGAATCTGGTGAAGGGCCGCCGGGGCGACGAAGGGGGGCGACAGTTGGGCGGGAGTTTGAGAGACAGAAATGGGGTTGGGCGCTCGCGCGCGGGGAGGGGAGGAGGAAGAAGAGTCAATGGCATTAGTCTTTCTTTTTTTTTTTAAGATAAAGTAATGACATTAAAAAAATAAGGTTCTAACTTAGGGACAATAAAGTCTTTTCATTAAAATCGTTAGAATTTTTAAGATTTCGTTTGGTCAATGGATATAAGTGTAATTTTTCCAAACTATTGTCATTGTCTGTAATTATACCCTAACCTCAGGGACATATGTGTAATTTACCCCTTAGAATTTTATATTTACGTTCAACATGATTAATGATTAAAAGACTGAGAATCAATCACCTAACTAGATAGACCACATGAGTAAGCAAAATACACTTTGGGAGAATTCCTTAAGAGAATTTTTGTGCATGAAAATATTTTTAAGTTACTAAAAGACATACTTTTACATATGCACTTGCACTCAGACTCTGAACTGGAGTACAATTTAACATAATTAAAACTTTGGTAGTAACTTTCCCGTACCAGCTAAATTCAAGTTAGTTACCTATTCATTCAGTTTTGGCTCACGGTCTTCCTAAGGAACTCTAACCGTCCTGCGTACAAATTCATTGTGACATATCTCCTTGCAAAGCCCATAGACTAGTTTTGAAACTAAAGTGCGACCAAAACAAGCATATATACCAGGGGTAGAGTCCACTCATAGACTCACCATGATCATTAAACCAATATTGCTTTGGATTCCAATAACACTTGAAACACTTTTTTTTCTAGCTGAAGTTTTTTACGATAATGATTTTCACAAAAAACATAGATGCTACTAATCAGTAGAAAACATAAATCAAACATAAACCTCTAAAATATACCTCGCAAGCCTACTTGCTTGGAGGATTCATGAATGATATGCGAAAGCAAAAGATTACATACTCTTTTAAAGTAATACATGAAAAACTAGTTTCTTTTAAGAGATGATACACCACTTCTAGAAAAAATAGTATAGCTCTAGAAAGAAAATGCTAGATCCTTGAAAATGTTGGTCCAGAGCTCTATTTATAAAGTGAGGAATTATAAATAATACAGATGGTCATATCAATCTGTAATTTGATGATAAAACAAAATATTTGATAAGAAATACAGATTGATAAAAGTCAACTAACCTGTCGGTTTGTCAAAAATTGGCCGGTTCATCCCTTAATTTTATAATATTTTATCCTGAATTTTGAGAGATTATCAGATACTAACTTGGTAATTATTTGATTTTCTTGATGGGATGTAATAGATTCGGCATTTATCTTCATATTTCACATAAATCCATGATTTATATAATCTCTTGAACGTGGATGGTTCACACATAATTCCTTATATCATCTAGGCAAATCACAATCTAGACATTGACTGGACTAACATATTTGGATTGAACTGAGCTAGTTGGACTTGACTATTGAACTAGACTGCTAGACTGGACTGATCCAATCAATTAAGTTATATTATCGGGGCCTAACTCTTAATAGCAGCTCTAATTACTAATAATGCCCCAATAATTAATAATGACTAAAAAAAATGGCGTGTCTACAACTGCCTTGCACTTGCTTGTACCATCTCAATATTTAATTAGAGGTCCTCGTCATCATTCATGAGTTCACTCAAATAAAACCTAATCCTCCTACAAGTGAATTCAAGCTCGTCTCCAATGTCTTCCCATTTTCTTCATTATTGCGTTAACCAAAATCGGCATCTTGAATTGCGGCTGACCAAAATTCTTACCTGTAGTTATTCCACCCAAGACTGGTACTAAAAGAAAGAAAGCATAAATTGTGTAGATTGTGGAACAGTGGCAAAGAAAAGTTATTAGTTTTGACCAAATCGAGAGATGTCAAATGGGCCGGGCTTGGGCCGGCCCAGCCCAAGCCCATCGGGCCTCCAACAAATCGGGCCGGGGCCGGGCCTGGTTCTGAGGATATCTGGGCCCGGTCCAAGCCCAAGCCCTAGGCCCAACATTTAGGGTCGGGCTTGGGCCGGCCCGGGCCCAATTTTTTTTTTTTTTGCATTTTCTTGTTATTCAAGGTAAGGGTTTTTTTTTTTAATTATGGTAATTTGCTGTTAGGGATGCTTTATTAAATCGTCCTTAACAGATTCCAAGTTCCAGCCCACTCAAATTGTAACATAAATTGACAAAATACAGCAAATGTGGGGTACACGATGCATTGGGGTCAGCAATTTCAATACATAAAGATGTTGAAAATTTACTCGATCCCATGACCACTATATTTATAAATAAAAAAATCAAAGACTTTAAGATGTGTTATTATTCTTCGCATTACTTAAATCTTCAATACTGTTTAGGGGGGAAAGGGGGAATAAATCCGTTGGGGGGAAAGGGGGGAAAAGTGAAATTTCAAAAGTAAAGAGGGGGGCCTGAACCGGGCCTGAACTGGGCCAGACCCGGGCCGGGCCTAACCTGGGCCAAACTGGGTCGGGCCTGGCCCGGGCTTTTTTCTGGGAAATGTAGGCCTGGCCTAAGCCCTAGGCCCTAAAAGGCCGGGCCAGCCCGCGGGCCGCCCGGCCCATTTGACAACTCTATGAGAGATGCAGAAAGGAAAGATAATGGTACGACTGCATGAGAAATGAAGAAATTTGACAGAATTCTATAACCATGCTTGTGCAAGGTGATGTATGGGACATAAGATTCACTTGCTGATCTTACTAAAATCTGCAGTCTGCATAATTGTGCTTACATCCACTTTTATTTAATTAATTAATGAGTAAGTGGTGGAGTTACCCATTGGAAACTGCTTTTCACTTTTCTTAGTCCAGTGCCTTTTACTTCTATATTCTTTTAGATAGCTTTGAGCCGTTAATAGTCAGTATGATTGGACTTATATTCCCTTGCATCTAAATAGAACATACAGGTGTCTAATATTTACCAAACAGGGTAGCTAATATAATTTCACAATAATGCCAGGACGCATGATTAAGGACTGTTCAAAAAATCTACACAGTTGGGTTGGTTTTTGGTAGATGAAGAAGCTACAAACTGAATCCTAGTACATATCGGGTTTGTTTGAAACCATTTGGTTTTTAGGTTTTTCGGCCTAATTTGCAGATTTTGAAAAGCTCCAATTTTTTAAGCTGTTTGGTAGAGTTTTGATTTTTAAAATTTTGATAAGCTGTTTGGGCCCAATATGAAACCTTCTAAAAATTACGTCATTTGGCTCCAATCTGCTATTTTTTTTTTTAACCTTTTTCCCAACTGATTTTCATTTTCACTTATACAGATCTGCTGGCAGAATCTATTTAAGATACTCCATTATAATGTCCACCATCCTGCTCGTTCATGATTGTCATCATGCCAGATCCTTTGTAACAGTGTGCTTTAACCATTAAAAAAATATGCTACAGCAAACACACACACATGTAGTTAGCCTTGCCCCTCCCCTCCCCTCCCCTCCATAATTTTCTGGATCTCTTCGCTATTTAACATACCTTCGATCCGAGTGAGCCCCTAACCACTACTAAATGTGAAAATTAGTGTACAACTATGATATACCCTGTCCAAGAGCATGCTATAATATGATCCAGCGAGTACTAGCTGTTGGTGCCTGGATGGCCAGCTTCTTTTTATGGATAGTTTGTTACTCCTAATGCCAACAAAACGGATCCAGCATCACTTTCTTCTATTGATATAAGTTTTTTTTTAACCCTTTTAACTGTGGACTCTAGAAATATATTGTAGTCTTTTGATCACATTAGGGGTACATTTTAATCTTTTAAGAATCAGCAGGCTATCCGTATATACCAAGAGGTTTTTTATTTTTGAGATTTATTTAATGCTATTTGGATCTCGGATTATGGATGCAAAAAAAATTATGAGATTTGCGGAATGTTATGGGTTTGAACCTTGCAAATTTGTAAGATATGATATATTTGCATTGTTATTGTCGACTATTTGAGTTTTGACAACTTTTGGTAACATTGCTTTAATCATGTTATAATCTACCAAAAAATAAAAAGAAAAACAACTCCAAAGTAGTTGTCCTATCAAACACAACTTTGAATTTTGGTTTTTCAATTTTTTTGAATACTAAAACTTTCTTCACCAATTTTTTAAACTGGTGAAGAAAACCATAACTTTTTTCAGTTAAAAAATAAATAAAAACCGAAAACTGCAAACTTTGGCAATCACTACTATAGTTTCCGTGTCTTCTTTCCTTTAGGACTCCATGACTTTTGACATAGCATTTTGAAAGTCATTGTAATGTGAAAAGCCTTGCCGAATCTGAATACTATGTTAACTTCTTATGTTAGGCAGTGATGAACAATCGCTGATGTTCAATATATCCATAGGTTGATCTTAAATTCATTATAGGATTCTCTACTACGTACCCGATGCCAGTAAATCGGGGAAGTGCGGATAAATCACATTAATGTAACCTAGTTGAAAGGCCTAACCACTATCTCTCTCTCTCTCTCTCTCTGAGGCATGAGGAGAAACTGCATGCAAAGTTTCAGAGGAAGACCCTACTAGGAGGCCTGCTTTGATGGTGTCCGTGAATGGAATGCAAGTATCAAAGATTGCAAACAAAGCAAATTTTCGGTTTCACACCGTGCTCCTATCATTCAACTTGTTGCATTCAACACTTAAATAACTAGCTTACAATTTAGTTACAAATGCAAAAGAACAATAAGAATGACCCCATGAGTACCAAAAATATAAAAATTTTGTAAAATTATGCTGTACACTGAAACCTTCCAGAATATTAAAACTTTACATTCGTGAGCAGCTAACAACCACTGAAGTTCAAGATATCCATACTTTGATCCCGTATACATTACTGGTAGGATTTTAGACAATGCCATCGGTGTGTATGTAGAATCAGATACGATCGAATAAATCACTATGTGACCTAGTTGGGAGGAGGAGGAGGTCCCTCAAACCGTCGACCTTCACAACAGAGACAATAGAAATAAATTCAGTATCATACCAATTTCATGACATGAAAAGAGGCTATAAGATGAATAAGGACATGCCAAATAACATGTAGCTAGTTAAAGAAAAACTGTTGGCCTTAGCAAGTAAGAGCCTACGAGGTGCTGATTATTATAACTACAAAATTGGAAGAAATGAATCATTACGTACTCAAACCGTATTAGTGCATCATTTGTCAAGGACAAACTTAAGTAGCGTGTTTTCTCTATTTTAGCTAGAATGGTTTCTTACTTTCTTATAACTATGCCTACAACTCTGTCTACATATTTGTGCGTGTAATAGGTGATTGGGTTGATTTTGTTGAACCCACATGGGGTTTCAGGATATTAATTACACTCAACCACATGAGTTGCAAATTTATATTCCCCTCCTTGAGATCGATTTGAAGCCATCTTACAACCCCATTCTGTTATTTTGTTTTGATCTTCGCTAGTTGCACCCTTCCATGTGATTTCTTGTTTGATTTAGATAGACAAAGAGCAACCACCAACAAATCATCATGAGAAGTTCATATCTAAGTATGAACCCTTATCTGTTTCAAATTCAATCATGGAAATCCCTCGTCCCTCCTCTTGAATAACCCAGTGAAGAAGTTACTTGGTAGTTATTTTCCTTACTGTTGTGCAATAAGTATGTATTGAGATACTCAATCTAAGGACACAACTGAACACCCAAACAAATCATGATTCTTCTAATATATTGACTCTATTGTCAATCGATTGCAACTGCACATGTAAGTTTTAGATTTAAGACCTTATACTTTGTAAAGACTCATTATCATCAATCAAATCAAGACTCTTTCTCTTTGTGGACGAATTCAATTTATTTCTGTTATGAGTCATAGTTAAGATTTAGTTTCAGTTTTTTGAGAAGTCCTCAGAGAGGGGCAAAATAGAATCCACTCTTTCAATCAATTGTAGCAATTTTGCCTACAAAATAATTGCGAGTTTGTTATGTCGAGCAAACAGCGTGTCTGCTCGACCGTGTAATATCATCAAAAGGTTTATCTAATCAACGAGACACCGAAGCATATGGCAAGTATTCTTGTTTCTAGGGATATTTACACCAAGTCCAATGTCGAAGAAGAAGCAGGAAGACTGACCTTGGCCATCCGGTGGTGACCCAATGCCAGGGGATCGTCGTTGCAATACAGGCCACCGTCTCCCAGCTGCCCCTGCCAAATTTGTGGAGTAAATGGAAATAGTAAGCATATGCTGTTCTTGTGGAAACATTTTAGGTATAAGTTGCAGTATAAAGTAGATCCTCTTTCTTATTTACGTGAAGGAACAAAAATGAAAAAGCTCTTAGAATCTTTTTTCTCTCTATTTTGTTTTGGTTGAGCTATAGATGGAGTTTCGATTTGATATTATTGTTTTTCCGTGTTTTTGAGGCCACAACAAACAGAAATGAATCGCTGAAGACAGTTTTAAGGTTGTAATAACTAGGAAGGCATGAGGATTACTTACAAGTTTGAGACGTATCTGCAGGTTTTGCAGATAGGACTGAATCAAATGAAAGAAGGAAGATGATGAGAATCTTAACAAGAGTACCGGCCATCTTGAGCTTCATCTCCTTGCAAGGCTTAGTAAGTTGGGTGTTAAGACATCAAGCAATTTGCTTCCACAGGCTATATATAACCTATCGAGAAATCTAGAAACTTATTTGGTTTTACAAGTCTAAGGTTTCATGGCTATTTAGATATCAACACTTTATTTCCTCCGGTCATGCATGACAGAGGGCAGGAGTTTGGTTGGTGGAACCATCTATAGAAGCAGACTAGTTGCACCTGGTGAGGAAATTGTATAGCACCATTGTGGGAATGGATCGCCACTAGATTCAAAGAATTTTTCAAAAATGTGGAATTCTTGTTGCGCGACAAACCATTACTTTTATGGTCAAGACCTATTGTGACCAGTATGGATGAGGAAAAAATCAACATATACAGGGTCTTCTAGTGCCAATGTTCACACGATTCTGAAACTTTCTTCAGACTGGGGTGACTTGTATTTCCGAAAAACTCTTTACTAAGTTAGACGAGGAGTTGGAGATATCTTGTGATAGATATGGATCAGCTCCCTCTGTGTGTGTAACGCCCCCAGAAATTTGGAGTTCCGCCGCCCCGAACTCTCAGGTCGTTAACCTACCGGATCACATCAAACTTGTCAAATCTTGTTCACTAATACATACTTTAAAACATTTAATCCGGCACCATCTTAAATTCTTCAAATACAGGCTTACAAGACTGCTTAAACTTAAATTATTAAAGCCTAAGTTCTTTACAAACTTGAGTCTCTATGAACCAAGGTAACGGTACCGACCCACGCAGAGGTCTCATTACACGGAAGTGGCGGCTCACCGGAAGATCACACAGACTCTGACCCATTCCCGAATCTGCTACAGCTTATCTTCACCTGCAGAAGGGAATCAAACGGAGGGTGAGCTTTTGAGAGCTCAATAAGGTCGTACAAGGACTACCAACAGGATTACAAAACGGTTCCAAGAATCCAAGGGACAAATATTTCCAGAATACTTCAAACGGTCAAAAACTCAATGATTCTCAAAATGATCGAAATTCACAGGAACAGATACCAAAATAGACAATAATACCCATGATGGGTTCCAGAACGATTAATAAAATATTATCTTCAAAATACAACATGGTTTTCTCGAGATATTTCAAACGTACACAGATCATCTGAGACAGTTCTTTCTAAAATACACTAAATTTCTCAAGGAATTTCAACCCAGCACAAATTATTTCAGAGAATGCTTTCCAGTCATTACCGTAGCAGTCCCGACAATATAAAGAACAGAGAAAATCAAAAATCAATGTTGATCATAGGTGATTGCAATGCCATTCTGGCACGCTAACAGAGTGTACACATGCATGATGTACTAAAATACTAGTCCACTTTGGTACTAGCCTGTTTTTCCTTGCAGGATTCAGACTAGCCTTATTACGCCCTCCCACAGAACAAAAACCCAGGTCAACACAGAAAAATTAACAATATCAATGAGTATTAACATAAACACAATCACCGAAATCAATTCAGATTCCAATAACAATAATCATACTGACACAAGTCAGCATTCAAAGTTTTTAGAGGAGATCAGAATTTTCAGAAGAAAAATTCACAGATAACAACAAAAACGATTACAAATAATTATCGAGTTTTATGCATGATAATCCAGAAGAATGGATACATACAATTGTCAAATCTGCTCAGCACACAATAACATGCGAGCATCACAAGATTTCTAAATAATCAATCCAGGTTCAATATTAGGGTTTTTTGGACAAGAATATGCTGATATCAATGTATACTTCAGAGTTCGACATTAGTCATAAGTAATTCAAAAGAGTACTTACAAGTACGAGTTATCAAAATAAGGGTTTGGACGGAAGTCCTTACCCAAGGTTCAGATAGAATCCCTTACCTGGATCCGCAGCTAAATTATCATAACCGGAAGTCTTTAGCTTTAACCTAAACGGAATAATCGAACCATTAGAATATAGCCTACTGAACAAAAGTATAACTTAATACGAACTCACGCATGCTCTCAAAATGAACCTCCCCTCTCCAGGTATGTAAAATTACCGAAATGCCCCTGCGTGTAAAATTACCAAAATGCCCCTCTCGGACATAAATCACCCTAACGGTCTTCCCGTAAGTAGAATCATTGAAATAAGCTTCCCATATGTAAATTTATGCAAGAATACATTTCTTAGGTCAAATTACCAAAATACTTATTCGGGGTGGCAAATTACCAAAACACCCCGGGGGTTTCCGGCACCGGAAAAATCTAAAAATAATATTTTTTGCATCTTGAAAATTTTTGACCGAAAATTCAGAACTGGTGTCCGGACTGAGAGCTAAAAGGCCAATTTCACAAAAAATACCTACCGGCCTCGGAATAATCCAAACTTTTATAATATGATACCTATTGGTAAAATAAGATTTCACTGAAATTTTCAGATCAAAATAGCTTGTTTTACTATGCTAAATAAATTCGGAATTTCTCCTAATCGGTACCCTAATTTAGCACCCTTTGCGGATCCCGAAAATTTCCAAACTTTTCCAGAGCATACATCTCGAAAACATATTGGGGGTTACTATTTTGGACTTTGTCTAATTTTGGCCCTAACGTTTTATAAAAATTCAGTTTAAAATCTGATTAATTGATTTTCTACCTTTAGTGACAGTTACGGTTACTATTCAGATTTACACACATTATCACACCTTTTTCACACACAGCAGCATCTTCTTTCTCACGGCTGGCACACACACAGACATACACCAGTCACACACTTACCCACGGATGTCCATCATTTCCCATTTCTATGCTTAAAATTCACCCTCTAATACATTAATACATAACTCTTATACAGATATAAACACATATACACACCATTACACTCACAGTCCACTCACGCACACTCACGACACACACTGAACACACATAAACTCACACACCCAGACCCTTAGACACACCCAACACCCATAACAGTCCTACGGTTTCACACACTAACCCCACACGAACACTTTTTTCTACCCCTATATGCATATATTCATAACCTGAAATTCACAAATATACACACCCACGGCCATGTTCACGACTGTGAGCACAACTCATCCATACTTTTAACCCACCAAAACTCACCAAAGGGGAAAAAGAATTGCCCTTTTTTAGAAGAACCTCCATTTTCTTCAATCTCTCCCCCTATCTAAATCCATGTTCTTCTTGTTCTCTTCTTTTTTTTCCTTTTCTCCCATTTCCTTCCTCTGTTCTTTCTTTCCTCTCTTTTCTTTCTTCCTCTTTTCATTTCTCCTATGCCCAAAACTCCCTTATGTTTGGTATATCCATACCTGAAGGAATTGGGTTAGTCACCTCTTAAGCAAGAGGTGGCAACCCTGCCCACTCAGTACACATCCACACCTACACACGTGCACTCGCTTCTTGAATTTTGCAAACTAAACCCCCAAACTTGGTATAATTATACTTAAGCCCTAAATTTTTTTCATAATTACAAAAGTGCCCCCAAAATTTGTGTAATTGCCTTTTGGCCCCGAATAAATTCTAGTTTAATTAAATATCACTAAAACACATATTATCACCCATTTAATTATTTTTTTGTCACAGAGACATTAATTTACAATTATGCCCCCACAGTCTCTTTTTTTCAAATTTATAAAAATGCCCCCAGAATTTTAAAATTTACAATTTTGCCCCAAAATATTTTTAAGCTCCTATGCACTACTAATACTCAAGTATTACTTAAATTTAATGTTCGTTTATTTTTTAGGTCACGGATGGCTATGTTATTGTCTCCTGAAGTTCGGGATATTACAGTGTGTGTGTGTGTGTGTAGAGAGAGAGAGAAAGGGAGAGAGTGTTTCTTTTCAATTTATAGAGTGTTTTTAATGAATATAATTAAAATAAAGTCTTAGTATGTTGGTATCTTACAGATGTGTAGAACTTTGAAATGCTTAAAACTGAATAATAGTAAAATAATAGTAAAATAAGGACACCACAAAAAAAAAAGATTGGTTCAATTTTCTTTTGAACAAAGTTCATTTAATCCAGCTCATGCTTATTTACAATATTGTGTAGAAGTTTTGTAAATCAGTAATGTTAGATTTATGCGAGCATCTATTTTTACATCCTGTGTGCTTATCTACACTTCGCACCTTATGTCTTGGCTAAAAGATAAAAAAAAATAAAAACAATTCTAATATTGCCTTTTTTATGTCAAGTAAGATGTATAAGAAATTTTTTTGTAGATTTATCTTCAAACGTTATAAGGTTTTAATATTACATGCTATTTTTAAAAATAATTACTAA
The DNA here is from genome assembly GCA_033070095.1 of Escallonia herrerae. NCBI lineage: Eukaryota > Viridiplantae > Streptophyta > Magnoliopsida > Escalloniales > Escalloniaceae > Escallonia > Escallonia herrerae. Next base: position 95,276 of record JAVXUP010000955.1, on the reverse strand, counting down.
AATTCATTCCTCTACTGTAATATCATACGTGGTTTCTTTTTTTTTAATTAAAATTTGAAGATTTATGTTTTTGCGTTATCTAGGTTACTATATTCGATTGTTTGTACTTTGAAATGTTAACAAGTAATAAAAATAAGGATCTTGTAAGAAAATAATTTGTCTATAGCTCAAATACCATAAGGTTAAAAAATTATATAATAGTACCTAATTTTTGTAATTAAATTTCTTAAGCAGTTTTTGTTTTACAGGTCATTATTTAGTGTTAGAGAACTTTTTCGATATACAATATCCAAATAAAGTCATAATAGGTTACTATATTGGTTAAATTTTTTTGAATATTTTGAATTGGTTTTCGAATTGCATGAGGCTTACTATTTAAATGTTTACTATATCTACAGATTTAATTAAATGTAAAATTAAGAATCCTATTCAAATAATGTTTGGAGATCGTTAAAAACATTATATCAATTTGTTTAGCATTAATTTTTATAACTGCTATTACATTATAAACACAATGCAATGATGTGTCTTGAAAATATACTATCATTGTGTTTCTCACCTCAGTTATTAGATATTATTAGAGATGTCAAAAGGGTCGGGCCGCCCGCCTGGCCCTTAATTGGCCCGAGCTAGTTTGACCCTAAAGGTGAACAATGTCGGCCTTAACCCGCAGGGCCTTGGGCCAGGCCTATTTTTTGTTGTTTTTATCCGGTCCGGCCAGGCCCTAAAAAAGGCTTGGGCCAGGCCCTAAAAAAAGGCTGCCCGAAATCGGCCTGTTTTTTAGGGCCAGCCCGGTTCTGGCCTAGTTTTGGCCCAGTTTTAGCCCTTTTGTATTTTTTTCTTCTTTTCATTGATAGACCTTGGCACCTTGCAATCTTTTTATCTCCATTAATTTTATATTTATTGTATATTTTGTTTATTTACCTCTATTGAAAATAATATTTCTTTTTTCCTTTTCATTTTTAGACATTATATGTAACTTTTGTACCCAAAATATCCATTTTTTTAATATTTCATTAGCACTTTATATTATTTTTTCTTTCCACTTCTTTTATCCATATTATACGTTTGAATTTTTGTATTACTTTCTCCTCAATTTTTTTTGAAAAATGAATCTTATATATATATATATATATATATATATATATATGAGGAGAGCCTATCAATAAATTTATTTCGTGTATTAATATTTTCACAACATAAAACAACAATTAAAAAAATTAGGCCCGGGCCTGGCCCAAAGCTTAGGGCCTAGGGGTTGGGCTTGGACAAGGCCTCAATATCCCAGCTTTGGGCCCAACCCTAAGCCCAATTAGCCCTAGCTACCAATTTGGCCCGCTGGGCCTGGTTGGGCCAGCTCAAGCCCAGCCAATTGATACCTCTAGATATTATAGTTCAAGTCTCGATCCAAGCTCGGGTCAGTTAATACAATATTATAGAAAGCCATAAAGAGAGTATCAACACAAACCACATTTCATGAAGTAAAAAGTGATTAACATCTTATGAAGAAAAAAAATATACTTTTGCTAAAACTATCATTATTGGTAAAAAAAATTGAATACTTTATTTGTAACAGCTTCAAGTAAATTGTCAAGGCTATAGTACTAATAATTTTTTTTAGTGGTCCTACTTGTAGCCTTTCAAAACTATAACTCTTCGAGCCTGAAAAGCTAAGTTAAGAGTTCTTTATCTTTGGAATTATAAACGTCATAGTCCTTTCATATTTTCTTCATGAGTCATTGTTTCAAGATATCACTAATTTATTAAGATACAAACATGATGTCCAGCAAATCATTTATTGGTCCCATACACATTCTTGCGTAATCCTTGCAGATGTATATGTATTGCTTTATTTCCTTTGAACTGTAAGTATAAAGGACAATGAGTTGATTATATTGCGGTACTGTTGCTACATATTTGGATATCCTTCACGTGCTAATGACCAAAAATATCTTAAATTAATTTTAAGGAACTTATAGACATCTCATTAATTTCAAGTAAGTTAGTCACGTATGGCAAAATTTTTTTGACAAATGACAAAATAATATCAAATAATGTTATATATATCCTTTTCTAATTTTTGTAAAGTGCACATGGGTGAGGACGTTTTAGTTTTTGAGGTATTTATAGTAAAAAATAATACCTGATATGTAACTGCATTGATAAAGTATAGCTTAAAAGAAGTTTAAGATTTAAAGGTTTGATTTTTCTTTCTGCATTTTATTGGTCTACTATTTATCACAAAATTATAGTAATAATATCCAATCAATGCCTTTAGTGGTATTTTCTCACATATACTTATTTTATCATAACATTTATTTAACTTTAGTATACCAACTTTTGTCGGGTTATTCTAATTGACTACAATGAGCTTCTTAAATTTAGCAAATATCCTTATATTAGGCTAAGAATTACAAGGTACAAATTAATTAGTTCATATAATTGTCATTGAATGCACACAACAATCACCGCTCATAGTTATAATCATCTCTAATATAGTCAAAATTAAGTTCCAAAGTTTATATTAGTCTAATATTTACTAATTGGTCTTGTTATTTCATGTGAATTTAAGCAACGATAAAAATAATATATTTTTTATTGGTTGTTACGGTCCTATTAAAAATAAATTGGTAGTCTATATTGGATTACAATAAGCTATGTAAAATTATTTAAAACAAACTTATGGAAAGGTTATATACTTTCTCAAATATACTAAGATTACATTAATTGTATCTTTTTTTTTTTCAAATTTTTGGTAAAGGTTATATACTTTCTCAAATATTCTCTGTTGTTTCATTGGACCTTATATATCTTCTAATTATCATAACAATTGCTGGGTATGTAGCTTCTTGGGTTGCTCAATAACAGTAGTACTGTCTTGAGTTTGGAATGTGATTCTGATAGAGAAGTTAAATTGAGATGTTAATTCAAACATATAATGACTCATAGGGTAAACAGGAAGACTTTGACTTGAGTCAACTGTTCAAGTTGGGTTGCCCACAAAATTGTGGTAAAGTGAACTATATTACCAAGGGTGATGAAATTTTCACTTGATTATTGTGCTCATACTTGTTCTTATAAGCTGTCAGACTTCTTTCATTTGTTGTAAAGATGCTACAGAATGGTGGTTGCCGGTTCAAGATTTTATTATTCTTGTCTTATTTCTTGGTCATGCCATGTCATTGTTCTTATTGGAACATCGAAGTTTCTTTCGTTGTGATGCAAAAAATTCTAATATTAATGAAACATTTGTATAGAATCATGTGGTAAATGTAGATGTGCATATCTACTGTATCTTGGTAGTTGTTTATTGGAATCTGATTTGGGAGGAAAATGAAATGTGGTGTCGTAACAATTGAGATCAAGAGAAGGAAGCACTAAATCTCCCTCAAACTCATTATTTACTACACAAAAATTATGAATCAAGAAGTGTCTTTAAACATTAGTAGAGTCGTGGGATTTAAATAAAATACCTAATTTGCAAATTTGATGTTTTAATATTTATAGCTAAAATATACAACACTGTCAAGGTTGTTTTCCGCATTTATCGGCTCTCTACCTATCAGGATGCCACTGGAAAGCACACATTGTTATTGAATTTGGGGACTAATTCTCCCTATTGATCCAATATTTTTGCTTGGTGAGAAAAAAATATTTTGCCTAGCAGTCCTTCCCAACCGAGTCTTATAACCCACTATATATAGTTCAGGTTTAGTTCCAAACTTCTTGAGATTTAGCAGTATACACTTTAGCAACAATATATTGTGGACATTTCTTGACCTTTTTTGTTTTCTGATGCACTTCAGCAACTAATTGTGAGATTAACATGATACAAGGATCTACCTACTTAGGTCTATGGTGTTGGAGACTCATAAACATTGCAGACATGATGTATAATAGCATCAAGGTGGGATATTACAATCATCCCACCTTATTCCTTAGCGTCCTCGCTAAGGAATAAGGTGGGAAGATTGTAATAACCCACATCAGTTGTGGGAGAGTTTGCGATTGGTCTTATAAGACCCTACCTATGAACTCATAAGTACCTACTTGGCTAGCCCTTTTGAGGGAGGCAATGCCCTGTGATGGGGCCGTGGACCGGGTCGTTACAGATGGTATCAGAGCCGACTCTCAAAAGCTCGGGTTGGGCTATCCAGTCGGGTTGCCGATGGTTGGGGAAACCAAGGCAAGCCCGGGTATATCCCACATCAAGAGGATGTTTGGGGCAACGAGGGGTGAGTCCGGTATATCCCACATTGGCTAGAGAGGAAGATTCTGGGCTATGTGTGATTGAGCCTTAGCGATGTAACACCTCGATACTTTTTGGATTTAATTAGAAATCTTAGTGGCGAAATTTTTTTTAGCGACGAAACTTTAGTTAGCATCGATATATTTTTTGTTTGGAACTTTAGCGACGAATTTTCTTTCAGTTAGTGTTGATATTTTTATTTAGTGACTTTTAGCGACACTTAGTATAGTGGGTTATCTAACCATACCATTAAAATTGTTCGAGCACCTAAACTATAGTAAATAATTTATTTTGGACTATTTTGAAATAATAGGAAATTGTGGGTAAATTTTGAATAACTAAAGAAAGTATAAGGGGGGTTTTGGCCATTTTTCCTTTTAGGGTATTTCATCTATATAGATGAGTTAGGGCCAGCCGTCCTCTTCCATACTTCGTCTTATTCACGACACACACACACACACAGATACCGAGACAGGAAAAGGGAAGGAGCTGTGTCAAAATCCGGCGAAGGGTCCTTACTGGTAAGCTTTCTCTCACTTTTTCCCTCTTGTTCGTTAATGGTTATGGGATTACGTGGGATAAGCGGAGTCTGTCGTGGGGTGATGTTGTTTGAATGTGTATATAACTATATGAATAGTGTGTTTACGGGTTAGAAAGAAATTGTGGTTAAGTGTGTGTTGCGTGTGTGTATACACGAGATCTTGTGGGTTTTGCGTGATACCGTGGGTAATAAAAAGGGGTTCAGGCATATCACAGCCGTGTGGCTGTGACTGTGTACTTTTGTGGATGCGTTTAAGGAAATGAAAGAGTGGTCATTTGGGTGGTAGCTACCGTGGGAAGGCGTTACCATGAAGTGAGTTTAGTGTTTGCATATGAGTGTGAGAAGAGAGATATAGCGGCCATGGGGCTACCGTGGTGTAAATGAGTGTGGTGTTGTGTATAAAATGAGAGGATGAGGGGACTGCACAGCAGCCATGGGATGTATGTTTCAGTGGCAGCTGGGCATGCGTGGTCGAGCAGGTGTGCCCTAATATGTGTGTATACCGTGTATTTTTGGAGAAGATACGGAATGCACGACCTGTATTAGTGCTGAGTGAAGTATGTGCCCTGATTTGGTTGAGTATTTTGTGTTTACAAAGTTATAAGTGCGGCTGTGATGCACATACATAAATCATTGTATGTAGGCTATGCATGTGTGAGAGTTGAAGATAAGAAAGAGAAGGAGAGAGATCCACGGGTGTAAAGGAGCAAGAGGTTCTCTTGGGTTTATTTTATAGTGTGTTTTGGGAACTGAAATGATGCTTTGTGAACTAGAATGGGTGGGTGTGAGAGTATATATATATGCAGGTAGAGTGTGTGTTTGAGAAGGGCTATGTACTTGTGTGTAGTATGTTTTTGTGTCTGTTGGTGAGCTGTGTGCATGAAATGGGTGAAGGGAAAGGGAGAAAAAGCAGCAACAGATAATGGATGGCAAAAGGGGGAGACTACTGCCCCTTTGTGTGAACGTGTGTGTATATGGGTTTCTATATATAGGTGTTGGAAGGGGAGGGAGAGAAACACCTGTTGGCTGAGTACATTGGGTGTAATTTGAATTGAAAGGAGGAATTTAAAAGAGACCCACTGCCGTGAGGCAGTGGGCATGTGAAATGGTGTGTGTGTGTGTGTGTGTGTGTATATATATATATATATATATATATATATATATATATGGGAGCCGATCCCTGTCTACCGGTGGGAAAAAACTTATTTCTCCATCAAACCGCTACTCTTTGTAGCAGTTGCAATTATTTTTCACAAAAACCCAACCGTAACACTTTGTTGCAGTTGGAATAATTGAGAGAAAAAGCCCAACCGCAACTAAGAGTTGCGGTTGGCATCATTTGTTTCGAAAGCCAACAGCAACTCTTTGTTGCGGTTGCCCCCCCCCTCCCACTCCCCCTCTTCCCCCTCCCCCCCGCCCTCCCCCCATGCCCAACCGCAACAAAGAGTTGCGGTTGGCCCCCTTCCCCCGCCACGTGGCCTTTCCCCCTTCCCCCCTTCCTCCCCTCCCCGGCCACGTGGCATTCCCCCTTCCCCTTCCTCCCCTCCCCCATGGCCCCCCATGCCCAACCGCAACAAAGAGTTGTGGTTGGCCCCCTTCCCCGGCCATGTGTGTCCCCCTTCCCCCGCCACGTGGCCCGATCCCCCGCGCCACGTGGCCCGTCCCCTTCCCCCCTCCATGCCCAACTGCAACACTTTGTTGCGGTTGGCATGCCAACAGCAACAAAGAGTTGCGGTCCCCCGTGATGGCACCCCTTCCCCATGGCCCCCCCTTCCCCCTCCGTGATGCCACGTGGTGTCCTTCCCCCCTCACTCATGGATTTTTTTCCTGTCTTCTTTCTTCTCTCTCCTTCACTTTTTTCTCTTTATAATCCCTCCTCCCCGAACCCTTTCTTCCACTCTCCATCATCTGTACCAACTGTCTTCATACTCCATATCTCACCTACATAGTCTCCATAACAACACAAACAAAAAAAATTTACGCTAGAAGATCGGTGGCTAACCACTAGAAGATTAGTGGATTTTTCTTTAAATATATCAAGTCAAAACAAGTAAGTATTTTGAATTTTCTTATAATTCAATGTTAATTTCAAAGTTCAAAAATAGTCATTGTAGACTCAAATCAAGGATAACGAAAATACAAATTGAATGAAACAAAAATTCGATCAATCGGAGATCGGATGTGCAGTATTACATTGGGGAAAGTAGGGAATGACCCCCTCTACTTTACACGTTGTGTGATTTGCCCCCCTCCACTTCAAAATTAACCACTAAACCCCCCCACACTTACAGAAATTGGGCACCTTAGACGGGTCCGTTATGAATAGTGTGAAATGACCAAAATACCCTTATTTCTTTATTAGTTAATGACCCCCATGTACTATACACGGTGTGCAATTTCCCCTCCTCAACTTCAAAATTAACCACTAAACCCCCTTACACTTACAGAAATTGGGCACATTAAATGGAAACCGTTAAATTTAAATGACAATTTTGCCCATGACCCTCCCCCCGCCCCCCCTTCATTCCCCACCCCCACCCGTTAGACCAGTCCCCCACCCCATTCTGCACTACCAGATTCATTGCAAACAAGGGATTGCTGCAATCTGCACCTCCTCTTCTGGTCAACCCTGCTACAATTGGTGATTCACTGAGCACAACTACTGGTCTTTTTCTCCGACCACCAGGGAGTTACAAAAAAAAAAAGGAACCACGATTGCCGTTGGTATATCACCGGCGCAACAACTACCATGATCAGCGTCACAGTAACCACCATTCTGGCCAACTCCCCCAACTTTATACTGTCTGGCTACACATCGTCGTGAGTTGCCTCATCGCTGCCATTTCCCACCACCTTGCGTCTGCAAGCCAGTGGGGCTTCTTCATCGGCCACCAACCGACCGACGCAATCAACATCGGTAACATCAATCCCCACAGACACAGGCTATCGGCGTTTGATTGCCGCACATCCGTCCAGATCCCTGCCACCACGATCGACGACCACGTCCCCAAATCGCAGGTCTAACCTCCGTCGTCATTCCACCCCAATCCACAACATCGCGCCAAGCAGCGTCACATGACCACCGTGACTGGCTACACGCCGTTGGGGCTGCACCAGATTCGCGATGACGTTGCCGCAACAGTCGCATGCGAGTAGCGTGTGTGTATGTTTGCAGTGGGTGCGCGTCTGTGTCTGGGTTTAGGGTATGTGTGTGTGCACGTGCATGCGTGTGTGCGTGCTGCGTGTGTATGTGGGATTGAGTAAAAAGTCTGAGAGGAGAGAAAAAGAAGTTGAAAGAATGGTATTAAACTTAAATAGGGTAAGGAAATAAGGGTATTTTGGTCATTTCACGAATATTCATAACGAACCCGTCTAAAGTGCCCAATTTTCGTAAGTGTGGGGGGGGGGGGGGGTTTAGTGTTATGTTTGAAGTAGAGGGGGGGAAATCGCACACCGTCTATAGTACAGGGGGTCATTAGTTAATTACCCCTAACAGAATGGGCAAAAACGTCATTTACAAAAAAAAATCGTTAGTCAACGTGCGTGTTGACCACGCGCTGTTAAATTTAACGGTTTCCATCTAAGGTGCCCAATTTCTGTAAGTGTGGGGGGGTTTAGTGGTTAATTTTGAAGTGGAGGGGGGCAAATCGCACAACGTGTAAAATAGAGGGGGTCATTCCCTACTTTCCCCTATTACATTTATAGATTCCAAAATAGCAATTTTTTAGGGGTCAAAATTAGGATTTTTCACAAATTTATAAAAAATAGCTAGAGCTAGATTTTGCCAAAGTTCAAAAGAAAGACCCTAGTTATTTTTAAAAGATCTATATCAGAGAAAAATTTCAGATTTTTCCAAAGACTGGAAAGGGGTTAACTGATACGGGGAACCTTGTAACTTTGCAGTGTAATTTAAAATATCAAGCCAGCGCGATTTAGCGTAAAACTTTTATGAGAACCCTAGGATGTTGGGAAGTTCCATCCCCCAAGAATTCAGGCCATTCCGAAGTCGTTAGCTATTTTTTTGGCCGAACAAGCTTTTAAGCGCTCGATCCGGACACCGGTTCGGAATTTTTTGGCGAAAAGTCCGTAGAATACTTTTTAGATCAAGAATGAATTCGGGAAGCTTAAAATAACATTTTAAAGCACTTTTGAGATTGTTCTGATGCCAGGGGCATTTTGGTAATTTGCCAACCCGAGAGGGGTATTTTGGTAATTTTATGGTGTTAAGTTTTTCAAAGGACTTTTTAGTCCAGAAATGTAAGTAAAATACCTGAAAGGTTGTTTTGAAGCTAGTTTGGGGTATTAGGGTGATAATGAACCCCCGGAGGCATTTCGGTAATTTGCCGCTCATCGGGGGTATTTTGGTAATTGAACGTTGTAACCCAACTGGAGGAAATAATTTTTATCTAAGACACCCGAAAAGTTATTTTAAAGTTGTTCTGAGATGTTTGTTGGGTCGATGGCTGCCAGGGGGTATTTTGCATAAGTTGGGGGTGTTTTGGTAACTCATCCCCTTTAAAATTTGATAAAGGAAATATTTGGTATATAATTGATGTAATACATTTTTAAAGCGGTTTTGAGGTGTTGGGGCTGTAGCGGCCATCAGGGGGTATATTGCTAAATAACCACGTTGGCGCTAAATTTTAGGGAACTAGCGTAATTAAGCGTTCGGAGTGGTGAGAAGTGAGGAATTGTTTTAATACATTGAAATAATGAGATAATGACTATTGCTAATGCGTTGGTAAGCTAGGTTAAAGATCCATTTATAGTTTTGGAATGTAAATATTATGGATGCTAAGTTGGTTTACGATTATATTTTGTTCTTAGATATGGATGGATTTCAATGTTGGACCTCATGATACATCAATCCTATACGATGACGATGACCACGTCGCGAGGCACGTATTTGACGGTGTCGATAGGGGTGTTTTGGAAACAATTCAAAGCACAAGTCACCACGATGAGTGGGTACTAAACGAGGAACAAATACAACTATTACACCGTCAAAATTTATCTATGTTCACCGATCCCGGGATTTGGTCTCGACACGACGATTGCCTTATATCCGCTCTAGTTGAACGATGGAGGAGCGAGACGAACTCATTTCACTTCCGGTTTGGTGAAATGACTATTACATTAGAGGACGTCGGATTTATACTTGGAATCCCATGTCACGGCAAACCCATTACTTCGAGCAAAACGTCTGCATCCATAGCGAAGATGGCTAGGCAGTATTTTCCGGGAATTCCGAGGGAAGCTCTTACAACAAACGGCATCAAACTTAAATGGCTGAGAGAGCAGTATGGCGTGCTACCGGATGAATACACTCCTCACGATTTCGTGACGTATACGAAAGCATTCCTTCTGTATATTATTGGAGCCATATTACTTCCGACGCATTCGAAAAACACGGTGCATCCGAAGTATATGGTGTTCTTGGAGGATCTTGAGGAGGTATACTCGTATTCGTGGGGTTCAGCTGTCCTTGCGCACCTATATCGAGCACTGCACAAAGCTACGAGAAAGAGTGCCAAGTCCATTGCCGCCTGCCTCACTCTATTACAGGTTTGAGCATTTATTTTCTTGGTTGAAGTGTCAATATATTCGTGCATTAATGTGCTAATTCCAGATAATGTTTGCATTCACAGGTTTGGTCTTACGAGAGGCTACCCACGGGTCGTCCACAACCGCGAGAATATTCCGATGAGACGTGGCCTAGGGTGTGGGCCTGGGGGCCTACGACCAACCGGAGGAGACGGGTAGACCCGCACCACCATCTAAAGTTCTATCGGGGGGAACTAGAGATACTCAATGCATCCCAGGTGACGTGGCAGCCATATAGCAAGGTGATGCATCGGTTGGATGAGTGGTGTTGGCAACTTCCGGTGTCGTACGTGCTGGCAGGTTTGGTTCGGGTGCCGCTTATTCACTTCGAAGTATGTGAGTTTCAGATGCCCGATCGAGCTATGAGGCAAGCTGGCTGTCTACAAGGGATACCAAAACCCGCTGTAGACATGCGGCCATACAGGAGTGGTCGAGGGCCGAACTTCGAGGTGCCTGATGCCTTGAATTTGTTGAGTTCGAGGTGCAACAGTGGAATACTTGGCAAGAAACATATGATAGCCTTGTATCGCTGAAGGCCGACAGCATCAGCATTGAGGAGTACTTGCAATGGTTTCTCAAGGTGACGCGCACGAGGGTGAATCGCCCTTCCCAGGTGAGGAAGACATCGTATGCGCCACGTGAGATCTATGACCAGTTCTGGGCATTGAACATTGTAAGTCATGCTAGTGTTGTTTCAATTTTTATTTGCGCACCTTATCTACCATGCCTGAAATGATTAGCCATATTTTGTATGCATGTTTTTTAGGTTGACCAGGGCACTGAGGTGTTCAAGCAGCTGGAGGGGTTTGACTGGTTTGTCGCGCAGGCTCCTGACAATCTCAAGAGGTCCATTGAGAGGTACAAGACTGAAGTTCAAAACTTTAGTCTTGCGTACCGGGGTTACCAAGGGGAGCCGTCAAGTTGCTTGTCTCCTAATGTGTACGACTATCAGCCCCAGAGTCAGGTGTGGGAGCCGTCTACTCGCTTGCCTCCTGACGCGTACGACTCTCAGCCCCAGATTCAGGTTACCCAAGTAGGAATCCAGGCATCGTGCCCAAGAATCCGGTCGGATAAAGGACAACCGACGAAGCCATTGAGTCTGGCCAAAAAGGGATTGGATCGACCGGCACTACTTTGGGCATGAGCCAATCGCTACAGCAGACTTTCCATGTTGCTTCATTCCTAGCTCACTCTGATCTAAAACTGTTGGCGCCGAACACAGATATTTTGAATTTTCTCATTGACGCTTATATAGATCTGCTGCGTGTTAGAGAGCTAAATTATAACCCCTGCCAAACTTTGAAGCTCAACATGTATGCCTCTTTTGTTATCCCCTTCATGGTGAATAGCATGAAGGAGTTCACAGAATGGAGGAGGAAGCGAGGGACAAGCAAGGGTGAATGGCGACCATCTGCAAACGTGCTTTCCTACTTGAACGTTGACTATCAATGTCACGCAGCTGAGGCGAACCTAATCATGCTACCTGCTCTTCATGCAAGCCACTTCTTCCTATTAGTTCTCTTTCCAGAGAATAAAGTGGTCCACATATACGATAGCCTAAGGGAAGACGGACCTGGTCGGCAGCTGGCACAGATGTACTCCACGTACATCAATGCGGTGGTTAGTTTATATCTTGACCTTCGCTCATAGTCTATTCTTCTTGTTACATAGGCTTGATAAGCTTTTTTATGTTGGATGCAGACTACTATCATTCCACTAGAGTGTCGACATTTTAAGGGGGAAGGCATCACGAGCAAAACAATGAAAGATCCTTGGACGGTCGTGACGATAGAAAACCGACCAAAGCAATATAACAGTCATGATTGCGGGATTTACGTCCTCAAGTACATGGACTACATAGCTCGCTCAGATGTGCTCGAATATGATACGTGGTCTCGAAACGATGCCTTGACGTTTAGATATAGGATAGCCTGGGAGCTGAAAAAGGGTGTAGCTAGACGCCTTCCTTACCATTATCCTGAGATGTAGTAGGCGTTCGTATGTTTTATTATTACTATTGTTGGATTTTGGATATTAAGGCTTGAAATTGAATTAGCCTTATTATTACTATTGTTCGATTTTGGACACTGGGCTAACTAGCGTGCCTAAGGTGCAATGAGGAAAAAAAAGTGACAAAAAAATTACGCAATTTTTCGAAAGTTATGAATTGGGGCCTAAAGTGTGCTCGAACAGGCCCTTCATAGGAAAACCCAAAAAATAATGTGTCTCGTTTTTTCCCGAAATTGATACAAATGGGCTAACTAGCGTGCCTAAGGTGCAATGAGAAAAAAAAAGTGACAAAAAAAATTACGTAATTTTTTGGAAGTTATGAATTGGGCCCTAAAGTGTGCCCGAACAGGCCCTTCATAGGAAAACCTAAAAAATAATGTGTCTCGTTTTTCCTGAAATTGATACAAATGGGCTAACTAGCGTGCCTAAGGTGCAATGAGAAAAAAAAGTGACAAAAAAAATTACGTTATTTTTCGAAAGTTATGAATTGGGACCTAAAGTGTGCCCGAACAGGCCCTTCATAGGAGAACCTAAAAAATAATGTGTCTCTTTTTCCCGAAATTGATACAAATGGGCTAACTAGCGTGCCTAAGGTGCAATGAGAAAAAAAAAGTGACAAAAAAAATTAAGTAATTTTTCAGAAGTTATGAATTGGGCCCTAAAGTGTGCCCAATAGGTCCTTCATAGGAAAACCCAAAAAATAATGTGTCTCATTTTTTTTCGAAATTGATACAAATGGGCTAATTAGCGTGCTTAAGGTGCAATGAGAAAAAAAAAGTGACAAAAAAAATTACGTAATTTTTCGGAAGCTATGATTCCACAAACCAAATCACAAATTTAAACATTATAAAAGTTCAATTTATACAACTGAAACATTAACCCTAACACTCATCATCATCATCGTCCTCCTCGACCATACTGCCAGGTTCGATACCTAACACTTTATAATGGTTTCTCTTGTCATGATCAGTCATCTTATTACACAACGCACACTTTCGCAATTTTTTTTGACCCGTTGCTTCTTCAATCGGATTCTTCATGCGTATTGCTCGTTTTCGCCCTTTTGTTTGAGAAATAATCGGATCAAAAATGTCGTCCTCCTCACCTTGTAGGCTAGTGCCGTCAATGACTGGCTGTGAAGCTCGATTGAATCTACCGGCTGGAGTCGTCCGACTAGTCGGAGTGTCCCGTCTTTCTGGTAATGCCATCCTAAACTGTGCAAGGTTAGCCTTATCCCGTGCGGCTGCTTCAACTTGATACCTGTACCCATCAAATGTTGACGCTGCATCCAATGATAAACCGTGCATGATGTTACAAAGGTGATTATATCGCAGCGTCTCAGATTGCTCGAAATCAACTGAAACATTGGGCACGTAAGGAATGTGACCGTGGACTCTATTGGCTTCCTTCGTCCACCGTTCCAAGATATACTGTGGAGGGATTTCACGTGCATTCTTGGCGCTAAAACCCTCAACGCGTGTCGACAAAGTATACCTTTATGCTCAAACAGTTGACAGTTGCAATTAACCAACCCGGTGTCCATACAAACTGCTACGGTAAAATGTCTTCTGCTCCTCGGAGCCGACGAAGAGCACGGATTGGCAAAATTCGTCACATTTGTCAAAGCATAAACCTTGATCACTCTGGTGGAATACTCGTGCAACTTTGTCATGCTATATTGATTCGACTTTAGTAGTTCCTCTTGAAACTGTCTAAACATTTCCTTGGTATAGACTTGAGCCGCATGAGCCTCTAAAGGTGAAAAAACTACTATGGCTCTTTCTCTGTAAACTGTAGCCGCGTCGGCTTCTCTCTCAAGGAAAAATTGCCTGTCAAGAGCTTTCTGCATCTCTAGTACGAACTCTGTTATACTTGAAGAATGGCCTACGTACCCATCAAAGAATGCATTCATACCTTCGCTTCTCGAGGTCGTAGTCATTCCGGCTGCAAAAAACTTCTTGGTGTAGGCACCGACCCACTGTGTCTTGATCTCATACAACGATTGTAACCATTCATGATTGTGCAAATGGTAGTCATCCATTAACTTGGCCCACCTCTCCTCGAACACGTCTACCGTCAACGATTTCTTCACACATGTATTAAAGTCAGTCTTGAATGTCGGATGGTTTGCATATACATTGTGAAGCCGTTCGGGATATTTGTTGCTTATGTGCCATGTGCACAGGCCATGGTGAGTATCTGGAAGGACCTTAGCGATTGCATTTTTCATTGCCAGATCTTGGTCGGTGATGATGGTCTTTGGAGGAATATGATACATTGCTTTAAGCCACGTTTCAAATAACCACGTAAATGACTCCTCCGTCTCATCCCTAAGCAGGGCAAAGCCAAACAAGATTGACTGATAGTGGTGGTTCACCCCGGTGAACGGAGCAAAAGGCATAGAGTACTTATTTGTGCGGTATGTGGTGTCAAACGTCACAACATCCCCAAAATTTTGGTAAGCAGCTCTAGAACGGGCATCCGCCCAAAATATAGTACTAATGCGGTTCTCATCATCCAGTTGGAGACTATAGAAAAAGCCAGAATTCTCACTCTGAAGGTGCCTGAAGATATCAAGTGTAGCTTGAGAATCACTCTTACCGAAAGACTCTCTCCTCTGAGCACGAAGTTCATTTCGAAGGTCTACTTCGTTGAAACTCAACTTGTCAATCCCCCCAGCCTGGCTTGAGAAAACCCCCATCATTCTAGAAGGTGGAATTTTAGCCTCGGCCATTGTAAATATCAGTTGTCTGTGTGCCGCGCTTATTTCTCGGTGTTGATGAATTTGACCAATCTTACTAGGGGTCATCAACTGATGATTATGGCTCAACTCCACTCCCGTCACAACCCAATGGTTTTCATTTTTCCGGTGTACTGCATACACATGGGCCTTGCAGCCGGTACCCAGAAATGTGTCCCGTTTTCTTTGTCTTGATGGCCCTTCGTCACTGATCCGAACAACCGGGGGTACATACGGTGCTCCTCTATGACACTCAAATAGTCTTCCACAAATTTGATCTGTATTCGCCCGTTTTCTAGTCGTCTTAGTTCTAATACCGAAACCTATCGTTTTCGAATATGCTCTATAGTATGCTTCAACTTCGTCCAGTGTTTGAAAAACTTGACCCAAGTAAGGTGGATCAGAATCTTCACAAAAAGTATTTCCTCCAGTTGCATCCATATTTATACTGAAATCTAAAAAATAAAAATTATATCATTCTCAACAAGTCATAGAATTAAATAAAATAAAAATAAAGACTCTTTCCTCCAGTTGCTCAAAATTTTACAATGTTCAATTACCAAAATACCCCCGATGAGCGGCAAATTACCGAAATGCCCTCGGGGGTTCATTATCACCCTAACGCCCCAAACCAGCTTCAAAACAACCTTTCAGGTGTTTTACTTACATTTCTGGACTAAAAAGTCCTTTGAAAAACTTAACACCGAAAATTACCAAAATACCCCTCTCGGGGTGGCAAATTACCAAAATGCCCCTGGCATCAGAACAATCTCAAAAGTGCTTTGAAATGTTATTTTAAGCTTCTTGAATTCATTCTTGATCTAAAAAGTATTCTACGGACTTTTCCCCCAAAAATCCCGAACCGGTGTCCGGATCGAGCGCTTAAAAGCCCGTTCGGCCAAAAAAATAGCTAACGACTTCGGAATGGCCCGAATTCCTAGGGGATGGAACTTCCCAACATCCTAGGGTTCTCATAAAAGTTTTGCGCAAAATTGCGCTGGCTTGATATTTTAAATTATACTGCAAAGTTTCAAGGTTCCCCGTATCAGTTAACCCCTTTCCAGACTTTGGAAAAATTTGAAAGTTTTCCCTAATATAGATATTTTAAAAATAACTAGGGTCTCTTTTTTGCACTTTGGCAAAATCTAGCTCTAGCTATTTTTTATAAATTCATGAAAAACTGTCTAATTAAGTTTTTACCTTTAGCGACAATTACGTTTCGTATTCACATTAAACACACATAGTGTTAAAAATTATTTCCTCAAGTTGTGTTATAATATTCAATTACCAAAATACCCCCGATGAGCGACAAATTACCGAAATGCCCCTGGGGGTTCATTATCACCCTAACGCCCCAAACCAGCTTCAAAACAACCTTTCAGGTGTTTTACTTACATTTCTGGACTAAAAAGTCCTTTGAAAAACTTAACACCGTAAAATTACCAAAATACCCCTCTCGGGGTGGCAAATTACCAAAATGCCCCTGGCATCAGAACAATCTCAAAAGTGCTTTGAAATGTTATTTTAAGCTTCCCAAATTCATTCTTGATCTAAAAAGTATTCTACGGACTTTTTGCCCAAAAATCCCGAACCGGTGTCCGGATCAAGCGCTTAAAAGTCCGTTCGGCCAAAAAAATAGCTAACGACTTCGGAATGGCCCGAATTCCTGAGGGATGGAACTTCCCAACATCCTAGGGTTCTCATAAAAGTTTCGCGCGAAATCGCGCTGGCTTGATATTTTAAATTACACTGCAAAGTTACAAGGTTCCCATTATCAGTTAACCCATTTTCAGTCTTTGAAAAAATCTAAAATTTTCCCTGATATAGATCTTTTAAAAATAACTAGGGTCTTTTTTTATAAATTCATGAAAAATCTAGCTCTAGCTATTTTGGCATCTATAAATGTAGCTATAGCTATTTTGGCAAAATCTAGCTCTAGCTATTTTTTATAAATTCATGAAAAATCTTAATTTTGACCCCCTAAAAAATTGCTATTTTGGCATCTATAAATGTAATACCGCTCATCCAATCTCCGATTGATCTGATTTTTGTTTCCTTCAATTTGAATTTTCGTTATCTTCGATTTGAGTCTACAATGACTATTTTTGAACTTTGAAATTAACATTGAATTATAAGAAAATTCAAAATATTTACTTGTTTTGACTTGATATATTTAAAGAAAAATCCACCGATCTTCTAGCGTAAATTTTTTTTGTTTGTATTGTTGTGGAGACTATGTAGGTGAGATATGGAGTATGAAGATAGTTGGTACAGATGATGGAGAGTGGAAGAAAGGGTTCGGGGAAGAGGGATTATAAAGAGAAAAAAGTGAAGGAGAGAGAAGAAAGAAGACAAAAAAAATCCGTGAGTGAGGGGGGAAGGACACCACGTGGCATCACGGAGGGGGAAGGGGGGGCATCACGGGGAGAAGGGGGCCATCACGGGGGACCGCAACTCTTTGTTGCAGTTGGCATGCCAACCGCAACAAAGTGTTGTTGTTGGGCATGAAGGGTGGGAGGGGGACGGGCCACGTGGTGGGGGAGGGGGAGACGGGGGGAAAGGGGACACACATGGCCGGGGAAGGGGGCCAACCGCAACTCTTTGTTGCGGTTGGGCATGGGGGGCCATGGGGGAGGGGAGGACGGGGGGAAGGGGGCCATGGGGCAAGGGGGAAAGGCCACGTGGCGGGGAAGGGGACACCACGTGGCGGGGGAAGGGGGCCAACCGCAACTCTTTATTGCGGTTGGGCATGGGGGGGAGGACGGGGGGAAAGGGGGGCCATGGGGGAAGGGGCGCCATGGGGGAAGGGGTAAGGGGGGACGGGGGGAAGGGGGGCCATGGGGGAAGGGGGAGTGGGAGGGGGGCGCAACCGCAACAAAGAGTTGCAGTTGGCTTTTGAAACAAATGATGCCAACCGCAACTTTGGTTGGGCTTTTTCTCTCAATTATTTCAACCGCAACAAAGTGTTGCGTTTGGGTTTTTGTGAAGAATAATTGCAACCGCTACAAAGAGTAGCGGTTTGGTGGAGGAATATGTTTTTTTCCCACCGGTAGACAGGGATCGGCTCCCTATATATATATATATATATATATATATATATATATATATATATATATATATATATATATATATATATATATATATATATATATATATATATATATATATATATATATATATGCGTGAGTGGGGATATGTGAGTGTGCGTGTGTAAGTGAAGATGTGTAGTGTATTCTTTTGGTTGAATGAGGGTGATACGTGTATGAGTGTATGAGGTAGTGTGTGTGTTTGATCATGGGGTGAAATAGTGGGTTTACATTACAGTTGCAGTGTGCCTTTTTGTGAAGGAGCTGTGAGTGTAGGTGAGTGTCTAAGGTGTGTAGATACGGGTGATCATTAGTTTACGTGTGCTGTGTGTATGTAACCTGTGTGTGTGTGTGTGTGTGTTTAGTGTGTGATTATAGTGTGAGCCGTTGGCATGTGCTGTGTGTGCAGGGTGAGGTGAGGTGTTTTGAATGGTGAAATGAATGAAATTGCCAGAGAATAAGAGGGAGACCCACTGCCTCGCGGCAGTGGGCACTCAAATGGGTAATGTTTTTCTTTAGTTGTGTAAATGATGGTGAAGTGGAGGGAATATAGGTGTTGTGTGAAAAGCTGGGCAATAATGGAGATTGATGTGTGTTTGTTAAATGGCATGAAATGGGTCTTGAAAATGGGAAGATTGGAGCAGCTATGTCTCAAGGCAGTGGGTTGAGAAATATGTGAGTTGTGTGCGTGCTCATAGGTTCATATGTATAGTGGGTTTTGGGTTGTTTGAATGATGAGTAAATGGGTGAAGGATGTGTCTAATGTATGTATGTCTGCTGTATGCAATGAGACGAGGGAAACCAAGTGAGTGAGGTTCAACAGGAGAGTGTGTGTTCACATGTATGTGTGCAGTGTGTGTGTGTATATATTCTGTATGTGAGTGATGTTGAGTGGGCATGTGGGTATTAGAGAAATAAAGGAGAAGGAGAAGACAATGGAGGGGAGGTGATGCAATCATATGTGAGTGCATGAATATCAGAGTGTGAGTTGTAATTGTGACGTGTGAATATGCAGGAGTAGCTTGAAGAGTAGTGTTGTTTTGAGTGCAATTGTGAAATAATGGGTAATGGTTTAGCGTTGAGCGAAATACGTGCAAAGGATACCGTACAGTGATCGTTAATACATAAAATTTTAAATTATAATACTAAAAGCTAAATTATAATTTTTGGAAAAGTTTTATAATGTTCTGAGATCGTATGAATTTTTAGCATTTTCTGTAATTTCATATTTGGAAAAGTCTTTTGAAGCCTTTAAACCCTGAAACTATTTTTGGAAAAAATAGAGTAATGTCTTTATGGTATAAATAAGATTCAGTTTGAATTTGATAATTTTTGGAGTTTATTTGCTTTGATTTCCATATCGCATTGGTTTTAGCAAAATGAATAATTTAAAAATAGTTTTAATTTCTTTTAATTTCTGATTTAATTTTATATAAATTTTATACATATTGTAAAGTTGTTACAAAAATTATGGGACTTATTTTCAGCTAGAAGCAATTTTGGGAATTTATGGGTTTTTATTGCATTTAAGAAAATTATTTTAAATTCAAAAATATTCAAAAATTCAAAAAATTCATATTTTGACTTTTAATTATGTTTTAAGCTATAAAAGTATTTTAATGTAAATTATTATAAATTCTAGAGTGTCGGTACATGTTAAGGAGAGTATATGATTTTCGGTTAGGTTGGCAGTGTGCGAGAAACCGTTTTGAGTGCGCGATTTCGGAGAGAGTGGGTACGCAGTGAGTAGTTGATATTAGGGTTTATAGCGTATTTGACATAAATTATGTTCTAACAAATAAATTGCCAATCTAGATTTATTCAGAAAATATTGATCGAGGTTGGTAGTATCGCATATCTTGGACCGAGGTAAGGATTTCTCTCCGAACCCCATTTCGTTCTTTTGTTTCAAATGTTTGTAATAACAATTTTACAAAATACATTGATTGTTGATTTCTATATTTGAAATAAAAAGCGTTTGTTTTGAAACTGTCCATGAAAACCTAATTTGAGCCTGATAGCGATCGTTTGAAATTCGTTACTCTCATCTGTTTACTAAATTCAATCATTGTAAAACGTTTTGAATTGTGTTTAAATTCCTTGAATATTATCAAATGCATTTATTACTTCTCAATGTTGACATGAGTTAGTAACTTGGGAGCCATAAGGATGGTCTGTATTGTTGGCGTTATAAGGATGGTCTGTTGGATGGGTATAACTAGTACCTAGATGGACTAGTCAGTGTACATATGCATATGTAAAGCGATCGAGCATTGCCGGGGTGGCTTTGCTTCTGTACTGTTCATGTTCAACGTTTCCTATTTATGTTTATTGCACTTTAAGTGTTTTAAAAATGGTTATTGATTTACTGGAAATGAATTGATACTCCTCCTTATGGTTACATTGAAATGTTGTGGGTTTCTTGAAAACCCTATCAAAATTATCATTTGATTGTATATAGAAAGATTGTTTGAATCGTTTTGTTCCCATTTTAAATTTTTTTTATTTGGCTTGATATAAAATTGTCTGAATCATTTTTATTATTTTAAAATCTTTAATCGACCTTACTGGGCTCTAGAAAGTTCACTCTCCTTTGACTTCCTTTCCGCAGGTAGCGACCAGCAGTAAGTTGTCTGATTATGGAATAGAGGTTGAGGTTGCCTATGTGGATTAGAGCCAAGCAAGGAAACAGAGTATTTAAGTTTAACCTTGATCGTTAAAACCCTTGCGTGGGTAAATAATATTATTTAAATTTCGTAGACTTAGATTTGGAATTTCATAAATAACAGTCAATTGAGAGTTTGATTTGATAAACGGTTTAGTTGCTCTGATGATGACTACTCACTTTGTTTTGAGGTTAATATTGTCTTAGTGTCACTGATTGAACGAGTGTTAACGTTCCGAAAAATTCCGGGAAGTTACACATAGTGTATCACTCTATTGCACAAATCCATTCCCCCACTTCATCTTCTTCCTCCCCCTTCTCTACAATGCAGTCGCACTACACCAGCCACCCACACATGTTACAAGCACACTCCACCACCTACAAGCACACTCCACAGACTCAATACCTATCATTTACACACATATATACTTACATACTATAAACACATACATACACCACTCGTTTTATGGCTGCTTGTGCAGCCCCATTTGCCCTTTCATTACATATAATTCACACAATCAGAACTCGCCACAGCAGTCCCCATTTCCACCTCCCAAATTGTAACACCCCAGAATTTTCAGAGTGTTAAGCAATCAATCGATCAATCACTTAATCATTTAATTACCTCAATTTGATAAGAAAATCCCAATGTGTATCAGAGCTTCTACAATAACTCAAACACTGAATTACATTGTTCTTAAATAAAACACTAAAATTAAATACCAGTAAAAATAAATTATGCATTACTTTCCCTCGTAGGAGCATAACTAAAAGAAATAATAAAATTTTTAGTCGACTTCTTATTTAGGCTCTTATCACTCCAAATATCCTATTGTTGGTTATCATCTGCAAAAAGAAAGTCGAAGGATAATGAGCTTTTGAGAGCCCAGTAAGATCGATCAAAGATTATAACAACAATGATTCGGATAAGTTTTTATATAGAGTCAAATGAATTTTTTTTGAAAGGATTTTCAAATAAAACATAGCATTTCGATATAGATGAACGATTTGAACAATTTTAAATTCAAACCAAATAACATCTTTTTGAAGAATTTTTAAATGAAACCACGGTTATTTCGATATAAACACAGGGACGAGTATCAACTCCATCCTTCAATTAGGTATAATAAACATAAATAGATAACATTGTACATGAGCAGTACACTATAGCAGAGGCACTCCGGCAGTGCTCGATACACTTTACATATGCATATGTACACTGACTAGTCCATTTAAGTACTAATTCAACCTAACCAACAGATCATCCTTATAACTCCAACAATACACACCATTCTTATAACTCCCAACTTTACTAACTCATGTCAATGTTTAAGGAATTAAAAACAATTAAAAATGTTTTACAATTATTGAATTAAATAAAACATATGAGAATAAAGAATTTCAAATGATCGCTATAAGGCTCAAATTAGGATTTCACGGGTAATTTAAAAACATTTTTATATCAATCATTAAAATAAAAATTCAATGTAGTTTGTAAAATTGTTATTATAAGCATTTGAAATCAAAGCAATGAAATATAGTTCGAATATAATTTTCTACCTCGATCCAAGCTAAGCGATGCTAATCGACCTAGATCAAAATTCTCTGATTAAGCCTAGATTGGTAATCTATTTGTTAGAATGCAATCTATGCTACTATACTATAAACCAAATATCAACTACTCACCACGTGCTCACTTCTAACTCCGAAATCATGCAACTCAAAGCACGTCCCACACGCGGCCAACCTACTCGAAAATTCCGTACACTTCTTAATGCGTAACAATATCCTAAATTCATAATAAATTATAAAATAAAAACACTTTTATAGCTTAAAACATTATAAAAAGTCAAAATATAATTTTTTTGAATTTTTCCAAAAATAATTTCTTTAAATGGAAGAAAAACTCATAAATAGCTATAAATATTTTCTAACTGAAAATAAGGTCCCATAATTTTTGTAACAGCTTTAAAATATATATAAAAATTATAAAAACTGAAATTAGAATCTAAAGGCATTAAAATTATTTTAAATAATTTATTTTGTCAAAACTAATGCAGTACGGAAATTATAGTAAATAAACTCTAAAAATCTCCAAACTTAATCTGGGGCATATTTGTAACATAAAAACATTACTCTAATTTTTTTCAGAACTTTTTCATGAGTTTTAAGGACTCCAAAAGATTTTACAAATAAAAAATTACAGAAAATACTAAAAATACATACTATTTTGAAAAATTATAAAATTTGCCACAAATTCTAATATAGCCTAACATATTATACTGTAAAGTTTTACGTCCTAATGATAACTGTGTATTAGCCAATGCAGGTACCGAATTTAACGTCAACCCTATACCTGATCTGCTTTCCCTTCTTGCTCTGTGCACTTAATCGCTCACTAATTCACAGACCACTCACGAGCCTCACATACACACACAATTGTTCACCCCACACACACAGTTGTACACACTTATACATACACACCCATTTATGAAACACACACCTTCTGCTATACACACGCACACACCCACCCACGCACACACCCACCCATACACACTCTACACACACAAAACACCCCCCCCCCGCATACTTAACACTGTTATTGCCACGACAGTAGCTTCTCTTCTTTGCTCCATACCCACACAACACATGCACACCACACACAACACTCACACACACGTCCACACAAACAACCATTCACGCAAACATCACTCACACCCACACACAGAGGTTCACACCCACATGCACACAGTAAGCACACAAACACATGCACACAGAGCTGTCTTCAAGACAGCCTTACATACACACACAGCACATACGATACACACAAAAATATCCACACACTCTATATATATATATATATATATATATATATATATATATATATATACACACACACAGTTGCCTAGGCAACTTCATTCACACAATCTCACACTCATGCACACAATAACACACACCCGCAAGCATCCATCACACACTCATGCACCCTTTAATACAGCTGCACATTTTAGATACATTTAAACACTCTCACACAGTACACACAAACACACACACATATATGAAATTATAAACTCACCGGCAGCCCCTACACGCACACATATTCACACAAACGCACTCACAGACTACCATTATGTCGGTCTTCTCACACACACACTTGTATACACACATCCATATGTAAACACACATCAACTATAGCCGATACCCTTTGTACATACACTCATAAGCACTCACGACCCACACAATTACACTGCCTTGAGGTAGTATGAGTCCTATCTTTTCCCCTTTCTTTTTTTTT
Source organism: Escallonia herrerae (assembly GCA_033070095.1). Taxonomy (NCBI): domain Eukaryota; kingdom Viridiplantae; phylum Streptophyta; class Magnoliopsida; order Escalloniales; family Escalloniaceae; genus Escallonia; species Escallonia herrerae. Next base: position 71,086 of record JAVXUP010000955.1, on the reverse strand, counting down.
TCGGACGCACTCAGACGCACGTGCATCTGGCCATGACAGCTTCTTCTCACAGTAGCCACCACCCAAATGGCTACCCTTTCTTTCATTAAACACACCCACACAAGTTTACACAACACGTTTTGACACACTATTTAAACATACACCCATGTTTGGCAGAACTTTTCTAACAGCTTTTCTCACAACACCCAATCATAGCTTCCATGGATGTAATTTTCTCTCGTGAGGCACGACAACCATTGGCTCTTGGAAAGATGGCTGTGCAACATTCCTAGAAACGGCAACAGATCCTCCCCATCTCACGGCCGTTCACTGAAACCCACATGTACGTTGCCTAGCGGCAGCCTAGTCACATACACTCACACAGTCGTACAAACCATTCACACTCTAAAGCTACACACTCACAGCTATAGGCCTATACACTTATATCTCCACACACATAGATTAATTTAGGAAAAAGCGACGTAGAAGTTTTACTGGAAAAATCTCAATCAAGTTGCCAGAATCTCTCTCTCTCTCTGCCCCTCTCTATATACCATAAATATGAGGATGAAAAATGGTAGAAAATGGCTGCTCTCTCAAAGTATATTTATATATAAAACCCTAAATGAAAATTTACCAAAACCCCCCCTCAATTTTTGATAGTTATCAAAAAATTCAGCCAGATTTTTTATTATTATGGAAAAGCCCAAATTAACTATTTATGATAAAATGATGCACTAGAAAAATTTAGCTTGTTGTGGTATAGCCCCGCTTCACTAATCGTTGCTAGATGTTGTAATAAATGCATTGATGCTATTTAAAAAAAATTAAAAATCCGTCGCTAAATTTTTTAATTTAACCCACTAAAAATATATTAGGATTCGGCCGGGGTGTTACACAAACACCACACACATACATATTTTTCACCTATAATATACCTTACACCCTCTAAAGCATCATCTTCACCAACATCCCCGAGTCATAGCACAGCCACAACCACTGCCTCATGATAGTGGTTTTCGTCTTCCTTAACACACGCGCGCGCGCGCCCATGCACAAACACCTCACTGATTCACGAATGTACCACCTTCCTCCTTGTTATACACACACTCAAACATACACCACATGCAACACACCTAATACTACACACAAACACTCACGCAAGCACACACTACAACCACATAAAAATCACCTTCGTACAACTGAATTCACTACCTCGCATGGCAATGGATTTTCTTCCATTACAACACCCCTTTCAAACCCAAACAACACATATTAACCCACATATCAACCTGCCGTAGGACAACTATGCAGTCATCTTGTCCGAAACATAGTGGAGCCACAAACACAGAATCACGAGAGCCCACACGGCTCTCTAACGGTTGCCATGGCACTCCCTTCTTGGTTCCTCGTTACACCTAGAAACACACACACAACCACTCCTTCATGCCTTACCCAAAACTCACACCAATCCCCCACTCACAACAGCCATATCTGCTCTTATTTTCCCCATAATTCCACACCCAAAATACCATACACACTTGTTGCACCATGACTAAAATGGCTCTTCCTTCGCCATGGTTATTTGTGCGTGTGTGGCTTTGAGACTACCATGAGGGTGGGAGAAGGGGATATGGCCGTGAGTAGACATGGCTATTTATGTTATAGTGAATAGGATATGGCCGTGAGTAGCCATGGCTATTTATGTTACTGCGAAGGGGATATGGCCGTGAGCAGCCATAATCCCTTCACAGCGATAAATAGCCATAACAATTATGGCTATTTATGGATCCTCCTTTGCAGCAACAATTATGGCTAGAAACAATTATGGGTTTATATTGTATTAAAAGAAATTATTTTAATTAAAAAATATTCAAAATTTTAGAAAATTCATATTTTGATTTTTTATAATGCTTTAAGCTACGAAAGTGTTTTATTGTAATTTATTATGAATTTGGGACATTGCTACATATTAAGGAGAGTACGAAATTTTCGGGTAGGTTAGCCGTGTGCAGGACCGCTTTGAGTTGAGTGATTTTGGAGCTGAAGTGAGCATCGTTTGGGTAGTGTATACTAGGTTTATAATATATTAGTATAGATTGTGTTCAAACAAATAGATTGCCAATCTAGGTTTATTCAGAGATTATTGATCGAGGTTTGGTAGCAATGTTGTTTTGCTTGGATCAAGGTAAGAAATTCTATTTGAACCCCATTCCATCATTGATATCGAATATAATTTTTTGATGTTGCTATCAAATTTTTAATGAATACTAATATTTTATTTTTCATGAAAATATATTCAATTGTCCGTGTAACCCTAATTTGAGCCATTTAAAATATTTTTAATTCTATTTATTGCTTATCGATCAGATACACTATGGTGTCCGATACATGTCTGACACCTCCGGACACGTGTCCGACACCTACCGACGCGTGTCCAACGACTTTGGACACGTGTCCGATGGCGTCGGACACGTGTGGCGTCGGACACGTGTCCGACGCCCATCGACACGCACCTCCAGACACATCGGCATACGTTAATTTGTTTTTTAAATGTTGGACACCGTCGATCAAACGTGGTGTCCGTGTCTGCGCTAACTAACATGTATCTCAATCCAATTGGGTCTTATCCTCCGTCAACAACCTCAATTCTGACACCTCATATAGGGTGTCGATATGGTGTTCGATATGTGTCTGACACCTCCGGACACGTGTCCGACACATATCGACACTTGTCCGACGCCTCCGGACATGTGTCCGACGCCCACCGACACGCACCTCCAGACACATCGGCATACGTTAATTTGTTTTTTAAATGTCGGACACCGTCGATCAGACGTGGTGTCCGTGTCTGCGCTAACTAACAGGTATCTCAATCCAATTGGGTCCCATCCTCCGTCAACAATCTCAATTCTCAAATGCTCAATGCAATAAAAATTGACAAAAATCACACATTCAATCCAATTGGGTCCCATCCTCCGTCAATAATCTCAATATCTCAAATACTCAATGCACAATTAACAATCTAAAATCATCTTTAATTTTCACAGCAATTTACATGTATAAGAGGAAGACAGAAGGTATAGCGTAGAGCAAATAGAGAGGAAGACAAGAACTTTACCTCACGAGAAATACTGCCGGAGGTGAGAAACCGTCGTCTCCGGTGGTCGACGCTGCTCTCTCTCTTTCTCAGTCTCTCTCCTCTTCACAGATCTGCCGGAGGTGAGGGCCCGTGGTCGCCGGAGTTGCAGGTGGTCGCTGTTGTCGAGGGAGGTCACAGCCGGGGTCGAGGGAAGTTACCGCCGGTGTCGAGGGAGGTCACCGTCGAGGTTGGGTTTTGGGATTTTCGAAGAGAGAAGCAGTGACAGTTCAAACCAGATCTGTGAATTAAATAGACTTTTAGCGACGGATTTATTCCGTCGCTAAAAGTTCGTCGGTGAAGACCTTATTTGTACCGACGGAATAAATCCGTCGCTTAAATAATATTTCATGGCGGAGTTTTACTGACGGAGGTTTCCGTCGGTAAAACGCCTTTTCACCGACGGAGTTTTTTGCGATGGAATAAATCCATCGCTTAAATAATATTTTATGACGGAGTTTTACTGACGGAGATTTCCGTTGGTAAAACTCATTTTAGCGACGGAATCTATGCCGTCGCTAAAACTCCGTCGCAAAAGACGTCTTTTCTTGTAGTGAAATACAGTCATCATTCGAGCAACTTAACCGTTTATAAAATCAAACTCTTAACTGACTGTTATAAATGAGATACTAAATCTACAAAATCTAAATAATACTATTCACTCACGCAGGGGTTCTAATGGACAATACAATAACTTAATTTCGCTAGCTCGCTTGCCTCTAGTCTAATTTCAAGTAAGCTAACGTTGGTTACTACCTGCAGAAAGGAAGTCAAAGGAGAGTGATCTTTGAGAGCCCAGTAAGGTCGATCAAGAATTAAAAAAAATAATTAAAAACAATTCAGATGATTTTACATTTAAGCCAAATAACAACTTTTAAAATGGAGAAACAGAGTGATTCAAATGATATTCTATGCATAGTCAAATGATAATTTTAAGATGGTTTTCAAATAATACCACAACATTTCAATTTAAACATAAGGATAAGTATCAACTCAATCCCTTAATTAACAGTTATTCAAAACACTTTATGTATAATAAATAGAAATAGAAAACATTGAATGAGCAGTACACTATAGCAAAGCCACCGCGCCAATGCTCGATATGCTTTACATATGCACGTGTATATTGACTAGTCCATTTAGGTACTAGTTTAACCCAACCAACAGACTATCCTTATACGAGATGTTATAGTTGGTATCAGAGTTTAGGTATCTGATTCTGTAGACTTTATGAGAAAGTAAGAAAAAACCTAATTTCTAACAATAGAGTTAGAGAAAAACCTTAGTGACTTAGTTGAACTATGGTGGTCGCTAAATAGCAGAGTACGCAGAGGAACAGAGTACGCAGTGAAAGTCTAATGGGCATATAATTTGATTTGAGGCATTAATGTGTGATTGCTTATAGGAATTGACTAAATATTTTGAGATCAAGTAATGATATCCGGTTGGTGGGATAATGAAACCCTAGGTTATAATCAAAATCATATAGTGTAGTGAAATGTTTGAAGCTGCTATAGATGTTCATGACTCGTATTTGGAGGTTATGTGTAAGATTTGGTGACACATTTGTTTGGGAGTTACCTAGTGAAATTGTAATGTTTCAACATTATAGGTATGTGAAATTTTGAGGAAAAAATTTCTATAAGTGGGAGAGAGTGTAACACTCCGATATTCTTAACGAATTTAATTAAAAAAAATCTATCTAGTGGTGAATAAATTTTGTGTCAATATTTTTAATAACCAATTTTAACAATTAAATTTTTTTAGTTAGCATCAATATTTTTTAGCAGCGACTTTTAGTGACAAATAGGAAAGCGAAGTCATGTTGCTAACCCATAAAAATTATTCTAGCAGGAAAAATATATCATAAATATTTATGTAGACTTTTTTGTAATAAGAAAAACTTTTGGATAAAATTTAAAATAACTATCAAAACTTGAGGGGTGTTTTGGTAAATTTCCATTAGGGTTTGATATATAAAGATACTTGTAGAGAGGGTGCAGTCGTCCCAAAAATCTCCCCTTTTCTTTCTGGAGCTCGGTTGAGGGAGAGAGAGATACTGAGAGAAAGAAGGAAGCAAGTAGATTTTCCGATGATCGAATTATCTCTTATGGCAAGAATTCGTTTTAATATACGAATTTATATATTCATGTGTGTTTGGTGAGAATTGTGGGTGCATAAGAGGCAAGGAAGAAAGTGAGAAAGTTGCCAAGAGAAAGGGAGGAGTTAGAGCAACCATGGGGTTGCCGTAGTGCTTGCGAGATGTGTGAGTGAATATATATATATATATATATATATATATATATATATGGGAGCTGACCCGTTGATAGTGCTAGCAAAATAGGAGATTTTACTAGCGCGATGGACGGCCCAAAAATATTTTTTTTTCAAAAGCTATCAGTCGTCCACTACATAGTGTAGTGGACAGACCTTTTACCAGACTGCCTCTCCTCCGTCCGTTACACTGTATGGCGGACAACTTTTTTGTCCTGAAATGTGACAGTCAAAAGCTAGTCCGCTACACAGTGTAGCAGATGATTTTTTGCCTGATGGTGGTCAAGTCATCTATAACTCTCCTGACAGCTGTCACATCAGTCCTGTCGCCCCACGACTGACTGTTACTTTGTCCTTATCCCACCGTTCGCGACACTGTGTAGCGGACATGCTTTAAATAAATACAAAATAAATACTATCCGCTACATTGTGTAGCGAATAGTTCTTACTGTCCGCTACACTGTGTAGCGAACGGTTCTTTCTGTCCGCTACACTGTGTTGCGGACGGAACATATAAATAAACATAAACCTAACTTCGACACTCTTATTCAGTCTTTCTTCTCACAAATTTTTCTAGCAGCGTTGACAAGCAGATCTATGCAATTTCTTCCCAAGAAATCCTTTAATCGTCTCATCAATCACGTAAGTTCACAAACCAATCCTTTATTTATTCATAATCTAGAGTTGTTATGAGTATTGCAGCTTATGTATGGTTTTGAATATGTATTGAGCATGTGCTAGCATTTGTCAATATATATATGTGTGTGTGTGTCTTGCGTATTATTTGTTCATGTGAGTTTTAGTTGCAAAATCTTTTCTGGTATTTTTTTGAAAACGTATAAAATCTCTGTTTGAAACAGAAATTTTAAAAGAAATCTCTGTTTTAAACCACATTTTCTCCTTTGAAATCTCACTTTGAAACAGCGATTTTCAAAAAGGGGTTCCACAGGTAAATAAGATTCAAAATGGGGTAATTAAGTAATTATGTTTTAAAATCAAGTTATTAAGGGCAAAAACTCGATCAATACAGGTACGATGACTCTTTGGAAGATTTATGTCATCCATTTTTGAATTCTGAAAAATGTTTGTCTTCAGAAGTTGTAGATAGCCTAAACAGATTAAATCTATGGAAGACCGAATTATGTTACTTATCTAGATATAGAAACAATTGTAATAATTACATGTGCAGACATATTGGTAGCATTTTATAGTGAAAAATGAATTCCCTATTCATGTCTCAAGTTTAATTTGCAGCGAGATAACAATAACTAATAATCTCATGTTCAAACTAGTAGGCCACATTTGATAATGAAAGAGGAATTCACCAGCTTCACTAAACAACCGCGACAACGTCCCTCAGAAGCATATGCAATATGTAATGCTAAGAAACCAATACATGGAAAGTGTTGCAAGAAAGTGGAATAGGAAAAAAGGCCACACTAGGGACATACAAAACAAACTTCTCATCATATGTTTTCTAATGCTCAAACCAAACCCGTTAGATCGCTACATGTACCCTTCTCCACCCAAGTCCAATCACTGCCACTATCTCATACTAGAGATCTCCTGCGTGCAAATCGTAACAAGGTATAAGCAAGAAATAGGAATAGGAAAAGAAAAGAGGCTAAATCTCTGAGGCATACATGCAAACACGTCGTGTAGTATCTTAATTATCGTATGCAAAATCTTGGATGGCAGCCATAAAAATAAAACAGGTTATAGAAAGAAATATAAGAGATACGAACAACCATCAATCCGTCATGAAAAGTGTGTAAAAGCATATTTAGCGTTACGTCCCCACGACAGGTTTATAATGCCTATGGTAGGAGAGGTGTAGGAATTTTCAATTCATCAGCAAGACCTGCAAAGCATGATGTTAAGTTTTGTTTGTGATTTCTTAGCAATTAAAAATATTTGAAAGCATGAGGAACGAGAACAAAAGCAATACTTGGAAAGCAATACTTGGAAAGCAATAAAAGCATCTAAGCACAAGAGAGTCCCTGTAAGGAGACTCCTTTTTTTCCATTTGCTACTAAGGATCCTTTGTTTTGGCTCGATAAGGAGCTTCTTTGATTCTCCTATTTACTTTGGGGAAAAAAGAGGAACACGCTTTCTTGCCTTATTCTCACTTTTCTTCTTTTTGCATAGCCGCTCTGCATAAAAATTTTCAGTCCTAAGTTAGGCATTTCCTTTAAGCATGATCGAATAGCTCCTGAAATACAATCCTAGAAAATGGATGTTGTAATCACCCTGTGAAATGTAATTTGTGAGGCCTAAATTTTCTTATAAAACAATAGAGGTAATGCTAATGCAGAAAATTCTCAAAGTCCCCTAAAAATATTAATAACTATTTGATAGCTGGTTTCAAACCAGTAGATCGGCCAAATCTAACATTTTTATCTTCAGAAATTATGTTATCTGTTAGTGAGCACGAGTATGGGGAACTAATATTTTAAGTACTGAAAGAGAAAGTCTCATACAAAAAGAGAAAGCTTCCTTATCTTCTACAGCTTTCAACTCTCAATCCATAAAATACCTTTTGAAAATGGTTTCCATCAAAGCAATATAATAGGAAGTGCCAAAGTACACATTGCTAACCTAATAGGATGCTGAACAGGTGAGGGGCTACCATGATGACATCATAAAGTAACGATCTAGCCATATGCAAGAACCAACCAAGATGCCTTTTGCAAATTCACTCCGCCTAATAGAAATGAACTTCGAGAAAATCACCTCATAACAGCTGTAAACTGCTCTTTTCCATAGGTTAAGTACTTTCGAGCATACATTCCACTATATTCAAATAATATGAGTTGTATGAGTTGGTTTCCCACATTCAAGGTGCTCTTGTGCTACTATAGATGCAAAGCTTCTTAAATTCAATAAGTGACTTATCTTCACTTACACTATATTATATCATGAGAGCCTATCAAACTTTGGAACTTAAAGAGAAAATTTGACTTCCATAAATTTCATATCTAATCTTAACCTCCTTGCATCTTAAATTACTTATCTCTTATCGCTCTTCTGTTGGTAAACTCACAATTTGCAACACGAACACACTCATTGGAGACTCGTGTTCTTTAACTTTATTCTCTAAGGCGGGCTTGCCAGAGTTAAAAGATGGCAAAAATCTGAAGTCAAATATTCAAGTTTCAAATTTTATTAGCCAAGGTAAAGGAGAGCATCATGAACGCAAAGTATCCTCATGTCAAGCCCTAATATTGTGTTAAATGAGAAGGTAAGTTTCAGTAAAAGAGAGTAGGTAAGGTAAAAAAGAGCATCATGGATGCAAACTATCCTCGTGTATAACCCAAATAATGTGTCAATTGAGAAGATAAGTTTCAGTAAAAGAGAAAATTACATACAATCCTAGTCATGGCATGACATACCTTGTGTTCCCAACCTATTCTGGTCACACTCAAAGGTCCACTTGGAGTCCCATTGTGCATGACACATCCGCACAAGCATAGTATTCAACGCTTTGAACCGGATAAAGTGCGCGTGCCCAAGTCACTTGCATTCTTTGCCTCACACGCCTCACGCGCGACTCAGTCACCAATGATTTCACGCTGCTGTGACTCATAGTACCATGTTCGTAGCGCCGCGACCACCTAAGCACCTTTTCATCAAAAACATAGACCGTTGGCGCAACCAGAGCTAAGGGGTCAAGGGCATAGGCCTTGGCCAAACCTATGGGGTCGGCCTCGGCGTCAATGGGGGGTCGGCCTCGGCCTCCATGGGGTGTTGGCCTTGGCCTTTCCCCCCAGTTATTTACTCTTCACCCAAAGTCCCTTTCGCGCTTTGATCCCTTCATACACTTCGTACTTGGCTTTGGCACCTTGTTCGTCACACGGGTACGTTTCATGTCGACATGCTCGTCGCAATATAACTTTCGGATTTGTCATTGCCCATCAAAACACCTTCCGTCGACACGCCTGAATTTTACCAAAAGGGGGAGTGGCCTTGGCCTCCCTTCATGGGAGTTGGCCATTAGCCTTGGCCACCCCCTAGGGTCGGCCTCGGCCTTCCCAAGGGGTAGGTCTGGGCCTCACCAAGGGGTCAGCCTTGGCCTCCCCAGGGGTAGTGGCCTTGGCCTTCCCCCAATCCTTGGCATATGGCCTCCCCTCCCGCGCGCACTTGTTTTCTCAAGTCTTTGCACCTCCGTGATGTTGATAGACGTTCGTACATCTACCTCGCGACGTCCGTCACACAGCAACCTCACAACGTCTGTTGTGCACCAACCTCGCGATGTCCATCATGCACCAACCTCGCAACGTCCGTCATACATCAACCTCGCGATGTTCGCCGTCCGCGATAGTGCACCGCTCCCGCGATGTCTGTCGCCCAAAGTCACGCAGTACCACCGAATGACCCGTCACTGACGACCGCGTACCATTACTTCCAACTTTGTCATTACTACATGTTGTATTTATCATCTTGTTATGACAGGTACACTCAGCTCAAATCCCATCTTCGGGACACCCGACGCATGCTCGTGCACCGTCTCCGCGACGTTCGTCTCCGGCCCATGCGCCATCTTCATGATACGTGCCCCCGGCACCAACTATAGCTCCCCGACGTTCATCGCCGCGCCCGTGCGCCATCTTCATGATATGTGCCCCCGGTGTCAAGTATTGCTTCGCGACGTTCGTCGCCGCACCACTTTCATGACATGTGCTCTGGCACCAAGTATTGTCTCCGCGATGTTCGTCGCCGTGCCCATGCGCCACAATCATGATACAGGCCTTCGCGCATCACACTTACTCACCACACCATGCACCCCCGCCATGGATGTGGAACATGCTTTGATCCATTCTCTGGAGTGTAGAGCATTAAGGGGGGCTCCGTTCATAGTGCTCCGGCACGAGGACCCCTCGCTCACAACCTTGAAGCCATCGCCGGCACAATCAACTACGGGATGGGCTCACAACCTTGAAGCCACCGCTGGCACAATCAATTACGGGATGGGCTCACAACCTTGAAGCCATCGCCGGCACAATCAACTTCGGGATGGACTCATAACTTTGAAGCCATCGCCTGCACAATCAACTACGGGATGGGCTCACAACCTTGAAGCCATCGCCAGGACAATCAACTACGGGATGGGCTCACAACCTTAAAGCCATCATCGTCACAGTCTCAGGGGGCTCCGGTACGAGGACCCCTTGCCCCGGACATTAAGCATTGAGCTGCAAGCATGTCCACTCATGTTACCATTGATCGTCGACAACACCAGGGCAATGACCCCAGGTCACTCCAAGACGAGAGCAGGTCTTCGGAGGGCATCGCACCTAGTCTGCCTGGCAGTTGGGCGTCGGGTCTTCCCCACCACTGCCGGGGCTGTGGGACTCTGCAAGGGCTTGGATTGGAGGCTAGATCAAGGGATTTCTCTGGCCACACCGACGCTGTGGGAGCCAGTCTTTCCAGACAGACATAGCAACATTATGTGGGGTAGGCTGGGTGAATATGCGATTCGACAGTCCGTGGAGCACCGGCAGCTGTGGACCCCTCGGTGACGTGTCGCTCCCGGGGAGTGCCATGTGTCGCGTGATGACATCATCATCTCAACCTCTATAAATAGAGGTCTTGAAAATTCATTTGACAGATGGGACATTTTCAAAACACTTCCACTTTCTCACTCTAGAATCCTAGAGAGAGAAACATATAGGACCCTGACTTCGAACCTAAGCATCAGACTGTGACTGTTGTCGTATATTCATCCTGCGCCATCACCCTCGCAGCACTGCCACCGTCAGGCTCTATTTGGAAAGCCCTTGGTCTCTGCCCTTGCTCCACCCTGGCTGTGTCTCACATCAACATACTTGGCATCTGAGTCGGACTGCATTCCTTGTGGCACCTCCACGTCGACTGCGAACCCACTTTCCTTGGCATCACCTTGAATTACTTTTTTTTCAGCAATTGTTCAAAGGAAAGGCACAAGAAAGAGAAAAGGTATGTTGGTGTTGAAATAGAGGCATACCTTTGGCCAATGCTTGGATATATAAAGCAAGCCGCGGAACCAGTAGTGGTTAGTGTGCTTGCTTCTCCAAACTTTCTGAGAATGGCTATTATGTGAAACAATTACAAGAAAATCAGATGCCACGTGTGCATGCATACACACTCACACAATGCTATGAAAATTTTCAATCCAAAATGACACAATTTTATCTATAAAGCATTCAATCTAATGTAATAAATAGCTTTAGACATAAGAAAATATGAGGCTTACTACAGTCAAATGACTGTTTCGCAAGGTATCCCAGTCCTTCGTGTCTGCAATTTCCTAATAAATCATCTAGAATGATATGAAAATTAAGGATTTGGATGCAACAAAGATGCCAAACGAAAAAAATGTCAAAAGAGGGGAGCAGCGGTCGAGCGTTGACACCATGGCTTATAACCACACCTTTTAACCTAGAAATGCAACAAAGATGTTGAAGAACTATCAGAGACATAGAAGCATTGCTCTCCAGCTGTGATGCCTAGGCTTCCAAACACAATGCTCAGCCTACAAATCAAATGTCCTCTGTATACGGAATAGATGATTATGGCTTAAATAAAGTTATTTTCTCCTATTGCCAAATCTCAAACCAAAGTACCTGGCATTGATGATCACCAGTTTGGGCTGTTGGTCGGTTAAAATGAACATCTGGTAGTGAGAGCAGAGAAAGATTCCTATGGTCTTTCTAATTCGTGAAGTGAAAGCCATATGTGGCGAAGTTGTAAAGCGGTAAATTTGATAGCGGTCTATTGCTTTTTATAGTGATGAGTCTAATATACCATTGCTTCTATTAGATAAGGTTAAACAATCTTGTAACCATTTTTTTCTTTCATTCTTTGGTTTGACTCGTGCCTTTAAAGCAGCAATGACAATTGCTGGTTGATCCATCTCTAGTCTTTATATACTTTTCTTAATTTCTAAAGCCTCTTGTCAATTTCTATAAGCTACCTTCAACCATTTCCTTAGCAGGTACAAGATTCTTGGTGGTCTACAACTTCGTCATTGCCAAACGTAGGAGAAAATCATAAGTTGTTGACTCTGCAATAGTTCAAATAATCTCTAATGAAATAATCTTAAGTAGTTTCACATAAAATCAAACAAACTCACAGCATCAAGAAAAAGCAATTTGTAATCCCACTAAACTTGAACAGTACTATAATTAAACCTGAAATCATCCAAAAACTATTGAGAATGCAATTCGCGTATACACTAAGTCAGATCGTTTGATACCAAGAAACCAACTCCAAGCCACTGTCAACCGACTTATGAGTACCTGCACTATCAAACATCAATGTTCAAAGCAAAGTTAAGGCACCCAAAAACTTTAAATGACATTAATTGCTTTGTATGTGATGAATCTTGTAACTTTTTAAAATATTGTTGTACGTATCAATATGTACTCTTAGAAGCAAGTACTCATAAAATTCTAGGAGAAGTTTCTTAAACTACTCACTTACAGGTAACTTGAACTTGAGAGTTGCGAGCATATAATCCAATATCTTATTAGTGATCCAACTTCCAAATATAATCTAGGATTTTAGACCACTTAGTTGCTATTGGGACTGACAATGACAAAGGGAACTACGTGGCCTAATATTTTGTTCGCTCTGAGATGTCAGGTGAGAGTTTTCTTCGAGCTAGGTATTCATTCCGGAGTAAACGATTGGTAAAACTGGTTCTAAATGACAAAGGTAATGCCATTTGTCTTGTTCACTCCTCCCTACCCCTTGCGAGATAGGGCAAGCTTATGGCAGCAAAGCTAAGTCAAAGATGCGCTCCATAAAATCTGCATAAAAGACTATTTCTAGGCACATATAAGCTATCTTCTATGTTCTTCTAATTTACTATGTCATAACCTGCATTGCTCAAGGAGGTAACCTAGTAACTGATATAATTAGGGGAGCATAATCCATTAAGGAGGATAATAATTATGAATTGCCAGCTGTCTCTCTTTTATGTAAATAGATGCTTTACACAATCAAAGTGAGAATTATACGGAAGGTTAAGAATTAAACTGAGGAATCATAACGTTATGTGTAGCAACCTTAGAATATACACCAGGTCATGGTTTTTTCCAGCTCTCTTGCAACTGCATATAAACATTTAAAGAGATTTCTCTCCTTTTTTAATCCAGTCAATAGAAGTAAATCTAGATGCCACATACCATTGCTTTCCTCTACGCAGTTGTGTCCAAACATGCAGCAACGTATTAGCTTTTTAAAAGCTTATCAAGAAATTGCTGAGTCGAAGTTCATATTAACTTCACACAAAGAAAAGTACGGTCAGATTTTTGTCCAAGTGAAGGCTTGAAACAAAACATTTGACATGTTACTTTCAGTTTCATATATATATATATATATAACCATCGTTAATATTCTTCTATTGCAAAATCCTACTTAGAATAAAGAAGATGGGCGAAGCAGTCTCGAAGGTGAAACCAGGAGTGGCCTATCTCTTTCTAGTTAACTTCTTAGGTAGTTGTATATGTATGACTATATAGAATATAATAAGGGTGATTATCAAGCCAACAAGATACCTGCTCGATACCTGCAATTCATAATATGTGACAAAGAATTTTCAACAACCAAGCCCACTACAACTGAAAACCCATGACAAGTCACAAAAAGTCTTAGAGAATATGTCCAATCGACAGCATATAATAACAACAAGACTTCAATATCATTAGTGTAAGCTATAATTCTCTAAAGTAGTCAATCCAATTACAGCATTAAAAAATGGATATCAAACATCATTGAGGACAATTTTTAGTATTTTCTCACTTGCAGTTATTTTCCATAGCCTATGACTCAAGTTTAGTAATCATAAAACATCTGAGTATCTGCCTTTTTCTAATTTCTTTTCCTACTGCTTGTTAATCTTTTCAACAAATATTACAAGAAATTTCAAAAAATCGTGGTATTTGTCATAAAGATGGAACTGAAATTTTTGAAAAATAATAATAGAATAAGTAGGTATTTGAAAAATCCATAAACATATGGTGAGTAAAAAATACAAAATTTGTTCTCCTTTTTTGTTTTTTTGCCTTAGTTAGACTGTGGAGTTGTTGAAATAGGCGTCACTAACAAGTGAACACGGTTCTGAATATTACAAAACCATGAGACACTACGTTTAATATCTTTTCATTCAATTGCTTTCCTTACTGAACCATTAAGCGAAGGGTTTTGGAATAACACAAGTTTTGGCAGAAGGATGTCATATAAGTATCCGAAGGGGGAATTGCTTTTGGCAAGAGAGCACTTCAACTGACGCGCCACGCCAATTCATAGGCAGTTAGAATAGGGGCCTAACTGGGAGTAGCATGATAAATAACTTATTGGAGATTGTTATCCCACATTAGAATAATTCAAAAGTGTTATGTTCCGTAGGACACTTCCTCCTCTCTCCCATAAGTATCTAGCCATGGTGCCAGCCCCACTCACCACCGGCTACTAAGACATTTTACAAAATCATTCTCTATATACCAAATCCTCAGTCACTGATTCTATAAGTTGCAAACTATTTTCACACACAGTGTGTAAAGGCCATATTTAAGACCAACTCTAACAACAACCAAGCATGACGACATTAATCACTAATTATAAGAGTAACCACAAAAGTATGGTAATGTAACTATCTCTTTTCAAGATTATTCAACACCAATGTTATAATGATCACAAGTATGTAGGAAGAGGATATGGACTTGCCAGATTTGATGAAAATGATGGAGTTTGTATTTAAATAATATGGATGCAACTGGAGATTTACTAAGTAATGGAGAAAAGATACCATATTCTTACGGCTGAAATTCATGGTACAAGTCACTTGATTCCATATTTGATGGTAAAGCCTACATCCAACCAATGTATAACTTTTCATGCCTGCGAATTAAATGGTAACTAAACCCAACAGTCAGAGATTATAGCCAACACAATCTACAATTTTATAGTGCCACTCTCCACCATTGAATATCATTCGCACCAGAGTTTTGTGCCTTTGACCATATTAATGCGATTCGGATCCACTCTTAACACTCTTTTGCTTTTGCTATACCATTATTATCTTCTCCATTTCCTACTAAACATCACCCCTTTATTAGCCTTTCCTTGGCCTAAGAAATTCACACCAAAATAACCATTTTGCCAAGCACGTAAAGAAATATTCATATGTCAATCCTCGGAACCAAGACTAATTAGCAAATTTTCGAGCATTGGGTAAGGCATTTTGAAGATTGTACATCCTTTTTCTTTCGTACGCAAATTCTACGAACCAAAAATAATCAACAAATCCCCTGGATTTTGTACATCCAAGGCACAATCAGAAACAACACATTTCCTTAGCCCTTGTATTTTTCACGTGGTTCTGAAATTTTTTTTTTAGTTGGAGCACTGGGTAAGACAGTTTGGCGATTTGGAACCCAAGCAAGATGCATATGAGATGCTGAGAAGGCACAAAGTAACGTTTTGCGCTATTGCATATCATCAAACACCTTGCGTGCAATGGTAAAGGAAAGATAGCATGAAGCTCTTTAAGTAAGATTAATGGAGGAAAGGCATGGAGGAGACACAAAAGGAAAAAACTGGAGATGGTAACCACAATCAAAATGTTTGTGCGTACAATTAAAGACAGTGGATTTGAAGTACGTCACACATGTGCATATATGTAATCATAGGCTGTGCTTGAGGGGCTGGCAGTGGTCGCAAATGGAGCAATAACTTGTGCGATAGAGTGATCGAATGCATTATAAACAAACATGACTGGGAAGAACCAAATGCACGTCACAGAAGAATCAAAAGAGATAATAGATTGTTTCTGTTAATTGAGTCACCAAATGCGATTCTGTTGATTGAAAAACTGACCTGCAAATGAAGTCTTGTAGGAGTAATTTTGAGTACAGATCCCAGAAAGCAGGAATCATTTGACGTGAGATTCGCCAGTCTGGTAGATCTTCTGTGCGGATGGTTCTTCACAAACCCTTGTTGAGGCAACGTAAGAGCGTCTTTGAGGAGGGAGGGAGATTGGCGTAAGCGAAGTAGTAGTTCCTTATTTCTTAAGTATATGGTGCCATTTGAAGGTGGTCTGAGCGGGTGGCACAAGGTTGATTGGTTTTGAAAAGATGTGGGTAGCTGGTAATATGAAGTATTTTAGAGGGTATTTTGGTCATGAAAATGTGTAGAAACATGTTTGAACACATTGGACTTTTAAGATTATATAAGTTGTTTTATCCACTACTTCATTTGGTTGTAGCCAGATATGGGAGAATGTCTTGGGCGCAAAATCTATATTCGAAATGCACGTTACTGACAGCCAAATGAGCTATAGACATTGAAAAAATATTGCACCATAAACACCGGATTTTTTCACACCGTCAAGTGTTAGCTCTGCTTTTGTGATTTCGTTTTTAGGGAGTTGAGGTGTGTATCTGCAGTTCTGTGACTCGAAGCAGGGCCAAGGACGGGATTGCTACCACCAAGCGAATGGTGGCACAAGTTTCCAAGTCACGCATTCATTTCAAAGTGGCCGTCATTTCTTATCTTCGGAAAGGTGGAGTATCGGGATCCAAAATCTACATATTGTGTTAGAAAAGTGTGACCATGATGAAGTTTCTCCACAATCATCCAGATGCCTCTGATGCGGACTTCAGCATTTGCTCATAATCGAGATGTTTCCAGGGAGCCTGACATTCCGAGTCAAATATTTTGCATCAATTGTTAACATGGAAGTTTTGATGACCGCTTCGATTTTAATGGAAGAGCAGCTAGCTACTATATCTCGTGCTATTGAAAAGCTGACTAACACTGTAGAGGAAAAAGATTTCCAGATTGTGATACTCAAGAATATGTTGGAGTTGAAAGCCAATGAAGTCAGGTTGTTTATTATATTCTACAGCTTTTATAAAAGGAATAGAGCTAATTAATCCAAAAACAGTACCCTCAAGTTTACATTTTGTACAGCTTTAGTACCCAAGTTTGAAGGTGCGCCTAAGAAGTACTCAACTTTGAAATAACGTACCAAATTAGTACCTCAGTTGACATACGACAGATGACATTAGTAGCTAAGAAGGGTAGGACTATCATTATGAAAAGAAAAAAAAGGACATAAAGCTTGTCCATGTAGTCGGTGGTGGTGTATAGTGTGTGGCCGAGAGAGAGAGAGAAGAAGAAGAAGAAGAAGAAGAAAGAGAGAAAAACTGGGTGATGGGTATGCATGCGTGTGTATGTGAGAGAGAGAGAGAGGGTGATGGGTTTGCATGTGTGTGTGTGAGAGAGAGAGATAGATAGAGAGAGAAAAAGAAAGAAACTACGAGGAGAGATAGAAGAAGAAGAAGAGAGAAAGTGGGTGATTGGTTTGCGTGTAAGAGAAAGAAAAAGAAATTAAAAAGGGAGCGAGAAGAAGAAGAAAAAAGAGAGCGAGAAAGTGGGTGATGGGTCTGCGTGAGACAGAGAGGGAGGGAGGGAAGGAGGGAGAGAGAAAGAGAGCACTACAAGAAAAAGGACTTTTAGCGACAGAAGTTTCTGTCGCTAAAAGTCCACAATCCGTCAGGAAAGCATTTTAGTGACAGACCACCCGTCGCTAAAACTCTGTTACCTACAACCTTGTCTCTAAGAGTTTTACGATGGATTTTTTAAATCCACCGCCTAAAGTCCACCTTCAACGACGGACAAACAAACACAATTGCCGACGGAGATTTCGTCCCTAATTCTATTTTTCGTATTTTATTTTATTTTATATTTTTTGTAATAATTTATTTCGTAAAATATTTTGCAACGAAATTCCCTCACTAAACATTTGTCCTTTAAAACTTTAGCGATGGAAATTCCATCGCAAAAACTCATTCCTTAAAAATAGTTAGACTTTTAGCGATGGAATAAAATCCGTCACTAAAAGTTAAACTAATTAATTTTTTTTAATACCTAAACCTGTAATCACAACCAACAACAATAATCCACCAATCGCAATCCAACATTAAAATTTATACAAAATTTAAGAGGGCACGGGAGTGGGGTACATTAATAGATATGGGAGGAGAGTACAAGTCGGGGGGAGGGGCAGGGGAGAGAGATACAAAGTGCCAGGAGGGAGAGAGCTGATCGGGGTTCGGCGAGTGGCGGGGCATCTAGCAGCAGTGCCCTGCATGTAAAGGCATAGACGCATTAATCTCGATAACAATCGTATAATATTTGCTAATTAAACATACAAAGTGGTTGTATCGATTATGGGCCATGATCCTCCTATAAACCTCCATTGCAATGCAACGGACCTCGTCCTCATGTAATGACAAGGGTTCCACGGTTGGTGTCTGCATCTGGGGAGATGCAACGGGGGGTGGGGACACTCCTATCACTGCACGTGCAGTCATATTGGGGAGGCCACGTACGTGGCCTAATTAAAACGGATAACCCTAATTTACTGTTAATTTAATCTCTGATCAGCCCTAATCACTGCTAATTAACCTAATTGAACCCTAATTATCCTGATAAATCGTAGACAAACCCCAAATAAACCCAATTTGGGTATTAACAGTAATATATTCTAATTAGGCCCAACTTGCCCTAAGTAGCCCGAATTAATCCCTGAATAACACTAATTGAGTTTAATCTATTGCAATTAACTGTAATCAACCCTAAATAGCTTGAATTACCTAATTGATCCTAATTAATGCATTAACTCGGCATTTTCACCTTAATTAGTAATTATCTATTTAGATTTGGTACAAAATCATTTGGTTCTAGTGAACTTGAGCAGAGAAAATCATCATTCCTAAATCCTTTAATATCTAACGATCCACCAAATCGGGATTCTCAAGTAAACCCGGTGCTTTTGGTTGGTAAGTAATGGACTCAAAAATTTTCCTTAGCTTGTCATGTTGAACCATCTCGTCTAAGATCTTATGTTCTGGGACTTCAGATAACACTTTTGGGTCACAACTCTCCATGTCTGCAGAAGAAAAGACTTTATGAGACAAAAGATTTTTCTCAGCCTGTCGCAGACATTCCCTACCCTCCATTATTCCTGGGGTAATTAGATGATAAATACACACAGTTTTCTTCAGGGATCTCATATGCTCGACATATGGCTTGCCTTTCAACTGATGAAATGCAACCAATATCAAGCAACACAAATCTCAACGCCCCAACCAAATTTATGCCTCACATAGCTTGCCTTTCAAACCTCATTTAGCTCGAATTAGTAACCCTCGTTAGCATTAACCCTATTTAGATCGAATTAGCCCTACTCAGCCTAGGTTGGGGATTCAAGAGTTATTTTACTTGATATTGGTTAGAACTAATCAGTTAAAAGGAAAGCCACATGTCGGGCATACATGATTTGTCAGAAGAAAATTGTGTATATATACCATCTAATACCCCAGGAATAATGGAGGGTAAGAAATGTCTGCGACAAGCTGAGAAAGACCTTTAATTTGTCTTAGAAAGTCTTCTCTTTTACAAACATGTAGAGTTACGAGCAAAAAGTGTTCTCTGAAGTCTCGGAAGATAAGATCTTAGACGAGATAGTTCAACATGACGTGCTAAGAAATTTTTTTGAGTACATAACTTACCAACCAAAAGTACCGGGTTTACTTGAGAATCTCAATTTGGTGGCTCGTTAGATATTGAAGGATTTGGGAATGATGATTTAATTTCTCTGCTCAAGTTCACTATAGCCAAATGATTTTGTACTGAACCTAAATGGATAATAGCTAATTAAGGTGAAAATGCCAACTTAATGTGTTAATTAGGGGAAATTAGGGCAATTCAAGCTATTTAAGATTGAATACAGTTAATTGCATTTAATTAGACTCAATTAGTATTATTCAGGAATTAATTCGGGCTAGTGGAGTCTAATTAGAACATAATACAGTTAATTACCCTAATTGGGTTTATTTAGGTTTTGTCTACAATTTATCAGGACAATCAAGTTTAATTAGGTTAATCAACAGTGATTAGGGCTGATTAGAGATTAAATTAACAGTATATTAGGGTTAATTAGGATTAATCAGTTTTTAATTAGGGCTAATTAGATCCGATTAGGGCTAATAAGGCTAATTCGAGCTAAATAGGGTTAATGCTAATGAGGGCCCATTCGAGCCTAAATAGGGTAAATGGGTTTAATTAGACTTAACTATTGTTAATTAGGGTTTAACTAAGAGCTAATTAAGGTTAATTAGAGTTAATGTATTAATTAGGGTTAATTAGGATTGAGTCACTTTAGAATTCGCTAAGTTCATTCGTAGAGTTGATATTGTCCTACCTGTGATTGAGTCAAGGGTTTAAGTATATAGTTAGGGTTAGGTTGAACTTATGATAATTATGGTTAATTAGGAATATATTAATAGCATTTAATTAGAGTTTAGTTAGGTTTACCTAGGAATGTGTTAGGGGTTAATCGGGGTTAATTAAGGATTAATCAGGGCTGATTAGGGTTAATCAAGATTAATTATGTTTACTTAGAGTTAATCAGGGTTATTTAGGTTTAATAATAGTTAATTAGGTTTAATTAGGATGAATCAGAGTTAATTACAGTTAATCAGATTAATTAGTATTGATCGGGGTTGATCGGGGTTAACTAGGTTTAATTAGGGTGGATTAGGATTAATTATAGTTAATTAGGGTTACCTAGGGATGTGTTAGGGGTTAATCAGGGTTAATCAAAATTAATTTTTTACGGTTACCCCTTATGGAGGGATTCAATTTCCATGTGACTCCCAACTACCAATCAAAGGGGCTAAGGCATCAATTTCTAAAACATCACATTATAACAATTCTGGAAATCAGAAAGAACATTTCGACATCAAAATAACTTGAAATTTTTTTCTTCTAATTAACTCTAATCAGAATAATTCAACAAGTCACAGCAAATGTCAAGAATATTATGCAGGGCATGGGGCATTGATGAAACAGGGATACTACAGATTAATTGAGGGTTTATTATGTAGAATGTACATAAACATGGGAATGTAAGTTTTGCATTTAATGGAATAAAAGACAATTCACAAAAAATTAAATCAGAATAATTCTAACATGTACTTCGAGTAAGTTGGATGGACTTAGGCTTTATTAGGCTAATTCGGATGTAATTCGAGTAATTTGGATGTACTTAGATTAATTAGTAGGGGTTAGCATCAAACCATTTAAACCGATCAAAACCGCTCAAACCAATCAAACCGAACCAATCCAATCCAAACCGTCTAAAGATCTTAACGGTTTGGTTTCATATTTTCCAAACCGACCTTGCTTCGGTTTGGTTCACGGTTCGCATTTTTGAAATCGATTCCAAACCGAACCGAACCGACCTATGATGTATTAATATATTTTTAGTAATACTCCATTGATAATTACACATATAGGGTACTAAGCAAATTCAAATAAACAAATCTTGAAAGTTAAAAGAAACGAAAATATTGACAACACTTATAACAAAAACATTTTGTGACCAATATCTAGTTTATCTTTACTCACTCTTTTTCATATATCAATGAAAACTTATATATCGAATGAAACAAGATATATATATATATATATATATAATTTTAAAAAATATAACTTCAATTAGTAATGTGTAAAGGAATAACGTCTTTAAATGGACGCAAACCGATCCAAACCGACCCTTTTAAATCGACCAAACCGAACCGTGCTCACCCCTATTAATTAGTCTTCGTTAGGGGTAATTAGGGTTTATCTGGGCTAATAATTAGGATATAATTAGACTTTAGAGTTTAAGGTTAACCGGTTCAAATAGGTTTAATCGGGACTAACTACGGTTAATTGGTTCAATTAGGATTAATCGGGACTAAGTAGGGTTTATTTGTTCAATTAGGGTAAATCAAGATTAATTAGGGCTAATTGGTTCAATCAAGTTGAATCAAGGTTAATTACAATTAATTGGTTCAGTTAGAGTTAATCGGGCATATTTGGGGTTAGTTCGTTCAATTAGGTAACTCGGGATTAACTATTGTTAATTGGCTAGATTAGGGATAATTAGGGTTTGATTAAGGTTAATTTGGTTTACTTAGATTAATGGCTAATTTGCTATTAGTTTAGTATGCCATTTTTGCGGTAACTCTGACAATTGTGACATTAGCTTCCATTAGATCGTAGTTTGATCCAGATAAAACAAAATACCAAATTGACTCAAGATATCAGACATAGTCCCAATCAACAGCAAACCCTAAAATTCCAACAAACCAAGCTCAAGCACTTATACTGCAACTTTAACATACATAAATCACAAGGAAAAAGTACACAAATAGAAGTGCAAAGCCTCATTCATCAATCTGCTATAGCCTCATTCACCAATCTGCAACTAGAAAAGATGACAATCTCAACAAAATTGGTAATACCATCAATAAGATAATAAATGACAATCTCAACGTGCTTCTAAAGGGGGCAAAGCTGAATTTATCTATCGGGTAACCTAATGATTACCTCAAATAGCAGACTATCATAGAGATTCAAGCATTTAACACTCAAAGGCTGAACATCATTTCTCATCAAATAGTGTGGTATCTAACACGTCAAGACAAATCAAATACCGGTAGACTTGAGAGATGGAGGCAGTGGTAGATTTGCCAGAGAAAGATGATAGAGGCGGTGACGGTGTTGCAAGATGGAGGCGGCGATGATGTTGCGACAGATGCCTTGTCGTCTAGTCATATGCTATTGAAAAAAAGAGATGGAGGCGATGGAGGAGGTGGTCGGTGGAGGCGATGGAGGCGGTGGGCTATGGAGCTGAGAGAATTGGAGTGGAGGGCGACGGATTCTCTGCGGTTGTGATAAAAATTAGAGATTTTATGACAAGACTTTTAGCGACGGAATATTTAATTGCTAAAAGTCTGTCGCTAAAATCATTATTTTTTAGACATGTAGCGATGGGCATTTTAAGTGACAGAAAATGCTTTCGCTACAATACTTTCTAGCAATGGGATGATTCTGTTGATAAAAAAATTTAAAAAGGTTATCGAAAATTAGAAATTTTAAAAAGAAATTTAGCGACGGAAAAGCCATCGCTAAAATTTCGTTGATAAAAAGCCGTCGGTAAATGTTTTTACCGACCTATGTACCCGTCGCTAAAGACTTCTTGCGACGGACCTTTAGAGACTACCCATTCTGTCGCTGAAAGTCACCTTCAGCGACAGAACCTTCAGAGATGGAATTCTGTCGCTAAAAGTCCGTTCACAAAAAAATCCTTTAGTTCGTCACAAAAAATCCTTTTCTTGTAGTGGAGGAGAAGAAGAAGAAGAATGAGAGAGAGAGAGAGAGAGAGAGAGAGAAAGAGAGAGGAGAATAATAATCAATTTGCATTGGAAATGTAAAAATCAATAGTCCACGTGGCTATGAGGATATCTTTATGTCTTTTTTTTTAATAATGACAATCTCACGTCTCTGACTTTCTAACGGCATCCGTCATCCGTCAGTCGAGACTGATTTGGTAGGGTATTCTAAACTTGGGTATTACTTTTGCGCACCCTCAAACTTGGGTACTAAAACCGTACAAAATGTATATTTGAAGACACAATTTTAGGATAAGCTCAAAAGAATATTATCTTCTGCATTTTGTTTACCTGTTACTACGAGTTGCAAGCATTTGGAGTGATTAAGGTTCAGTTCCGCAACTTCAAATTGAAAGTTCAAGGTCCATAACGTCAAACAGGTCCATAACAAGAATGAGTCATATGCTTTAGGAAACAACACAGGTTACATCTTGCAACAAAAAAATTTGAATCGGCTTTCTGCTGGAATATGAGCAATTCCAAAAACTAATCTGTAACTGTCAAGAAAAAGGAAGGCAGATTTTTAACATCCGAATGGATTTAAAGAGACGACTACAATTTGAGCATTCTACCGAGTTACTAATTTCATTTCCTCCAAGTGATATAATAATTGAATAGGTGTTAAACGGCATCGAACAGCTGTTGGACTTGCAATGCAAATTACACTCAGGTTCTCTGCACTATCAAGAGAGCGGCCTGGATGCAGATAAACCCTGCTTGAAAATTAGTGACCTGTCATAAAGAAAACCAATAATATAAATATGAATATATGCATCGAATTATCAGAGTAAATTTGCTACACCAAGTATGTCCAGCCTTTATATGTTTTAACACGTTAGACCATTGATTCTAAATCCTTTCGCAAGTTAGTGCCATATGGTAGCTACGTTACAAAATCATCTGCTTACAAATGCTGCTATAGGTTTTAATGGTGTCATTATGTGAAACATATAGGACATTTAGTGAAACGCCGCTAGGCCAACTATCAGAGTTTGGAATTCGCTAGGCGAACACTTTTTTGAGAATGCCCCGGCGGAGCCGGGACGCTATAGGCATCATCCGGCATCCCAGAAGTATATCTTCCTGGTTATTTCCTTATCTTTCTTGAACCACAAAAGGAGGGCACTTCTAGTTTTACTTTCTTGTTGTACAAGTTACTATCTCGTTATACTACAGGAAGCTTATGATTATTACCCAAGAAAAATAATTTTCGCACTTCGAGACACGTGTCCAGTGAGAGCATCAGGATCTCCAACAATAAGGAACTTCATTGAAACTAGAATGCAAATCTTATTATGTAGATATACTTAGGAACATATGCCAGTCAAACATATATGTAGTTAATTTCGAAATACAAGAAGAGAGAAGAACAGAAGGAGGACTCACCCACGCCATCCGGCGGTGACCCTATACCGTGTCCTCGAGGGCGAGGACCGGAATTAAGCATCCTTCTGTTTGTTGTACCTGCGAAAACTAAAAACAGTAAATTGACATGGTACATACAGGTTTATAGACCAAAACCAGGTGCGGAACCTGACCAACCTATGATCGATCTAACTTACATCTCTTATCGACAAGGCAGTTAGAAGAAACATGCATGGATTGCAGAGAACCCTTTCCCAGCATATAAGGGGACAACATTAATGAAATGGAAAAGGAATGTTTCTAAGGAACTGTACGAAATAAAAGGGTGCGGGGACACTCACGGGTTCGAGAACTCTGTACTGGTGATGCAGATAGAATGGCGACACTCGTGAGTAAGAGGATGATGAGGAGCAAAATACTGGCCATGTTGAACTTCATTTTTTCTGCTTCTGCAAAGGCAAGAAATGGCTTTGTTTTTCTTTGGTAATGAAAGCGTTGTGTTTGGATTCAGTATTTCGTTTGGCCGTCTTATATACTAATAATTTCGACGGACCTAAAGTTACATGTATTTGGTTAAGTTTAGTCTCCCCGACTTATATCGATAGTTTTGTGGACAATGTCAAACCATTATATACGAGCTGCTGACCTTAGCTATAGTTTCTTTTCCTGGGAGTACTGTTGGTAATGTATGGCAATGATATAACTGAATTGAGCGCGACACGAGCCATACACGTACGCAGCGACACCTTCAAATTCAAACTAAACGTAGTGTAAAATTGGGATGCAGGGAGGGGGCATTATTGCTTCAACACTAAAAGTCCATCATCTTAATAAATGCTTAATATTTATATGTGTTTAATTATTGCAAATTAGCTTTTTCAATCAAGTTGACTTGACTCATTCTAGGTCCCCAACCAGGAAAAAGGATTAGAAAAAAATAATTAGAAAAGGTAAGTCAATAAGATTTTATCTGTTGTATGCTGGCTGAGTTCCATGACCATATTCGTTGAATTCCTCGACTGTGAAAAGGTCTAGTCCTGGAAAGCTTTGAAATCGATCTCTCCTCCTCAATTTAAAAACAAAGCTTAGTATCCTTCTTTAGTCCACTCCAACAAAATGGTCAAATGCACTGCATTAAGGCGAACACCATTCGCCATGGAAGTCTAAAATCTTTGTCTAAGTTTGTTTTGTGAGGCACTACTGGAGCCCATGAATGTTACAAGAGTCGGAATTCGGAGGAATTTTTGACACTCAGAAGGCCCAGGGAAAGCTCTTCATGCAAATAATTTTCAGTTTAATGAGAAATGTTGTTCGGTGAAACCACGTATGAGAGCAAGAAAACATTTTCCAGAAGTCAAGTACGTTTAGGTGTTCTGCTTGGGTTAGTTGGACTGGCTGAATTTGGTTTGTACTTGACCCAAGAGAACCCATGTGTTTTTAAACCTACCGAGCTTTAACTCAAGAAAAAATTGAATTAATTAGGTTTGGTGATTATATTTAGGTTTCAATTGATTGATCAAAACAAATTTTAATTTAAACATAGATTGAGTTGTTAGTGGCTAGTGGTGGTCGATGATTGCTGGCGGTGGTGTAAGCAACTAGAGATTAGGGCAGCTGTCGGTGGTGGTGGCAGTGGCTAGACGGGTGGCAGCAGCCGGGATGCTGGCGATGGCCGGCAGTTGAAGCGGTGTGTCTGCCTGTGATTGAGGTAGTGACCAGCTTTGCAGGCAGTAATGGGTAGGTTAGCGGTTAAGGTCATCGGTAATCACCGGTTTCTACGGTGACAGGTAGCGACGGACAGTGGTGCAACTATAGATCTTTCTCTATGTGTGTGCCTGAATGCCACCTACTCAAGATCTGAAATTTATCTAATATCAAGACGGAAAAACTTAGTGTGAGAGTACGTAGGGACGTGAGCTAGTTTTATTGCACTACATCATAGAGCTGGCACCCATGACAAACTCTATAGAGATAAGCTCTACCACTCTCATCCATTCTTGTTTTGCCCCACGACAAGGATGTAACTAAGATGTAGCATCCTTTCATGTGAAACAATCACACTACAAGAAATTGGGATTTTAGCGACGGACACCGATCGCTAAAAGTCCGTTGCCTCTAACCCCATCGCCAAAAGTTTGGCGACGACGCCTAAAAATTGACTTTTAGCGATGGAATGATATAATGAATTAGCGACGGGATTTCCGTCGCTAAATATATTTTCTGTATTTTATTTTATTTTCTTTTCTCAAAAATAATTAATTACATAGAATAAATAGCGATGGAAAAGTCCATCACTAAAAGTTTTACAGACCGAATTTTAGTGACGCAACATCCGTCACAAAATAAATGACTTTTAGCAAGAGAATATCCGTCGCTAAAATTCTGTTGGTAAAACATTTAGCGACAGAAATGTTTGTCGCTAAGTAATTATGTACATCTTTAGGGCAGACCTTTAGCGCGGGGGGGGGGGGGGGGGGCATTGATGAGGTGTTGTGGTGGGTCTCGTTGTACTAAGAGGACAAGATGCCTTCCAAGTCCAATTCCAATCATCCATAGGATTAGGAGGAACTTGACGGATCATTTTGTAAGCAGAGGCCATCGTACAGTCTCCTTAGTCAAACTGATTTTTAAAATATTTTTTTTATTTTTAATACCCAGACCTGTAATTACAAATTCTCAACAACACAATCTTAATTCAACAACAACAATTATTTAACCCTAAAACACACACAATCCATATACATAAGTTTACAAATTCGCTCTATATTAAACTATATACAAAGTTCAAGAGCACACGCGAGCGGGATACAATAGAGTAGGGGAGGGAAAGGGAGCACAAGCCTGGAAGGCAAGGGAAGGGGATACAAATAAGAGGGCACGAGAGAAAAGGTCAGGTCGCCGAGACGAGGGTACTATCATCCAGATCCGGGTCGGTATGTCGAGCAGCGATGCCCTCCATGGAAAATCTCAATAGCAATCGTATATAGTGTTTAGTAAACGTACCTGATCATCATGATCATCGCACCTCCTCAACAATGCGACGGATCTCACTAACGAACGGTCACTCAGCATTAAGTGTCTGCATCTGTGGGCGAAGGTAGGGACGTCACAGCATGTGCAGTCGTGTTGTGCGCATGAGGCCTTTCAGCCTATTGATGACCCCCAGTATATTCAGTCATCGCTTCAATCGCCAATACTCGTACCCATACTCATGGATGTTGATGGCTGTCTAGATACCCCCCTGATCAATCTGCAAAACAATAATTTTGCATTGAAATCATTAAGGCAACAAACATCGAATACATAGCCAAAATTTTAATGTAAACAAATTAATTTGTAACTTACATCTATATGCCAAAAAAATATATGATAACTTACATCGATCATTTCGTTTCCCCGTGTTGCATCAACCTTGTGTATCCACCCACAAAACTGGACCACAGAAGATGCCACTTTACCACCATTTTTTTCTCCAATATAATAACTCACATTTACTACATGGGAACCTTACCTTCTCAAAACCAACATATCTAGGATCCACGTAAGCAAACTTGAGAATTCATCGATGCGATCTTCGAAATTATCATCATTTTTTCTTTTCATCCTACTTCGACATGATGACTAAGATTATTATATACCACCTTAAATTAAAAGTGATCATTAGGTAGGGTCGATATGAAAATGAATCCATGCATGTGATAACATGTCTATACGACCTTCGTTCTCTAATAGGTAGTGGTCATATCCCACTCAGAAAAGAACATGTTTATAAAATAGTTACCAACTCATGCTTAGTCCTATATCTACTAAAACATTTGGCAACACCTTCCAATATTTCTCCAAGTACATGACGTCGATTAAGTGTTCTACCATTCGTTTAATTTTGCTCGTGCAAGATTTAACGGATGCTAGAACACCAGATCTGTATAAACCCAGAGAAATACTAGAGAAAGTGTACCAGATATCCAAGACATAAAACTTGGAGCATGAGTCGACATATTGTTTTATAAACACTTAGCTTTTCCAAATTGTTCAAACTAGACTTCCAAAGCTCATTACAAAGCATTACTTCATAATGAGTACCTTTGAACAAGAACTAAGAATTTTTATGCATGCATGTATTTAGAAATTGATAACATATGCAATCATCTTTGTAACGCCGCCGACTTGGGGAGCCGTTACAAAAAAATTTCAAGTCCTAATATTATATGCATTCTAATAAATACTCAAGATAAAATATCTCCAAAAGATAGAGGCTTAATGACAACCTTGCCTCGTACAAACCATTTAATCACAAAAGAATAATCCATCCCTAAATTCTATTACAAACGTCTAATGCTAAATCAAATTACCCACATTCGGGTAAAGTTCTAAAAAAGGAATACATTATTTTGACATGCTAACAAAATAGAAGTCATCAATCCTGATGCATGCCATGCATCTAATAAAGTCTACCAGCTGTAGTAAGGGACAAAGCAAACGAATAGGGGATGAGCTGAAATAGGCCAGTAAAGGAAAATCAAATGGCAAGACAATAAATTAATTTGTATTCCAAAACAAAGTGATAACCTTGACGAACAAGCAATAACAATCGACATTAATGTCGGTAAGGTTAATCAAATATACAATATGATCATTAACGGCCATAGGCGCAAAGCGAACACAAAATTCGAAGGTACGAAATGCATACCGGTAGCGTAATAGCCGTCATTGTGAGGACTATCCGGAAGTCATGTAAAGTGACTATAAAAGCCACTAAGGTGGCTACAAAAGTCCCTATGTGATTACAAAAGTCTTAAAGACTCCCTTTTTAACAAAAAGTTTTTCATTCTAATGATCATATGTAATTTATGATTTACGAACTGAAATTGCAACGGATGTGATTACGAAGCAATTTGAACAAAAACTCCAAAGTCATACAACAACTAGTAAAGTGATACTATGTATCAATTCCTTACCACAGTAAGAAGTACGAAATTCATTACCTTAATCAAGCTCTTGGTACGAAATCCTTAAAGCGCTGCCTTAGAATCTAAAGAGCCTCCAAAGCCTTCTCCCCCCCCCCCTCTCTGCCTTTCAAGAAAGAGAAGCAAGAGAACAAAAAAAGAAAAAAGAAGGGGTTGGAGGGAAAAGAAGCTATTTATAGGAAAAAAATCCCAAGTTGAATAATTACACTAACACACCCCAAACTTTTGATACTTTTTCAAAATGCACCCCAAAACCTTCTAATATTTACAAAAAGTGGATCTTACCCTTTCATTCGAAGGAAAGAGTTTTCCTCTGACTGAATCCTTCAACCGCGAAATAGCATCCTTCGCACTCATTTTTTTCCATTCGACTGAAAGGGGTTCCATTTGACTGAATCTTTCAGTCCTCGATTTAAAATACTTTCATTCGAATCCACTGAAACACTACTCACTCGACTAAAAATACTATTCATCGACAGAATCCATCAGAGATGGTCTAACAACCGATTTTCTCTAATGATTTATCCTTTATTTATTTTTCAATAAATATGATCTCTATAGCATAAAAGGGCTCTTATATTCTCCCCACTTTAACCATCGAAAGATTGAGCATGTTTCTTGCGCATATCATCTTCGAGTTTCCAAGTAGCTTCCCTCTCATAATGGTTATGCCATTATACCTTGATAAAAGCTATCCTCTTAGAGTGAATGAAATGTCAATCATATTCCAGAATGTGATTCGGTTGGTCCTCATAAGATAGATCTTCTCTAACTTGAATAGGCTCAAACTCAATAAGATGCGAAGGGTAAAAAACTTACTTCTTTAAGGTTGAAACATGGAAAACATTATGTGTCTTTGATAAATTATGAGGCAATGCTAAACGATAAGCAAGTGTACCAATTCGCTCCAATATTTTAAACGGTCCAATATACCTTTCAGATAGCTTTCCTTTCTTCCTAAACCTCAATACTTATTTCCTCGAGGATACTCACAAAAACACATGATCAGCAAGACACCTCATATCTGCGTAACTCTTCTGTCGGCTCAGTGCAGTCTTAAGTTTGTTCATATCACTTGGATCTCATCTGCAGTGATTTGAACGAGTTCTGGACCTATAATTTCCTTTCTCCAGACTCATTTTGACAAATCGGTGATCAACACCTTCTTCCATAAAGAGCCTCAAATGATTTCATCTTAATGCTAGCATCATAACTGTTATTGTAAGCAAATTCTATCAATGACAAGTGATCATCCTAATTACCTCAAAAATCCATAACACAAGCTCGTAGCATGTCCTCTAATGTTTGATAGTTCGTTCAGATTGCCCATATGTCTGTGGATGGATAGCTATGCTAGGATTAACTCGTGTACCCATGGCCTCTTGCAAACGACTCCAAAAGTGTGAGGTAAATCTTGGTTCTCTGTCTGACACAATAGATAAAGAGCTTCGTGTAACCTAAGTATTTTTTGAATGTACAAATTAGTGAGTACCTCGATCAAATTAGTGAGTACCTTGAGCTGCTTTGGTCAACTATAACTTATATTGCATTGTGTTGCTTTGCAGTTGGCCGTAGTCCAACTACCAAATCCATTGTTACATGCTCCCACTTTCACTCAGGAATAGAAAGCAGTTGCAAATTCCCAATGGGTCTCTGGTGTTCTTCTTTAATCGGCTGACACACCAAACATGTAGCCACAAAATCCACTACCTCTTTCTTCATGTTATTTCACCAATAAACATCCCGCAAGTTCTGGTACATCTTGGTACTACCTGGGTGAACTAACAAAGGTAAATTGTGAGCCTCCAAGAGTATCTTCTTCTTCAATTCCATATTCAAAGGAACGCATAGTCTAGAACCCATATGAAGAATACCCTCGTTATCTAATCTAAAATCTGTGTAAACACCTTCCTTCTTCTGTCACTATTCTTAGCCATTTGAGGGTCTGATGCTTGAGCCACCTTAATTTTCTTTATCAATGATGGTTGAATTTCCAAATGTGCCAAATACCCACCAAAATTAAGAAATCTTACATCGATTTCTAACTTCTCCAATTCTTTCCAATAATTGAGATAGTGTAATATGCATAGCAGAAAGTCTTCCCGTACTCTTCCTACTTAGTGCATCCACCACGACATTAACCTTACCTGGATGGTAAAAAATGGTTCTTTCATAGTCCTTCAACAATTCTAACCACCGTCTCTATCTCATGTTCAAATCCTTTTGTGTGAAGATGTATTTCAAACTCTTATGATCAGTATAGATCTCACACGGTTCACAATACAAATAATGATGCCAAATTCGTAGTGAAAAAATCGTAGCTGCTAGTTCTAATTCCTGGGTGCGATAATTTAGCTCGTGTTGCTTAGGTTGTCTGGAGGCATAAGCAATTACCTTACCCTGTCGCATAAGCACACAACTGAATCCGTGTCATGATGCATTACTATAAATGATGAATCCTCCAGATTCAGATAACACTATCAAGACTGGTGCCAAAATCAAACGCTTCTTCAATTCTTGAAAACTCTTTTCACATTCATCTGTCCACAAAATTTTGGCATACTTTCTTGTCAATTGGGTCAAACGAATAAAAATGCGAGAAAAACTTTTGACAAGCCTCCTATAATAACCTGTCAATCCCAAGAAGCTTTTAATCTCTGTCACAGAGGTCGGTCTCTCCCAATTCACAATTACTTCAATCTTAGTAGGATCCACGTATATCCCATCCTTAGTCACTACATGAGCTAAAAAGGAAACCTATTTTAACCAAAACTCACACTCATTGAACTTGACATAGAGTTTATCTCCCTCAAAATCTGCAAAACTATAGTCAAATGTCTGTCATGCTCTTCCTTGGTACTAGTTACAACATCATTTGACGCTCCCGCCTTGTTAGTTGTCATGGCAAAGACTCTGGCACGTCCCTCCTATGCTCTTGGCTTATCATTTTCTTTCTTATTCTACTTTTGATCACGAGGAGGCATTGTGCAGTTTCTGGCTATGTGCCCTACTGTTCCTCAATTATAACACCCTCGCGTCTCCTTATAGCAGGGCAAGTTCCCACGATACTTTCCACAAGTAGTGCAATTTCTAGTACTGCTTTGAGTTTGCTACCTTTGCCCCGATCCACCTAACGACCTTCTATTGGCATCTGATGTTGGTTTCCTTCTATTTCGAAAGTTCTCTTCATTACTGTCCCTTTTCTTCCTCTTGTCTTCCCAGATGCGCAATTGTTAATCATGAATGAGTTCCAAACATTGCACCTCATCCACCACTTGTGCATATGTAGGGTTATCCAGAATAAACATCTATCGCCTTATCTCAAAGCGAGTCCCTCTCGAAACTTGTATGTCTGATGACTCTCATCTTGAACAACATGCGAGGCAAATCTTAAAAGTACGCAAATCGCTCCTCATACTCTGTGATCTTCTTATTTGGATGGATGCTGAGCGATCCTCATGAAATCACTTTCCATAGCCTCCTTCACATCTGGAGGAAAGTACTTTGTAAAGAAGAGGTCTTGAAATGCTTGCCATGTGAGATCTCCTTTCTCTTTTACCATCATCATCCTTGAGGTCATCTTCCACCGTTGATCTGCCTTGCCTGTCAATTGAAAATCACTAACTTCACCTTCTCTTTATCTGAGCACCCTATCACCTCAAATACCTTGTCCAACTCATTAACCCAAGTCTCTGCAGCCATAGGATCCGCAACCTTATCAAACTTATTTGGCCTCAAATTTGTGAACTGTTTCAAGATCATAGCGTTAGCCGCAACCTGTGTAGCGTTGGGTTCTTCATCTCCTCTTCCACCTCGGCCTCCTCTGCCACCATGAATTCCTCCTTGGTTACTCATCCTGATTAGCACCATAAACATAAATAAGTCTAATGCTTACACATTAATCAAGTACTAATTCTAACAAGCGTGGAAGCTTTAAATAACATGTCTTAAACTGGTTCTAAGAGTTTACAGAATCTTCAGCCTAAGCTCTGATCTCTGATACCAAACTGCAACGCCACTGGCTTTGGGAGCCGTTACCAAAAATTTTCAAGTCCTAATATTATATGCATTCTAATAAATACTCAGCTACACCAAGGTATAAACAGAACATTTAATCCAGTAGTGACAAAATATCTCCAAAAGATAAAGGCTTAATTACAACATTGCCTCCTACAAGCCATCTAATCACAAAAGAATAATCCATTCCCAAATTCTATTACAAAAATCTAATGCCAAATCAAATTACCCACATTTGGGTTAAGTTCTCAAAAAGAAATACATTGTTTTGACATGCTAACAAAATATAAGCTATAATATTCCCCACGCATGCCATGCTTCTAATCAAGTCTACCAATTGTGGTAAAAGACAGAACAAACAAGTATAGGATGAGCTGAAGTAGCTCAGTAAGGGAAAATCAGATGGAAAGCAAATACATTAATTCGTAATCTGAAACAAAGTCATACCCTTGACGAACAAGCAATAACAATCGACATTAATGTTGGTAAGGCAAATCAAATATATGAAATAATCATTAATAGCCATAGGCCCAAAACGAACACAAAACCCAAAGGTAGGAAATGCATACCTGTAGCGTAATAGCCATCATTGTGAGGACCATCTGGAAGTCACGTAAAGTAACTAGAAAAGCAACTAAGGTGGCTGCAAAAGTCACCATGTGACTACAAAAGTCTTAAAGACTCCCTTTTTAACAAAAAGGATGTTTATTCTAATGAAAATATGTAATTTATGAATTATGAACTCAAATAGCAACGGAGGTGATTAGGAAGCAATTTGAACAAAAATTCCAAAGTCGTACAACAACTAGTAAAGTGATACTACGTATCAATTCCTTACCACAACAAGAAGTACGAAATCCCTTACCTTAATCAAGCTTTTGGTACGAAATCCTTAAAGCGCCGCCTTAGAATCTAAAGAGCCTCCTAAGCCTTCTCCCCGTCATCCTCTCTCAGGCTTTCAAGAAAGTGAATCATGAGAACCAAAGGGGGGGGGGGGGGGTTGGAAGGAAAATAAGCTATTTATAGGAAGAAATTATAAGTTGGCAAATTACACTAACACTCCCCAAACTTTTGATACTTATTCAAAATGTACCTTCAAAACCTTATAATATTTACAAAAATGGGATCTTGCCCTTTCACTCGAAGAAAAGAGTTTTCTTTTAACTGAATCCTTCAGTCGCGAAATAGTCTCCTTCTCACTCATTCGTTTCCATTCGACTGAAAGGGTTCCATTCGACTAAATCTTTCAGTCGCTTCTTTCCTCGATTTGAAATACTTTCATTCAAAATGAACATTATTCATACGAAGCAAATACTATTCATTCGACTGAAAACACTATTCATTCGATGGGAAAACACTATTCATCTACTGAAAACACTATTGATCGACTGAATCCATTAGAAATGGTTTAACGACAAATTTTCTCTAATGATTTATCTCTTAATTTATTTTTCAACATATATGATCTTCATTAGCATAAAAAGGGGCTCTTACAATCTTTCCGAAATTTTAAAATTTCGAAAGATGGAATCATTAGGTTAACTTGCAAAAACATGTCCAAAATGATTCATATTAGAATTCGTTGACAACGAGTCAATAATAACGAATATTCCTAATGCAGGAACGCGCATGTAGGGTTGATATTGCCCCAGTTGTCATTGAGTTTGGGGTTTAAGTATATAGTAAGGGTTAGGTTGTATTTATGATAATTAGGGTCAATAAAAAAATGTATTATGGTTTGATTAGGGTAATTAAGGGTTAATTGAGTTCTTAAGGGTTAATCAGGGATATGTAGGCTCATTAGCTAATGTATGGTTAGGATTTATCAAGGCTAACTATAATTTAATTAGTGTAATTGGGGTTAAAATAGTTTAATTAGGATTTTTTTCTATGATTTATCAGGGCAATTATGGTTTAATTAGCCTAATCAGGGGTTATCAGGCCTAATTAGAGTTTAAATTAAAATTAAATTAGAATTAATCAATGTTAATTCGGGCTAATCAGTGTTAATCTTTACGGCTAGTTAGGGTTAGTCCCAATTAGTTGGGTTTAACTAGGATTAATTAGCGTAAACTAGAGTTTAATTAAGAATTAGTTAGAGATAATTAATTTTAATTAAGGTTGATTAAGGCTAATTAGTGCCGATTAGGGCTAATTCGAGCAAAATAGGGTTAATTAGTGTTAACTGGGTTTAATTAGAACTAATTATTGTTATAGTAGAGTTTAATTATGAGTTAATTAAGGTTAATTAGAGTTAATGTGTTAATTAGGTTAATTAGGGCTAGTTAGGGCTTATTCGAGCTATTTAAGATTAATTACAGTTAATTGGGTTTAATTAAACTCAGTTAGTGTATTCAGGGCTTAATTAGGCCTAATTCGCTACTTAGGGCTAATTGAGCCTAATTAGAGCTGATTAGGGTTAATTACCCTAATTGGATTTAATTAGAATCGATTAGTGTTAATTAGGGTTTCATTAAAAGTTAATTAGGGTCAATTAAGATTAATTAGGGTTAATTCGAGTTTTATTAGTGTTAATTAAAGTTACAACATGTAAGAATGTACAATTAGGGTAAAATTATACTATACATTACAACAAATTAACTTCAATTAACCATAATTAGGCTAAAATTATGTTCAAACTCAAACTCACATGCATATATTCAAACTCAAAAGTAACCGCATTTATTTAAATTCAAACTTACATGCATTAAACCAAATTAGGGTAAAATGGGCATATAGGTGGTGGTGTGGCGTCGATGGTGACGCGACAATGGAGTGCCTTGGGAGCTGTGGAGGGGTACAACATTGTGAGGGGGATGTCGTCGGGGGGGCATGACGTAAGGGGGTGTCGCTGAAGAGGGGATCGCTAGAGAGGGGAAATGTCACCCGTGAGTGAGAGAAGACAGATAGAGAAAAATAGGGAGAGAAAAAGAAATGAAAGTGGGTCTTTTGTAATAGAACTTTTAGCGACGGAATATTCCGTCGCTAAAAGTCCATTGGTAAAGGTCATAACTTTATACACTTTTAGCAACGGTTTTTTTAGCGACGGATTAAATACGTCGTTAAAAATTTTCTAAAATATTTAATTGGCCAAAAATAGGAGATTTTTTGAAATCTTTTAGCGACAGAATTCGTCGCTAAAAGGTTTTTGGTGAAAATCCGTCGGTAAAGGGTTTTACCGATGGGGCTCTCAATAAGTAAAAATTTTAGCAACAGAATTTTACCAGCCGTGAATTTCGTCATTGAAAGAGCCTTTAGGTGGCAGAATCAAATCCGTCACTAAATACCCTTTTTCTTGTAGGGTCACTAGTCATATATTGAGATTATAAGTCTTCCTTGTAAGACCGCGCAACAACCAATCTTTTCAGTAAATAATGCAGAGTGATATAGCAGGCTATATAAGATAATAGTATCCTTTGACGGCCTATTACATGATGCAAATGCGATAATCACGTAGTGTCATGGCGATTGATAAGGCCTATAGATTAAAGAGCAGAAAAAAAAAGTTCTAAAGATTGAAAACTCCGAAAATAGAAAGTTTCATGTCACCATTATTATATGATAAGAGGCAAGATAATAATATTTATGTGTGCAAAAGTATGTATAAGAAAACCTTTATATAAGGATGATAGAAAACCTAAAGAATATTCTACGTTATGAAAAATTACATAATAACCCCTTGACTATACAAAACCATATACAATGACATTAACATCCCCCTCAAACTCAAGGTGGGAAAGAACGAGCCAACTGGAGTTTAGAAACTAACTCTTGAAGTCACTCTAGAGGATGTGATTTGGTAAAAATGTCAGTCGTTTGATTGAGAGAAGTGACAGAATATAAGCAAACAGTGCCACGAACGACATGCTGACGCCCAAAATGACAATCGAACTTAATGCGTTTGGTGCGCTCATGAAACACATCACTGTGAGCAATCTCAGTGGCACTTTGATTATCAAAATTTAAAGATGTAGCAGTAGAATGTGTAACTCCCACGTCTTCAAGTAGCCAACGTGACCATAAAAAGCTCCTTGGTTATTTCAGCCAGTGCTCGGTATTCAGCTTCGGTACGAGAACGAGCTGTGAGAGTCTGTTTCTTACTTTTCCAGGAAATAAGTGAGGTACCAAGAAAAAATCAAAAAATAGTTGTAGAGCGTCGATCGGTGGGATCCCCAGTCCAATTAGCATGAGAATATGCATGTAGCTCAAGAAAGGAATGAACTGAAAATGTAAGCCGTGAAATAAGGTACCCTTGATGTATCGAATGCGAAGGACTGTGGCAAAATGAGTCGTATATGGAGCAGAGAGAAATTGGCTAACCAAGTGCACAACATATGCAATATCAGGGTGAGTGACGGTCAAGTACACAAGACTGCCAACTAATGTGCCATACAAAGTAGGATCACGAAGAGATGTACCATCATGAGGAGTTAACCATACATTAGGCTCAAGAGGAGTAGAAGGGGTTTTGCTATCAATTAAACCAACATGAGAAAGGAGATCAGAAGCATATTTAGCTTGAGAAAGATTATATCTGTCAGGGGTAGTGGAAACTTCAAGTTCAAGAAAGTAACCGAGTGTACCAAGATCTTTCATCTCAATGTAGTGATTAAGATCTTGCTTGAGAATAGAAATGCCATCAAGATCACTGCCTGTGATAATCATATCATCCACATGCAAGAGCAGAGTATGATACCCTAGGCAAATTTCTGAATAATGAGTGCAGAATCATATCCACTCGATGCAAAACCAAATTGCTACAAATTAGAACTGAACATGGGTAACCAGACACGGAGAGCTTGTTTGAGATCATATATTGCACGACAAAGCCGACAAACTTTGTTCAGAGGATGAGAGTATCCCAGAGGAGGCTGCATTTAGACTTCCTCAATGAGATCACCATTAAGAACGGCATTCTTAACATCCATCTAAAATGAAGGCCACTTGCGAACAGCAACAACTACAAGTAAACTACGAACAAAGGTAAGGCGAGCTACATGAGCAAATGTTTCTTTGCAGTCAATACCATATTCCTGTGTAAAGCCCTTTGCTACCAAACGGGCTTTATGACACTCAATGGAGCCATCATAGCGAGTCTTAATTTTATAGACTCATTTGCATCCAACGACTATTTTTTCAGGAGGAAGATCAATTAGTTCCCAAGTATGGGTTTTAGCTAGTGCCTGTAACTCATCATTCATCACTTGCTGCCAAGCAGGATCAGTACTAGCCTTGCTATAAGACTGAAGCTCATGTAAATAAATAATAATAGAAAAACAATGAAACTCCTGAAGATATGCTGGAGGTTTTTGTGCCCGCCGTGGACGATACTGAAGGGAATGTGCAAATTCAATAACCTTAGAGACAGATGGTGGACTTTGATTCAGTGTAGCAAGATTAGCAGGGCAGGCAGACATCTCAGAAGGAGCCATAAAGTCATCAGAAGGTGGGTTTCATCGAAGTCATAAAATAGCGAAACAGATGAATTAGTAGAAAAAAATGGAACACTAGATGAACGAGGTAAATGAAAAGAAGAGATAGAGGAGAACATCTTATGTTCCCAGAATACAACATGGTGAGAAGTACGTAAATCATTAAAGATGGGATCCCAACATCGATACCCGTTATGTTCAATACCATAACCTACAAAACAGCAAAGACGTGCACGAGGTTCTAATTTTTGTACGCTCGTGTGGTTGGAGATGAACAAAACAAGCACAACCAAAGACTTTAAGCATATTATAGTCAGGAGAGGACCCATATAGACGATCATAGGGATTTTGATTACCAATTATGGGACATGAAACACGATTGTTGTCCTATCAAAGTAAAAAAATTATCCTATAATTTGATTATCAATTTTATATGTTATATAAATGACTATGTTATGTGTCAATACATATACATTTAATCAATCATAATAAATTTAAATTAACTATAACATTATTTTTTATTTTGAATCTCATATGTTATTTTTATTTTCTAAATACATGTTTGTTTATCTTCGTATTAGAAAGTTACGAAGAATAACTACTAAACCTACCTCTACTATTAAAAAATATGCACATTAACCAAATCCGTTACAGAGTTGTTCAAAAGACATAACTACCCTCTGGTTTTGTTTTATTTACTTCACTAAACATTAGAAGCATAGGGGACAAAGTGCAATTTTTTGCTCATTATCAATCTCTCATTCACCATCTCCACCATCAGCCTTCACCCACCATTACAGCACCACACAATCAACCCATGGCAAACCATTATCTCCAAAAAGCCTACCACAGCAACCACCGAAAGGCCCCACAACAAAACAATCGCCAATAAGCCAACCGCCACAAACCCCAATTTCATCCACCACCACCCACTTCGGCGAAGGTGAGCTCCGACGAAGTCGGTAGTGGTGGAAATCGATGAAATTGGTAGCTGCGGCAGCCGGTTCTTCAGGTTCATGGCGTCAAAGATTAGTGGTGGCTTGATGGTGGTGGAGATCACTTGTCGCTGAGGCATATGGTAGCAGCAGTTTGGGTGAGGATGAGAATGGAGAGAGAGGAAGGGGAAAGGGAGAGAGGAAAGGGAGGTGGTTTCAATGAGGGTAGGGTGAGGGATGGCATGAACTCGCCGCTGCCACCTAGGCTCGCCCCTGCCGCCTAGGCTCGCCCGTATTTCTTTCACCCTCGCCACAGATGGTGGTTGGTGGCCCTGGTGGTGCTCCTTCAGTGTGCCGTTTGTGATGGATATGGCCTTGATGAGCTGGGTTGGTGATGACAATGGAGGTATTGGTGGTGATTTTGAGGTGGCGCGATGGCGGCAGAGATCCCCTGTAGCAGGGACGGTGGTAGCATTTTAGGGTATGGGCAGAGAGAAGAGGGAGGAAGGGGAAGAATAAAGATATTAGGGTTAGGTTTTTATGGAACAGGACAAATGGAAGAAGAAAAACATTTCTTGGATTATATTGCGAAAATTTCGTGTGACACCAAGGCTTTAGAGAATGTATTACTCCTCCAATACGGCTGAACATATGAGGGCTCACTATGAGACTCGTAGCAACAATGTTGATTTGCTGACGCACCCAGCTGATGGAGAGGCGTGGAAGGAGTTTGACCGCATGCATCTAGTCTTTGTTCAGGAAGTTCAGAATGTTAGACTTGGTCTACCATGCCTTACTCCACATTGTTATTATTGTCCCGTACAATCTTCCACCAGGCATGCGCATGTAGAAGCCGTACATGTTTTTGTCGTTGCTTATTTTAGGACTGAAGAGTTCTGGACATAACATAGATGTGTATTTAAGGCCGTTGATTAATGAGTTAAAACAGTTATGGAATCATGGAATTGAAACATATGATGCATCCCTTTAACATTATTTTTAGATGAGGGCTGGACTATACAAGATTTTCCTGCATTGGGAATGATGTGTGGCTGGAGCACAAATGGGAAGCTAGCATGACTTGCCTACATGGGTGTGAACCCCGGTCATACGTTAAAGTATGGCCGTAAGCCCTCGTGGTTCGGGTGTCATCGAAAGCTTTCGCCACAGGATAATCAGTTCCGTAGGCAGAAGGATAAATTTGACGGGACAATTGAGCGCGAGGTTGTCATACTGGACTACTCATCTGGTGAAAAAGTACTCTCACACCTGGAGGCACTTGATACTGACATACCACGTGGCAAGGGTGTGCCAGATCAGAAGATTCCAGGGTATGGGAAAGAGCACAACTGGAGGAAACATTGTATTTTCTGGGAGTTAGCCTACTGGAGGACACTCATTATCCTAAACAACATGGATGTGATGCATATTGAGAAGAACGTTTTGGTTAATGTGTTCAACACAG
This sequence comes from Escallonia herrerae, assembly GCA_033070095.1. NCBI lineage: Eukaryota > Viridiplantae > Streptophyta > Magnoliopsida > Escalloniales > Escalloniaceae > Escallonia > Escallonia herrerae. The sequence continues at coordinate 29,241 of JAVXUP010000955.1, read as the reverse complement.
TGATGAATGTCAAGGGAAAATCAAAAGATCACCTAAAAGCGAGAAGGGATCTACAATAGTTGTGTGTACGCTGTGAATTGCATCCTCGGACAGTTAGCAGGAGGACGATACCTTACTGCCTAGACAAGAAACAAGTGGATAAGGTCTGTTAGTGGGTTAAGAATTTGAAGCTTCCGGATAGGTTTACGTCCAACATATCTCGTTGTTGCAATGTATCAGAATACAAGTTCCAAGGGATGAAGAGTCACGACTGCCACGTATTCATGGAAAGATTCATTCCTATTGCCTTCTGAGGACTGTTACCACAGGTTGTTTGCGAGACTTTGACTGAATTATCTCATTATTTTTTAGATATATGTTCTTCTACGATCCGGGTGAGTAACGTAGAGGTGCTTGAGAAGAACATTGTGGTGACGATTTACAAACTGGAGAAAATCTTCCCACCTTCGTTCTTTGATTTAATGGAGCATCTACCTATTCACTTGGCATATGAAGCTAACATGGGTGGACTTGTGCAATATCGGTGGATGTATCCATTTGAGAGGTAATCTTTAAATTGTTATAGTTGTTCGTTTACACTTAATGCGACACATGTTATTATTGATATTCCACCTAACTAGATTCGCTAAACTTTCAGGTTCATGTTCCATTTAAAGAAAAAAGTTCGCAGTAAGGCTCGAGTAGAGAGCTCAATTGCGGAGGCTTACATAATGGAAGAGCTTGTAAACTTTTGTAGTCAATATTTCAGGCCTGATGTTGATAAGGGGTTAAATCAACTAAGCCCAAATGACCCCGGATCAAGTACAAATTTGGAAGGGCAATTGTCAATATTCAAGCAGTCAGGTAGTCCGTTCGGCCCAATGTATACTCGATGGCTAACGGATGAAGAGTACAGTGCTACAACAATATATGCCCTTCTAAATTGTGATGAAGTTTTAACATTCGTTGAGTAAGTTAATGTGATTTAGTTCAAAAAATTCTTGTACATAATTGAAAATGTGTGATAAGCGAGTCAACTATATTGGTTTGCAGTAAGTTCGACGCAGAATCTTTAATCACTGATCCCGCTGGACTTAGATCTAATCAAAAATCATAATTTGTACTGTGGTTCAGAAGGTGTGTAAGTCTTTAACGAAATTATATTATGTGTTACATATAGTTATGTGGACAGTTAGTATACTGATTTATCTTTAATTTTTACCGTCATCAATAATAGGTTCAGTCAATGGATAGACCAGTGGCCTCCTGCTTGAAATTACTAGTTCAAGGCCCTAACAATCAAGCATCCTATCATGGAGGCTATATCATCAATGGGTTTAGGTTTAACGTAAATGATTATGATCGAAAAAAACTAACCCAAAACAGTGGAGTCTTGGTCAACAGCGACTGTTATGCCGAGAATTGCATGGATTTTTATGGAGAGCTAGATGAGATTGTTGAGCTAGCATATTTGGGTTCCGAAAACTGCATGGTAGTATTCAAGTGTACATGGTTTGATGTCACATGTAGTATAGGAATCCGTGTTAGCTCTCAAGGGATTGTAGATGTCAATGTCAAGTCAAGACTTGCATCAGACGAGCCCTTTGTGTTTGCTAGTGAAGCTGCATAAGTATTTTATGCAGAGGACGTCGCCAATCCCAAATCTCATTGGTATACAGTTATCATCTCCAAGAAATTGCCCGTGACATATGATAGTGAGCTAGACACCTTTCAAGCCGACTAGCCACATCTCTTGTTACATGTTGAGGTGAACAACGAGGAGGACGATCTTTCTCTTCCAACAACGCTTGATGTAGGAGAAGAAGTCATAGATGATGATGCAGAAGGCGTGGAAAGTATTGAAGATGATGTGACTAAGTCTACTGATGAAGAGGATAAACTAAAAGACTAAGAGGATGATGAGTCCCACAAAGAAGAGGACGACGAGTCCAGTGATGAAGAGGATGATGATTCCCAAACTGAAAATGATTGGACTTGTAATGTTGTAACATCACAGAAAAAATGTAGTAACATTTTAAAACTTGGTTCATATTGTGTTTTTATACTCCGTTCATATATATAGTGTTGATGATGATTTTTGCCAAATTATTATTTTTAATGTGTTAATGTCTTTGCAATTTATCAATAGGAAGTCAGATAGGGATATAATACGGGCTATTTGTGACCGGGGTGGACGCTTAGCTGCTTTCTCTTGGGGGGTCCCACCTCGTCATTGCCCACTGATGATGGGGAAAAGAGTGCTTGGGTACAGCAAATGGGGCTTCAGCCCAAGCCGTTCCCCCAGCTTGATGCCGATTCCTCCCACACACGGGTTAATTCTCCTTCTTCTGTAGGTTCTACCTTAGGTATAGTAGCTAATTGTGTCTAATCAATTTTCAGTAGCCTTATATTTAAATTATGTTTGAACTGTATTAATGTTGGTGTTTTGTAGGATCTCGACGAGGCCGTGGCCTGACACGCAGGGTACTCATCGATCCCCAGCGTAAACAGAGAGTTACGCTTACCCAGGAAGGCCAGTAAGTTAAAAAAATCACATCATGCCTTATATATACAAATTTTTGGGGTGTTAATTTATATTTGAACTGTATTATTTTATCTATTTACTTCTTTGGCAGGATCCTAAAGAATCAGGCGAGGACGAAGATCAGTGTTCTTGTGAAGGAGCCACGCCTGTACTGAAGGACTGGGATGCCGATACAAGGGAGTCCATATGGGAGGAGTGGCTGGTATGGTGAACTGTTTTTTCCTGTGATAGTATTTGTTTAATTAAAATTTAGTATTTAAATTAATTTGTGTTATTGGATGCCTTGCAGGAGGGGTTCACATTTGACTCGCCTGATCAGCAGGTGCTAAGACGGTAGGCCTTCTTTGCTTACATCGGCAAGAATTACCACTGATGGCTCTACGACACCCCGGGACCAGGTGAAGAAGATGCTGCCCGAGGGTGCCCCGATGACGGAGATGAAGAGATATCCCCCACATTGGATATCTCCGACTATATGGCGGCAGATGATAGATTGGTGGGTTTTGGATCAAGACAGGGACGCCAAGAGTAAGAGCGAGGGCTGAGAATAGACATAACAAATATTCGATGCACACGTGCCGGGGGGGGGGGGGTCAGTGGCACATGACGTCATCCAACACATGCATGCAGTCGAGCACCCGGATCTGGAGAAGGATGAGATCGTAGTTCTGATGTAGGCATTATTAAAATATTACTTATGAGAGTTTTCTTTCTCCCCGTTTCTTCCCAATTTTGGGAGGAAATAAGCTCAAACTTTCCTCCATTTTCTCTTATTTTCTCTCCTTAAAAAACTCACAAACTAGAGATAATGGAAGAAAGGAGCCACTTTCCTTTCTTTTGCTCTCCTTTCTCTCCTAAAAAAGACTCACAAACAGGCTACTAGTTCCAATAATTTTTGAATCTGAATGGTTTGTGTCGGCTCACTGGCTATTAGTATTAGTTAGGTTTTCATAAAAGCGATTGGTATTTTGTGTGTAAACTATTTCATTGTTTTTTAAAAGAAAACAAAACATGCATCAAGCGTAAGTAACTAAACTTAAATGAGAGAGCACAATTGATATTGGAAAAATACACCACCATTAAGCAAGTGATACATATAATTTTCAGATTCAAACATTGAATAAGGAGATGCATGACACTTGTTAAGCATGATAACATTGTTAGAACCATTCTCTAACAGCTTAAGCTTTTAGAGCAGATGGTAACTTAACATGGTATTAGAGCTCTGGTTTAGCAAGGTTCTTGAGTTCAATTCTTTTCGCTTGCATATCTGGTCCCCTTCTGTTTATTTCTATCTTGGTCTATCTCTCCACGTGCATTATGTTTATTTTTTTCTTGATCTGTCTCTCCACGTGCAATCAGGGGTTTGCGCGTGGGGGAGTGTTAAGCATGATAATATTCTTGGGCCCATTCTCTAAAAGCTTATGTTTTTAGAGCAGATGGTAACTGCGACACCCTCAACCCTACTGACATCACCGGGCTGAGTTATCGATCATAATCACATTCATGATCCTGTGCTGAATACAGAGCAACTATATCCTCTTACTCATATATCATTAATAGACACTCCAAAATGCGTCCTTACAAAAAATTTCCTTATAAACATACATCATACTGCAGCGAAAGACTTTCAAGTCGCTAAACAACATGAATATTTATAACCTAATATACTAATGTAGTCGTAGGATTCTTAACAACCGATCTCACGGCTTAATCTTTACCTCACATAACGCATCCCATTGCTCAACTTTTCTAACTTGTTTCTCTTCCCTTCTCTAGAGGGTTCTCCTTAATCAACCTTATAGCCTGCACAATGCAACATAAGGAATGAGCGCAAATTGTCCAGTGAAGACAACACGAGGAATATCATGTACAACTGATTCAAAAGACTCGGAGGAATAATAATCATCTCAACGATAACAATTAATCAAGAGTAGTCAATAATTTCAGCATCAACATAACTTGTCTAACGATAATTTTTCTTTCGTTAGACTGAGCAGCTTTAAGGCCCAACAGAACAGCATTACTGCCACCTCCTCATGGACTGGACTGACTGACTGACTTTGCAAGTGAACACTAAACACAGGAAATCTAAAAGATAAACATCAACAAAATACAAGTCATTAATATCATTAACATCGAAAGAAAATCAAATGCAATGCAACTCAGACACAACAGACTAAACTTGACCAGACATGACAGACTCGACTCGCTCGCCCTACATCCTCGTTGCTAGTAATCATGTTTCATAGGCCATCCTCCTCATATTGATGTCCCATCTTATGGGATTTTCATCTCAGTCTCAAGTAAATAGAAGAGACACTGTCATCAAGCAGGGAACTCATTTAGAGTGCTTTCCCTAACCACGTTACAGCCAAGCAACAAGACATCATCAACGGGGCAGACTAAGGGGAAATTTATTCCACCTTATGTCCTCAACAATACAGCTCAACAAGAAATACCGGATCAGATGATCAACCGATGTTCAGACCCAACAACATGAGTTCAATGTGACATCATCAACAGGGCGGACTTGGGAAAAGATTACCGCAAGCCCTCAACAACATTCTTACATAAGAGAAATGTCGACTACCAATAAGTGTCGACATTTCACAACAACGCGCAACGACCTTAACAACATCATCAATGACATGGCAGACTCGAGAGAAGTTTGCCACAAGTCCTCAATGGTGTTCTCTGAGAGAAGAGATATTGGCTATCAATAACCGCCGACATCTCACAATAGTAACATGATAACCCCTACTCAACATCATCATCAACTTTAGGTATGCTAATCGAATTGAACCATAGCATACTAGGACACACATCATCCTTATTAAATTATATCAACAAGTTGAACTAAGGGAATTATTCTACCCTAAGTCCTCAACAACACAATTCTAATATGCATATACCGGTCACAGTGACTACCGGTGTCCAATCATAACGGCAAGAATGCAACAACACATCATCAACATGGCATGCTAATCGAACAATGAATTAGCATATCGAACCGCATTGTCCTTACCTCATTGGCTTATAGCTAAAGCAATTCGCAAGTTCTGATCGCAACGAGCTGCATCACCTAGTCAAATAATACTATGCTCGATAGACATCATTCAACATCTACGCACTCCTTATTCTACCCCTTCCCATTTAACCGCTCACAACGTTTTATGACAGCTAGTCAACCCGATCCAATAACTGGAACCTTAACCTAGCCTTATCCACACATTAGCGATAACAACCTCCCCTCATTTTAGATGTATTAACACCATTCCTCACTTCCCACTATTCTGGACACTTAATAATGTGTGTTTCCCAAAAATTTAGCGCGCGACGTGGTCAATTACCAAAATACCCCTGATGGTCGCTACACCACCAACACCCCCAAAATCGCTTTAAAACCACTTTCTAGATGTACTACACCATTTATTGGAAAAAATAGTCACTCGGAGAATTTTAAAGGAAAAATTACCAAAACACCCACAACTTATGTAGAATTACCAAAATACCCTGTAGTGATCATCGCCCTAATAAACACCTCAGGACTACTTTAAAACAACTTTTTAGATGTCTTATACACCTTCCCGAACTAGAAGTCATTTGGAAAATTTTATGGGAAAAATTACCAAAATACCACCCACTAGGGGGTAAATTATCGAAATGCCCTCGGGGGTTCACTATCACCCCAACTCCCCACATCAGCTTCAAAATAACCCTCCCAGGTGTTTTACAATCCTTATGGGACTAAAAAGTCCTTCGAAAACTTTACAAAAAAAATTACCAAAGATGCCCCTCTCTGGTGACAAATTACCAAAATACCCCTGAGGGTTCCCGACATCAGAAAAATCTAAAAAGTACTTTAAAATGCTATTTTAAACCTGATGAAGTCATTCTTGAGCTAAAAAGTATCGTACAAAATTTTCGTCCAAAAATCTCGAACCGGTGTCCAGACCGAGCGCTTAAAAGCTCATTCAGCCAAAAATAGCTAACGACTTCGGAATGAGCCAAAATCCTATGAAATGAATATTCCCAACATCCTAGGGTTCTCAAAAAAATGTTGCGCAAAACCGCGCTCGTTTGATATTTTAAACTTCAGTTCAATGTTTCAAAATTTCCACAGCGGTTAACCCCCTTCCTGACCTTGGAAAAATCTGAATTTTTTTCCCGATGTAGGTCTCCCAAAAATAACTGGGGTTACAGTTTTAAACTTTGGTTAAATCAGGCTCTAACTATTTTTAAAAATTTTGAGTTTTAACCTGATTAATTAACTTTGGTCTTTAGCGACATTAACAAACGATATTCAGATTTTTACACCTACCATTTCACCCCAAACACACATACACCTTCAGCCGCAGCACCTGGGCACCCACACCATACACATACACCCATTAATTCCCCATTAAACCTACTTTAAATCACCTAAACCTATTTGAACACACACGTTAACACTTTATACACCACCAATAGCCATTATCTCACACATCCGAAGCATTTTACCCACCTTGTGAAGAACACACACTCACGCACCTCCATGGCACACACTGAAACACACACGCACCTCATGATTTATGCCGTTATATTCACGGCTACAACCTGCCATGCCTCCTAAATACACACATGAATACACTTGCACACAATCACATATACCCCCACATACGTCTATCTCAGCTACCATGAAGTAACCCATACTTCCTTGCACACTAAAAATGCACAGCACACACACTACCAAGATTTTTAACACACATCCACACACCCTATTCCACAGACTGAAAATTAAAGGAAGTGATCACCTTTAGGGAATCTCTAAGTTTTTTTTCTTCCCTGCGTGCTCTGTTCTGCTTCTCTGTTTCCCTTGTTTTCTTTTTGCTTCTTTTCTTTATGTTTTGTTTCTTTGGTCCAGCTTCTCATGTTCCTTTCCAGAAGTGGAAAGGCTTCCCTCTCTCTTCTTTTTTTCCCTTCTGATTTTGGTCCCCTTTACCTGAATCCCCTCTTATCCAGTTAACCTTACTAAATAATTTAAATTGCTTAGTCATGTTAGATTAAGTAGGAGGTGGCACTCCCAGAATTTTCCTCAAAATTACAAATTAACCTCCAAGATTTCCAAAATCTACAAAATGCCCCAAAGTTTTTCGAAATTACATTTTTGCCCCTCTAGTTTAGGAAATTCCACTTTGACCCTCACAGCTACGCTGACCCCTCTTTCCATTTCCTGCCACTTAATTAACGCCAATATGGTGCTACTTAATAACACAATTCCCGTTAATTAATCAACTTGGTGTTAAATAATGTACTTTCGGGGTATCATAGTAACTTAACAACACATTTGATGTATTTTATGTCTTTCAAATTACTATAAAATTGTCGCCTCAATCGAACTACAATCTTCGGCAATAAGGAGTACCATCCCTTCCATTGAATACCTCTTTAGTGTATTTGGATGAGATCATTGAACTCGAAATTTTACTTTTACAAAAGATTTTGTAATACATTATATAAAATTCTTTGTTTTGATTTTGTTGAGATGGATTTACAAATTATAGGAGAAATTGGAAAAGGGAATTTGGTATGCTAAAATTCCCTCAAGGAATAACTAGTCGTGACTAATTAATTTTTTTTAATAGTCAGACTTCAATTAATACGGTATGGGAATTCGAACTCGGGACCTCGAGGTCATACCTCGAGGCCTTTAGCCACTCCAGCAAACCTTGGGATTCAGACTAGTTATTTTTCTTCCACAAATATAGCTTCATTTTAGGAAAAAGCGAGCCTCTTTTGTCTCCGTAATTTTAGCTAACTTTTTCCATGATAAAAGAGTCTCTCTCTCTCTCTCTCATTAGTTTGTACCCATACACCATTAGACTATCTAGGTAAAAATTTTCAAATGTAAACCCACATATAAAATACTCGCTTTTACAAAATCACCCAAGCACTAACTAAATTTACAATTCTATAAATTTGTAAATCAACTAATTTAAAAATGAATGAATTTTGAAATGAAAGGTACTTTGAAAATTTTCATCGAAAAACACTCTTAAGGTAGTTGCCTTCCACTAGGAGTGATTAAAGAGAAAGTAATAATATTCATGTGTCTCGTAATATGTACAACAGAGCTCTTACATAGGCATCAATGTGACATCCTACGAGTACTAGAAAATCCTAAAGAATATTCTAGATTAGAAAAAATAACAATAGAACCCCTGAACTATAAATAATCTTATAGTATAATTAACATCCTCCCTTAAACTCAAGATGGGAGGGAACGAACCATCTAGAGTTTGGAAACTAGCTCTTGAAGTCGCCCTGGAGGATGTGATTTTGGTGAAAATTTCTTGCTATTTGATTAAGAGAAATGATGGAATGCAAGTAAACAGTGCCACATATGACATTTTGATGCAACAAATGGCAATCAATCTCAATCTGCTTTGTGCGCTCATGAAACACACCATTGTGAGCAATCTCCATGGCACTTCAATTGTCATAATATAAAGGTGTAGCCGAGGCATGTGTAACTCCCATGTCTTCAAGTGGCTAACGCAACCATAAAAGTTTTTGGGTTGTATTAGCCAGTGCATGATGTTCTGCTCTAGTGCTAGAACTAGCAGTGAGGGTCTGTTTCTTACTTCTCTAAAATATAAGAGATGTACCAAGAAAGAAACAAAAACCAACAGTAGAGTGTCAATCGGTTGGATCCCCAGCCCAATTAGTATCAGAATATGCATGTAGGTCAAGAAAGGCATGAGCTGAGAAATGTAAACCGTGAAATAAGGTACCCTTAATGTATTAAAGAATGCACAGAATGGTGGCAAAATAAGTCGTACATCTTGCAGAGAGAAACTGACTGACCAATTGCACATCATATGCAATATTAGGGTGTGTGACAGTCAAGTACACAAAACTGCTAACCAATGTTAGATACAAAGTAGGATCCCATAGAGGTGTTCCATCAAGAGGAGTAAGTATTACAATAGGTTCAAGAGGAGTAGAAGCGGTTTTGCTATCAGTTAAACCAAGATGAGACACAAGATCAGTAGCATATTTAGCTTGAGAAAGATAGTATCCGTCTGAGGCACTGGAAACTTTAAGTCCAAGAAAGTAATCGAGTTTATTAAGATTTTTCATCTCCAAGTGGTTATTAGGATCTTGCTTGAGAGTATAAATACCATCAAGATCATTGCCTGTGATAATCATGTCATTCATATAGAGGAGCACAAGGATGATATCTTTAGCAGATTTTTTGATAAAGAGTGTAGAATCATATGCACTAGATGCAAAACCAAGCAGCTGCTAAGTTGAACTGAACTTGGCAAACAAGGCATGGGGAACTTGTTTAAGACCAAATAATGCACGGCAAAGCTAACAAACTATGTTTGGAGGATAAGAGTATCCTGGAGGAGGCGACATATAGACTTTCTTAATGAGATCACCATTAAGAAAGGCATTCTTGACGTCCATCTAAAATAAAGGCTAGTTGCAAACAAAAACAACTGCAAGTGAACTACGAACAGAGTTAAGGCGAGCTACAAGATCAAATGTCTCTTCATAGTCAATACCATATTCTTGTGTAAAACCCTTTGCTATCAAACTGTTCATATGACGCTCAATGGATCCATCAGACCGAGCATTAATTTTATAGACCCATTTGCATCCACTGGCTGTTTTTCTAGGAGGAAGATCAACTAGATCCCAAGTATGGGCTTTAGCCAATGCCTATAGCTCATCGTGGATCACTTGCTGCCAAGCAGTGCCAAGAAGGATCACAACTAGCCTCGCAATAAGACTTAGGCTCGTGAAAAGAAATAATAGTAGAAAAACAATGAAAGTCCTAAAGATATACTGGAGGTTTTTGTGCCCTTTGTGGATGAGCATGATGAGAATGCCGAGATTCAGTAACCTAAGAGATAGGTGGTGGAGCTTGATCATGTGTAGCAGGATCAGTAGATCAGGCAGACATCTCGGGGTGGGGGGAGGCATAAAGTCATTAGGAAAAGGCATACTGGTTTCATCAGAGTCATACAATAACTGGACAGGGGAATTAACAAACATGAAATAGTGGTTGAAGGAGGTAAATGGAAAGAATAGAGGGAGGATGACACCTTTATGTTCCCAGAAAACAACATTGCGAGAGAAATGTAAGCAATTAGAGATGGGATTCCAACACCTATTCCCTTTATGTTCAATAACATACCATAGGAAATATCAAAGTCATGCACGAGATTCGAATTTCGTACGCTCATGGGGTAGAAGAACGAAACAACCACAACCAAATACTTTAAGCATAATATAAGCCGGAGAGGGCCTAGAGAGACAATTATAAGGAGTTTGATTACCAGTAATGGGAGATAAAACATAATTGATAGCATAGACAGCCGTAAGAGCAGCTTCCCCCGAAAATTTTCTGGACAAGAGGTAGAAATAAACAAAGCCTGAACAATGTCTAGAATTTTTTGATGTTTGTGTTTAGCACGCCCATTATGTTGGGAAGTACTGGGACATGATCGGTGAGTAATGCTGCCATCCTTTTTTGAAAAAGTTGGAGAAACTCTTCTGATTTGGATTCCATTGCATTATTGGTACGAAACAGCTTAATATTGTAAGAGAATTGAGTTTTGACCATGGTAACAAAAGCATGATATATTTGAGATCATTCGAATTGATTGCGCATCAAATTTAACCATGTAATAGTACAAGAAGAAGGACTTTTAGCGATGGACGATTCCGTCGCTAAAAGGCTTGTAATTATAAATTCTCAACAATCATTCTCAATCTAGCAAATTTTCTCAATACACAGTAGGGTTAAATAACTACTAATCAACAATTACTATATTGTACCCCGTTCTCGTGCCCTCCTGAACTTTGTATACATTTTATCGATTAGTATAGACTTCAATTCTTTATATATATATATATATATATATATATATATATATATATATAAATATACCCAGATCTTTTTTTTTTCAAAAGGTGTCAGTCGTCCGCTACATAGTCTAGCGGGCGGTTTTTTTTTTACGAAATTGCCCCCCTCTTCTGTCCGCTACTCTGTACGGCAGACAACTTTTTTGTCCGCTGTATTGGTTAGTCAAAAAGTTATCCGCCACACTGTATAGCGGAAAACTTTTTCACGTCATGTCATCCACATCCCCCTGACAGTTGTCACATCCCCTGACAGTTGACTACATCCCGCCGTCCGCTATACTGTGTAGCGGACATGCTTTAAATATATACAAAATAAAAACCATCCACTATACAGTGTAGCGGACGATCTTACTATCTGCTAGTCTATAGGGCGGACGGTCCTTACAGTCCGCTACTTTATGTTGCGGACGGTACAAATAAATAAACATAAACCTAACTTCCATACTCTTTTTCATTCTTTCTTTCCATAAATTTTTCTAGCAGCGTTGGCAAGAAGATCTGAGCAATTTCTTCTAAAGAAATCATTTAATCATCTCATCAATCACGTAAGTTCACAAACCATTCTTTTATTTGTTCATAATCTAGAGTTGTTATGAGTATTTTGGCTTAATGGATGGTTTTGAATATGTATTGAGCAAGTGCTAGTGTTTGTCAATTTATATACATACATATATATATATATATATATATATATGTGTGTGTGTGTGTGTGTGTGTGTGTGTGTGTACTGCTCAAAATCCAATTCCGTGTATGTATGTATGTTTGTATATATATATACATACATCATGTGAACTTATGTGACCACATGCTAGTGTTGTAATTATTATGCATGTTCTAGCGTTGTATGTTTGAGAGCGTTTGATAAAAGCTTCTAATCTTGCCATTTTTTCATAATTTCAGTTGCAAAAAATAGATTTTAACCCTGGACCTGAAGATCCCTCCATATTATACAACCATGCAAACCCTGTCAGTACGCTCATATAGGAGTAAGATACTTATTTTATCAACTTTCTTATTCTTACAAATATTGTATACCGTTTGTTTTGGTTAAATTGTATTTATTAATTCGTAGGAAAGAGCACTTGTCAACACAGTAGAAGTATCCGATAATTTCAAAGCCGGAAAATTCAACAAATACTAGAAAAGGTTACTTTGTGGGATTGGGTTTGGGATTTTCATGCATGGACATATCTTTCAACACCTTGACCGGCACTTAATAGGTGCCTTTGTTGAAAGGTGGAGAAGTGAAACGAACGTTTCACTTCCCTCTCGGAGAGATGACAATTACCCTAGAAGATGTAAGGTTCATCTTAGGGTTACCGATGATGGGGCATCCTGTAATTGCTCGTCCGTGGGAAGCAACAAATAAGAGAACTGCTTGAGATTTCTTCACTTCGATACCTGAGGATCAATTTAGCACTGGTGGTATCAAGTTGAAGTGGCTAGTAGAGACCTATAAGGTTTTGCTAGAAAACTACACGGGCGAGATGCTTGTGCTGTACACACAAGTCTTCCTCTTGCAGGTGATGGGGGGAAATTTATTCCCAACGACGTTGAAGAACATGGCCAACGTGAAATATTTACCATTGTTGGGTAACCTGCGAGAGGTTATAGATTATTCCTACGGTGCAGCAACTCTTGCTTACCTGTACCGAGCATTGCACAAGGCAACGATGCCCGACTCCAAAGCTATATGTGCATGTCTCTCGCTGTTGCAGGTATATCATATAAATCTTGGTTACGTGTTTGATTTTTTTTTGGTTGAATTGACAATAAATTTTGACGATACTTTATATAATATGTCTTTGCTTTCAAGTGTGGTCTTATGAACACCTTGCTACCGACGCACCCAGGCGTAGGGACGGATGTGTGGCCCAGTTGTACGCCTGGGAGTACAGTCGGAAGGACAGCCATTACTCGAGGAGAGACTATCCCCATCACAACATTATGTACTATATGGGGGAGCTCGACTCGCTATCTCCAGGCCAGATGCATTGGGCACCGTACAAACGTTTGGCGCGACGGGTGAGAGAGTCGTTCGTCTTCACGCTCTCCGGGTTGCAACGCTCACCCCTGATCCACTTCGAGGTTGCAGAGTGGCAGTGCTAGATCACACTATGCACCATTTGGATTTCCTGTAGGGGTTGTCAGCGATGCCCCAGACATGAGAGTTAATAGGAACCCACCAGGTGTCGGACGGTTTGGCAAGGCGAATGCACACGACTTGTGTGCACGCAAAATTGAGGTTTGGAATTCCTGGAAGGACACGCTGGAGGCCATTGTGTCAGAGCCTGACCCTGTGATCAATATTGAACAGTACAATGAGTTGTACTGCCATATCACCTGGAGGAGAGTAGCCCAGTGAGGTCAGAACGCGGGGAGAAGTACCACCGTAGGGGTTAGATCGATGAGCGTATGGCATACGATCTGGTAAGTTGCCCAACAAGTGCTTTTAATTGAATTTGATGATTCTAAGTGTGTGTATGAAGTTACTTATTGATTATCTCTTTGGATGCAGGTTAATGCCTCGTTCGTCTTCTTCCAGAAGTTGAGCGATGGAAAGGATATGGTGGATGCGATGGGCGAGGAGCTTTGCCAATAGGCTGAAGCGTTGTCATTTGGTTGCGGAAATTTTGTGTACCAAGAATCGGGACAGCTTTTGGGGGTTAGCCTTGGAATGGGTTATCCGGGGCATCAGCCCCCTTATGTGAGCGAGGGATATGGTGATCCCTCGTGACAGACTTCAGGGGTGAGCCAGGGATACGGTGGTCCCTCTGTATCGGAAATGGGTGGTGATTGGGGAGCCAAGCACCATGGGACATGCTCAAGCACCCTGGGAAGATTTCAGTGAGCCCTCATTCTCTTTGTGTACAAAATTGGAACCCCAAACCCTCTCTCAGAGTCAAGTCATGTAGGACTGGGGTTTCAGAAATATCAGTCTATTAGAGACACATGCCTGTGTTGTGGATGTACAAAGCCCAGTTGGATGCTATGGTAATCTTTTGATTGTTAATTAATGCTTAGTGTAACTTGCCAATTGTAAATGTTAACTCGTGTCTTAGGCCGTTTTTTATTTCTCGCAAAATATATTTTGTGCCATGCTCCACTCTATCCATGATGGAAGAGTACCGGTGCGGCCAAAGCTCCAATACCGATTGAAGAAGAAGAGGTCCGAGCAACATAATACTTCAGACTGCGGCGTCTTTGTCTGCATGTACATGGATTATATTTGTCGGTCGGAGAGCCTCAAGGTGGCCGTTGGGAGTCAAGAATGTGTGGAAGGCTTTAGATATAAGATAGCTTGGCAGATTATGCAAGGCCGGCCTAGAGCGATTAGGTTTATTGAAAATCCTTCTAAGAATTCGGGTGACGATGAGGACCCCCGTTGACATTGTAACATTCGAATCAGTTTTTTAATAAAATATTGATTATCCAGTTGAAAGTTGTCATTGATTTGATTGCTTTGATTTGATTTGTGTTGAAATCAATTGATTTGTGTTGAAGATGACTGATTTTCGTGGTTGAAATCAATTGACATTTGATTTATGTTGATTTGATTAGATTTGCTTTAAGATAGCATTGTTTGTGTGGTTTTTTTTTTGCTCTCATTGAGACTGCTTGAATGATGGGAAGCAAAATGGGGGCAAGTGTTGTAAACAGTACTGATGCACTGTCCGCTACACAGTATAGCGGGCAGGTAGAAAAACAAAAATTTTTCTAAGTGTTGTAGATTAAAGATTCTACTGCGCCGTCTGCTACACAGTATAGCCGACAGATAGAAAACCGAAAAAAATCCAAGTGTCGTAGATTAGAGATTCTGCTGCGCCGTCCACTACACAGTATAACGGGCAGAGAGGAAACAAAAATTTTCTAAGTGTTGTAGATTAGAGATTCTGTTGTGCCATCCGCTACACATTATATCGGACATGTAGAAAACCAAATTTTTTTTTAAGTGTTGGAGATTGTAGTGTGGCCGTCCGCTACAAAGTATGGCTGACAGAGAGGAAACAAAAATTTTCTAAGTGTTGTAGATTAGAAAATTTCTGCTCCGCCATCTGCTACACAGTATAGCGGACATGTAGAAAACCAAAAAAATTTCTAAGTATTGTAGATAAGAGATTCTACTGCACCGTCCACTACACAGTATGGCAGACGGGTAGAAAATAATTTTTTTTTAAAGTGTTGGAGTTTAGAGATTCTGATGCGCCGTCCGCTATAGAGTATGGCGGACAGAGAGGAAACAATAAATTTTCTAATGTTGTATGGCGGACATAGAGGAAACAAAAATTTTCTAAGTGTTGTAGATTAGAGATTCTGTTGCATCGTTTGCCACATAGTATAGCGAACATATAGAAAAACATAAAATTTTCAAAGTGTTGAAGTTTAGAGATTCTACTGTGCCGTCCGCTATAGAGTATGGCGGACAAAGAGGAAACAATAAATTTTCTAATGTTGTATGGTGGACAGAGAGGAAACAATAAATTTTCTAAGCGTTGTAGATTAGAGATTCTGCTGCACCGTCTGCCTCATAGTATGGCGGACAGATAGAAAACCAATTTTTTTCAAAGTGTTGGAGTTTAGAGATTCTGCTACGCCGTCCGCTATACAGTATGGCAGACAGCGTGGATACAAAAAATTGCAGATTAGAGATTATGCTGCACCGTCCGCTACACAGTATGGCGGACAATGCTAACTCTATTATTTTTTTATGAAATTAACAACGGAATAAATGTCTTAGCGACGGAATCAACAACTTCAATATCTCAAATGCACAATTAACAATAAAAAATCATCAATTAACAACCTAAAATCAACAATCAATAATCACAATTCTCTAATGCAAAATTAAGAACCTAAAATTATCAAACAGATAATGTTCAAATAACACAATTGTTCAAATAACACAAAATTAGGGCTCAAACTTCAACATTGGGAGGGAAAGATTTTTCACAAGTACTTTGGTCAAACACCATCACTTGAAAACGCATATGCCCCATGTGTTCAAAGATTACAATGTCATCTAGATGGAGGTCATGCTGCTGCATGAATTCGTTCTAATCCTCTTCGAAACAAATTTGTTCTTGGCCGCACTTTTTCTTGATTTTAAAAAGTCATAACCCTTTGCGACCGGTTAAAGTTGCTTCGAAATAAAGTGTGGTAAGCAATCTGCAAAAGGTACCGATATGACCTAACGTATTCATAATACAGTAAGACAGGTAAGTTTTTAATCATAGATAAAACTTTTCACACATATGAAAACACAGAGTAAGAGGGATGGCCTATAATTTTCTGTCGACTGAAACGTCCCTCTTCACCGAAGTAGAAGCCATCAGGACGGATCTGTCACCGAAGGTGGCGCTGCGTCACCGGAGATGTGTGTCGCTTAGAGGGGGTCGTGAATAGGTGAGATGTTCGAGACAGATACAGAAACGGGAGAAAGAAGAATGACCCTGATTATAAATGAGGAGTTTTAGCGAGCGGTTGGAATTTTAAACTATGTAGGGAAGTCCGATACATTGTGTAGCGGACATAAAGAACACCAAATTTTTCCGCTGTCCGCTGCACTGTGTAGCAGAAAGCGGAACTCTGTCTGCTACACTATGTAGCGGACGTGACAAATAAAAAAAAACTTAAACTTAGATTTGGTGGCTCTCATAGGTCCATCAAAAAATAAAATTCTAGTCTTCTGTCAAATGATTATTAGGAAAAAATTATAAAAAAATTATTACAAATGTCAAAAATTAAAGGTCCACTGCATCTTCTTCTTCCTCATCTTCGACGTCATCTTCTTCCTCGTTTTGCAAACTCCCTGGACTTATCCCCAGAGCCTTGTAATGGTTCTGCTTGTCATGGTTGGTCATTTTGTTGCACAATGCACACCTTCTCAGCTTTTTAGGTTGAGTTGCCTGTTCAATAGAGCTCATTATTCCCGTAGATCTCTCGTGGCCTTTCGTTTGCGATATAATTGGATCTAAAGGCTGGATATCATTATCATCTTCCTCCCCCGGCTCATCATCTTTTAATCCTGTTGTAGGCTCGGTGTCAGCCGCATTGCTAGCTGAAGCTGCTTCAAACTGGTCGACGATGGGCTCTTGCTGCTGAGCCACCTCGAGGAGATGTTTATATCCAGTCATTGTAGCAGCACCCTTTATGGATAAACGGGTAAACATTATGACCAGATGATTGTGCTGCAACGTCTCTGATTCTTCAAAGTCAGTATATGGATGCTTCAGAAAGGCAATGGTACCATACAACCTGTTTGCACCTTTCATCCACCGTGGCAGGATAAATCGGGGATTGTCCTGATATTCTTCTGGGTGAAAAACCGTAGAATGTGTCCACACAGGATTCCATGGAGCTCAAACTTCTTGCAAACACTTGCACTGAATCTGTCAATGTGTCGTCGCTCACCGTATACATTCTGAGCAGCTTCTTAGGGACGAGGTCATTCACGAGCAAATAAACGTTGTACTCACACGTAGACTTT
The DNA here is from genome assembly GCA_033070095.1 of Escallonia herrerae. Taxonomy (NCBI): domain Eukaryota; kingdom Viridiplantae; phylum Streptophyta; class Magnoliopsida; order Escalloniales; family Escalloniaceae; genus Escallonia; species Escallonia herrerae. The sequence goes on along the minus strand of JAVXUP010000955.1, from coordinate 11,308 downwards.
TCTGCCACCTTATTTATACTGTATCGTCCTGATTTTCGCAGCTCTACTTGTTACAGCAGGAAGATCTCTTTTGTATAGACTTTTGCACCGTTCAGCTCCAACGGGGTCTTAAGCAACCTTCTCCTTTGTTTGTACGTGCTTGCAAAGTCTGTAGCCCTTTCTTTCATGAATAACGAGGCAACTGCTTTTTGTGTGGATGTGACGAAACTCTTCAAATTTGTAACTTTACCTACATAACTATCGAAGGTGGCATTCATAGACTCACTCCTGCCTGTTGTTTTCATGCCCGCAGAAAAATGCCTCCTCGTGTAAAGGCCAATCCATTGCTCTTTGAGCTTGTACAAGTGCTGGAGCCAGTCGTTGTCTTGCAATGAGTAATCCTCAACAAGCTTTACCCACCTATCCTCAAATTCCTCAATCATTAACGACTTATTAACGCACTTTTCAAAGTTTTGTTTAAAGTCTGGATACTTTGCATACACATGATGCAAACGGCACAAGTTGTGTCGAGTATCTGGGAAGACGGTAGCAATAGCCTTCTTCATTGCCAAATCTTGATCGGTGATGATAACTTTTGGTGCTTTGTTGTTCATGGCTTCCAGCCACGCCATAAACAACCATTCGAAAGAACTCTCGCTCTTAACAAGGCGAACTTGAACAGTATGGAGTGATAATGATGATTGACCCCCGTGAAAGGAACGAATGGCATCGAGTACTTGTTGGTACGGTATGTGGTGTCGAAAGTCACGACATCCCTAAAATGCTTATAAGCTAGCCTCAAACGACCGTGGACCCAAAAAATTGTACTAACTCGATGCTCGTCGTTAAGTTTATAATCAAAGGTAAACTGCAGGTCCTCCATCTGCATCCGTTTCAAAAGGCTCATTGTGGATTGAGCATCATTGAGGTCATACGCAACTCGTTTATGGGTTCGGACCGCGTTACAAACGTCTGTCATGTTAAAGTTTAAATTTTGAATTCCCTCAGCCTGTTCAGCAAGAACATTAATCATGTCAGTGGGTCCTAGCCGCGCATTGCTCATTGTGTGAATCAGGCCCCTTATGACCTTACCCATCTTCTTGTGTTGATGCATCTGACTCACCTTAGAAGGTGTTACTAACGGGTGATTGTGTGTCAATTCCAGGCTGGTAATAAGCCAATGATCTTGCTTGGATTTATAGCTTACGAACATCTTGACCTGGCAATTTGTGCGCACAAAGCAGTCCTATCTTCTACGTGAATATCCTATTTCATCATCACTGTCATCTTTGCCTACGTGTGTCTCACTTTATTGTGGGTTTCTGCCCCTATGACACTCGTATAAGCGAGAGCATATCTTTTTTGTTACGTTGCTTGTTCTTGTAGTCTTTATTCTAATGCCAAAACCAACCCTCAATGAATACGCTCGAAAACATTCTTCAGCTTCTTCCAATGTTTGAAACATTCATCCTAGATACGGATCACTAGCATCTACGGGGTGTTGGAGCTCGACACGAAATCAGACATTGTGAAACAAGACCTATGTAGAAATGGACTACGCTTAACAATCAAATCGCATTTCTAACTGAAAATATTACCTCAAAATTATCGTGGTGAATAGACCAATTTAGGATGACATATATACCATATACATAATCTCAAAAGTATCTCAAATTTAACAATTATTAATTTATTGAGCATAACAAACTACAACAAACATATCTCAAAAAATTCAAATTTAAATAGAATAAAATTTTTGAAGTTAGCGAACCTCAAGAAAATGAATTTGTTTAAAGTTAACAAATTAATTTCTAGAACACCACAAATTAATGAATAGAGTGAGAAATTTCTAGAACATCACAAAAAATCTATATTTTTTTGTCCAAAAAATTTTTATACTTTATCAGTCAATCCATAAAGAAAACTTCACCATTCACAAACTTACCTTGCTTGAGTGAACCTTGAAGCAAGTGTTACTCGAAGCTTGAAGGGAGCTGAAAATGGAAGCAAGTGAGTCTTAGGAAAAGAAAATTATGCTGAAAGGGGTGAGCATGTTTTGATGAATAGACAATAATGTCCAGGATACTCTATAGCGGAGTACAAAATTAAAGGTACAGAAATTAATGGAAGTGTGTCAGTCATGTCAGGCAAAAGTTGTCCGCTACACAGTGTAGCGGACGACTTTTTGACTGGCACATGTCAAGACAAAAAAGTTATCCGCCGTACAGAGTAGTAAACGAAGGAAGGAGGCAATTTTGTAAAAAAAAACCTTCCGATACATTATGCAGCGGACGACTGACACCTTTTGAAAACAAAGATTCGGGCCGTATATATATATATATATATATATATATATATATATATATATATATATATATATATATATATATATATATATATATATATATATATATATATATATATATATATATATATATATATATATATATATATATATATATATATATATATATATATATATATATATATATAGGGTCATGATCCATTGATAGCGCTAGCAAGTTGCTAGCACTGTTTGGCCGTCCGCTACATAATGTAGCAGACAATTTTTTCACCGTCCGCTAAATTATGTAGCGGACGGTGAAAACATTCGCTGTTGTGCCACGCGATCTGGCAATCCATTCTCGCCCGTGGACGGCCAGATCGTGCTAGCAACTTGGATTAAGTTGCTAGCGCTATCAACGGATCAGCTCCCATATATATATATATATATATATGGGGGCCGATCCACACCCACCGGTGGAGAAATAACAATTTCTCCACCGAATCGCAGGTAAGAGCAGCGGTTGGGCCACGTGGACAAAAAAGGTGAAAAAGGCGTACGGCCACTGCATTAATGGCGAAAATGGCACGAGAAATGGTGAGAAAAATGGTGAGAAAATGGCGAGAAGGAGAAAAAGGACACCAATCGCATGCACAACCAGCGGTTGGCATTAATATGCCCTGCCACGTGCCATCCCCCACCCCTGCCACGTGGCCTAACCCCATGGCCCCTGCCACGTGGCGTCCCCTCCCCCTGCCACGTGGCCCAACCGCATGAACAACCAGCGGTTGGGGCAATGGCTGCCACGTGGCGTCACCTCCCCCTGCCACGTGGCCCAACCGCATGAACAACCAGCGGTTGGTCCCTCCCCTGCCACGTGGCGTCCCCTCCCCCTACCACGTGGCCCAACCGCTCATACCACCCGCGGTTGGTCCCCTCCCCCTGCCACGTGGCGTCCCCTCCCCTCATCCGCAGGGCCCAACCGCTCATACAACCCGCGGTTGGTCCCTTCCCCCTGCCACGTGGCGTCCCCGGGTGATGCCCCCACCTGGTGTCCTTCCCTCGATGCCACGTGTCGTCCTTCCCTCCCCCATGATGCCCCCCACGTGGTGTCCTTCTGCCGAAATTTTTTTTTTGCCGCAGCCTTTGACCGCATAAACAACCACCCTTCCTCACTTTTTTCTGTCTTTTTTCTTCTCTCTTCCTCACTTTTCTCTCTTTATAATCCCCTCCCCCGAACCCTTCTTCTGCACTCTGTCATCTTTTACCAACTTCCTTCGTACTTCATATCTCACCTACATAATCTCCATAACAATACAAACCAAAAAATTTTACGCTAGAAGATCGGTGGATAACCGCTAGAAGATCGGTAGATTTTTCTTTAAATACATCAAGTCACAACAAGTAAGTATTTTGAATTTCCTTATAATTCAATGTTAGGTTTATACAAATCAGCGTATTACATTTATAGATTCCAAAATAGCGATTTTTTAGGGCGCCAAATATAGACAGTTTTTCACGAATTTATAAAAAATAGCTAGAGCTAGATTTTGCCAAAATGCAAAAAAGAGACCCTAGTTATTCTTAAAGGATCTGTCTCAGGTTAAAATTTCAGATTTTTCCAAAGACTGGAAAGGGGTTAACTGATACGGGGAACCTTGTAACTCTGCAGTGTATTTTAAAATATCAAGCTAGCGCGATTTCGCGCGAAAATTTTATGAGAACCCTAGGATGTTGGGAAGTTCCATTCCCCAGGAATTCGGGCCATTCCGAAGCCGTTACCTATTTTTTTGGCCGAACGGCCCTTTAAGCGCTTGATCCGGACACCGGTTCGGGATTTTTGGGCGAAACCTCCGTAAAATACTTTTTATGTCAAGAATGAATTCAGGGAGCCTCAAGTAGCATTTCGAAGCACTTTTGATATTTTTCGATGCCAGGGGGCATTTCGGTAATTCGCCGCCCCGAGAGGGGTATTTCGGTAATTTTACAGTGCTAAGTTTTTCGACGGACTTTTTGGTATATAATTGACGTAATACATTTAAAAACTTGACTTTAAAGCGGTTTTGAGGTGTTGGGGGTGTAGGGGCCATCGGGAGGTATATTGCTATATAACCACGTTGGCGCTAAATTCAGTGGGAACTAGCGTAATTAAGCGTTCGGAGTGGTGGGAAGTGAGGATTTGTTTTAATACATTGAAATAATGACTATTGCTAATGTGTTGGTAAGCTAGGTTAAAGATCCAGTTATAGTTTTGGAATGTAAATATTATGGATATTATGGACGCTAAGTTGGTTTATAATTATATTTTGTTCTTAAAGGTATGAATTTCAGCTCTGGACCTCATGATACATCAATCCTATACGATGACGATGACCACGTCGCGAGGCACGTATTTGACGGTGTCGATAGGGGTGTTTTGGAAACAATTCAAAGCACAAGGCACCTTGAAGAGTGGGTACTAAACAAGGAACAAATACAGCTATTACACCGTCAAAATTTAACCCTGTTCACCGATTGCGGGAAATGGTCTCGACACGACGATTGCCTTATATCCGCTCTAGTTGAACGATGGAGGAGCGAGACGAACTCATTTCACTTCCGGTTTGGTGAAATGACTGTTACGTTAGAGGACGTCGGATTTATACTTGGAATCCCATGTCACGGCAGACCCGTTACTTTGAACGTGCCGTCTGCATCCATAGCGAATATGGCTATGCAGTATTTTCCGGGAATTCCAAGGGCAGCGCTTACAACAAACGGCGTCAAGCTTAAATGGCTGAGAGAGCAGTACGGCGTGCTACCGGATGAATACACTCCTCAAGATTTCGTGACGTATACGAAGGCATTCCTTCTGTATATTATTGGAGCTATATTACTTCCGACGCATTCGAAAAACACGGTGCATCCGAAGTATATGGTGTTCTTGGAGGATCTTGAGGAGGTATACTCCTATTCGTGGGGTTCAGCTGTCCTTGCGCACCTATATCGAGCACTGCATAAGGCTACGAGAAACGGTGCCAAGTCCATTGCCGCCTGCCTGACTCTATTACAGGTATGAGCATTTATTTTCTTGGTAGGATCCTTAGTCAATATATTCGGGATTAATTACTAATTCCATATAATGTTTGCATTCACAGGTTTGGTCTTACGAGAGGCTACCCATGGGTCGTCCACAACCGTTGGTAGATTCCGATGAGACGTGGCCTAGGGTGTGGGCCTGGGGGCCTACGACCAACCGGAGGAGGAGACGGGTAGACCCTCACCACCATCTAAAGTTCTATCGGGGGAACTAGAGATACTAGATGCATCCCAGGTGACGTGGCAGCCATATGGCAAGGTGATGCATCTGTTGGATGAGTGGTGTTGGCAACTTCCGGTGTCGTACGTGCTGGCTGTCCACAAGGGATACCAAAACCCGCTGTAGACATGCGGCCATACAGGGGTGGTCGAGGGCCGAACTTCGAGGTGGCTGATGCCTTGATTTTGTTGGGTGACGAGGTGCACCAGTGGAATACCTGGCAGGAAACGTATGATAGCCTTGTATCGCTGAAGCACGACGGCATTAGTACTGAGGAATACTTACAGTGGTTTCTCAGGGTGACGCGCACGAGGGTGAATCGCCCTTCCCAGGTGAAGAAGACATCGTATGCGCCACGTGAGGTCTATGACCAGTTCTGGGCATTGGCCATTGTAAGTCATGCTAGTGTTGTTTGATAATTTATTTGCGCACCTTATCGACCATTTGTCAAATATGATTAGCCATATTTTCTATGCATGTTTTTTAGGTTGACCAGGGCATTGAGGTGTTCAAGCAGCTGGAGTCGTTTGACTGGTTTGTCGCGCAGGCTCCTGACAATCTCAAGAGGTCCATTGAGAAGTACAAGACTGAAGTTCAAAACTTTAGTCTTGCGTACCGGGGTTACCAAGGGGAGCCGTCTAGTCGCCCTCGTCCTGACGCGTACGACTATCAGCCCCAGAGTCAGGTGTGGGAGCCGTCTAGTCGCTTGCCTCCTGACGTGCCTTCATCGGATAGCTATGAATTCTGGGAGCTGTATAGTCGCTTGCCTCCTGACGCATACGACTCTCAGTGCCAGAGTCAGGTTCCCCAAGTAGGAATCCAGGCCTCGCGCCCAAGCTTTCGGTCGGACAAAGGACAAGCGACGAAGCCATTGAGGTCGGACAAGATGGCTTGGATCGACCGGCACTACTTCGGGCATGAGCCTGTCAATTCAGCAGACTTTCCCCTTGCGACATTCCTAGGTCATGAGGATATCAGAACGTTGGCGCCGGAGACAGATCTTTCAAATTTTGTCATGAACGCTTACATAGAACTGCTCCGGATTAGAGAGCAACGTTTTAACCGTTCTGAATATTTGAAGCTTAACATGTATCCCACTCATTTTGTGGAATTAACGGTGAGAGAATTCACAGAATGGAGGCGAGGGGGCGGCAGGAGTAAGTGGAAACCAGGTCGAAACGTGTTAGGCATGATGAACGCAGACTATCAATGTCCCGCTGCTGATGCGAACCTTATCATGATACCCTGTCATCATGCAAACCACTGGTTCCTATTAGTTCTCCATCCAGCGTTCAGAACGGTTCACATATACGATAGCCTAAGGGAGGACGAGCCTGGACAGCTGCTGGCACAGATGTACAACGAGTACATCACTTTAGTGGTTAGTATTTATTTTTTGACCTTGGCTCATAGTATATTGTTCTTGTCTCATAGGCTTGATTCTCGTTTTTATTGTTGGATGCAGACTACTGTCCTCTCGCTAGCATGCGGACGGCCACAGGGTGACCCTTGGACGGTCGTGATGATAAAGGACCGACCAAAGCAATATAACGGTCACGATTGCGGGATTTACGTCCTCAAGTACATGGACTACATTGCTCGCTCGGAAGTGCTCAAACACTCCTCGTGGACTAGGAAGGATGCCTTGACGTTTAGGTATAGGATAGCCTGGGAGCTGAAAAAGAATGAAGCTAGACGCCTTCATTACCATTATCCTGACGTGCGTGGCTAGCTGCTGTGATGTTACAAAAAACTGTACCAAAAAGAAATGTACATAATTTTTCGCATGCTATGAATTTGGCGCTAAAATGTGCGCGAATATACCTTTCATATGACGGCATTCAAAAAAATTACGCGTCTCGCTTTTCACCGAAATTCATAGAAATGGGCTAACTAGCGTGCATGAGGTGCAATGAGCGAAAAAAAAGTGACAAAAAAATTTCAACTTTTTTCGGAAGCTATCAAATGGGGCCTAAAGTGTGCCCGAATAGGCCCTTCCTAGGAAAACTCAAAAATTAATGTGTCTCGTTTTTCGCCGAAAGTCTTACAAATGGGCTAACTAGCGTGCCTGAAGTGCAATGAGCGAAAAAAAGTGACAAAAAAAATTACAACTTTTTTCGGAAGCTATCAATTGGGGCCTAAAGTGTGCCCGAATAGGCCCTTCCTAGGAAAACTCAAAAATTAATGTGTCTCGTTTTTCGCCGAAAGTCTTACAAATGGGCTAACTAGCGTGCCTGAAGTGCAATGAGCGAAAAAAATGTGACAAAAAAAATTACAACTTTTTTCGGAAGCTATCAATTGGGGCCTAAAGTGTGCCCGAATAGGCCCTTCCTAGGAAAACTCAAAAATTAATGTGTCTCGTTTTTCGCCGAAAGTCTTACAAATGGGCTAACTAGCGTGCCTGAAGTGCAATGAGCGAAAAAAAGTGACAAAAAAAATTACAACTTTTTTCGGAAGCTATCAATTGGGGCCTAAAGTGTGCCCGAAAACGGAGTTACCAAAAATATCAATAATCCACAAATCAAATCACAAATTAAAGATTGCACAAACCAAATCACAAATTTAAACATTATAAAAGTTCAATTTATACAACTGAAACATTAACCCTAACACTCTTCCTCATCATCGTCCTCCTCGACCATACTGCCAGGTTCGATACCTAACACTTTATAATGGTTTCTCTTGTCATGATCAGTCATCTTATTACACAACGCACACTTTCGTAATTTTTTTTGACCCGTTGCTTCTTCAATCGGATTCTTCATGCGTATTGCTCGTTTTCGCCCTTTTGTTTGAGAAATAATTGGATCAAAAATGTCGTCCTCCTCACCTTGTAGGTCAGTGCCGTCAATGACTGGCTGTTTGGCTCGATTGAATCTACCGCCTGGAGTTGTCCGAGTAGTCGGAGTGTCCACAGTTTCTGGTAATGCCATCCTAAACTGTGCATGCTTAGCCTTATCCCGTGCGGCTGCTTCAACTTGATACCTGTACCCATCAAATGTCGACGCTGCATCCATTGATAAACCGTGCATGATGTTACAAAGGTGATTATATCGCAGCGACTCAGATTGCTCGAAATCAACTGAAACATTGGGCACGTAAGGAATGTGACCGTGGACTCTGTTGGCTTCCTTCGTCCACCGTTCCAAGATATACTGTGGAGGGATTTCACTAGCATTCTTGGCGCTCAAAACCCTCAACGCGTGTCGACAAAGTATACCTTTATGCTCAAACAGTTGACAGTTGCAATTAACCAACCCGGTGTCCTTACAAACTGCTACGGTAAAATGTCGTCTGGTCCTCGGAGCCGACGAAGAGCACGGATTGGCGAAATTCGTCACATTTGTCAAAGCATAAACCTTGATATCTCTGGTGGAATACTCGTGCAACTTTGTCATGCCATATTGATTCGACTTTAGTAGTTCCTCTTGAAACTGTCGAAACATTTCCTTGGTATAGACTTGAGCCGCATGAGCCTCTAAAGGTGAATAAAGTAGTATAGCTCTTTCTTTGCAAACTGTAGCCGCGTCGGCTTCTCTCTCACGGTACAATTGCCTGTCAACGGCTTTCTGCATCTCTAGTACGAACTCCGCTATACTTGAAGACTGGCCTACGTACCCATCAAAGAATGAATTCATAGCTTCGCTTCTCGAGGTCGTAGTCATTCCGGCTGCAAAAAACTTCTTGGTGTAGGCACCGACCCACTGTGTCTTGATCTCATACAACGATTGTAACCATTCATGATTGTGCAAATAGTAGTCATCCATTAACGTGGCCCACCTCTCCTCGAACACGTCTACCGTCAACGATTTCTTCACACATGTATTAAAGTCAGTCTTGAATGACGGATGGTTTGCATATACATGGTGAAGCCGTTCGGGATATTTGTTGCTTATGTGCCATGTGCACAGGCCATGGTGAGTATCTGGAAGGACCTTAGCGATTGCATTTTTCATTGCCAGATCTTGGTCGGTGATGATGGTCTTTGGAGGAATATGATACATTGCTTGAAGCCACGTTTCAAATAACCACGTAAATGACTCCTCCGTCTCATCCCTAAGCAGGGCAAAGCCAAACGAGATTGACTGATAGTGGTGGTTCACCCCGGTGAACGGAGCAAAAGGCATAGAGTACTTATTGGTGCGGTATGTGGTGTCAAACGTCACAACATCCCCAAAATTTTGGTAAGCAGCTCTAGAACGGGGGTCCGCCCAAAATATAGTACTAATGCGGTTCTCATCATCCAGTTGGAGACTGTAAAAAAATCCAGAATTCTCACTCTGAAGGGACCTGAAGAGATCAAGTGTAGTTTGAGAATCACTCTTACCGAAAGACTCTCTCCTCTGAGCACGAAGTTCATTTCGAAGGTCTACTTCGTTGAAACTCAACTTGTCAATCCCCCCAGCCTGGCTTGAGAAAACCCCCATCATCTTAGAAGGTGGAATTTTAGCCTCGGCCATTGTAAAAATTAGTTGTCTGTGTGCCGCGCTTATTTCTCGGTGTTGATGAATTTGACCAATCTTACTAGGGGTCATCAACTGATGATTATGGCTCAACTCCACTCCTGTCACAACCCAATGGTTTTCATTTTTTCGGTGTACTGCATACACATGGGCCTTGCAGCCGGTACCCGGAAATGTGTCCCGTTTTCTTTGTCTTGTTGTCCCTTCGTCACTGATCCGAACGACCGGAGTTACATGCGGTGCTCCTCTATGACACTCAAATAGTCTTGCACAAATTTGATCTGTATTCGCCCGTTTTCTAGTCGTCTTAGTTCTAATACCGAAACCTATCGTTTTCGAATATGCTCTATAGTATGCTTCAACTTCGTCCAGTGCTTGAAAAACTTGACCAACGTAAGGTGGATCAGAACCTTCACAAAAATTATTTCCTCCAGTTGCATCCATATTTATACTGGAATCTAAAAAATAAAAATTATATCATTCTCAACAAGTCATAGATTTAAATAAAAGAAGAATAAAATTTATTTAAACCACCGTCTTTCGGGAAATTTGGTATAATGTAAAATTAGCAAAATAGCCCCCGATGAGCGGCAAATTACCGAAATGCCCCCGGGGGTTCATTATCACCCTAACGCCCCAAATCAGCTTCAAAACAACCTTTCAGGTGCTTTGCTTACATTTCTGGACTAAGAAATCCTTTGAAAAACTTAACGCTGCAAAATTACGAAAATACCCCTATCGGGGATGCGAATTACCAAAATGCCCCCTGACAAAAAAAATCTGAAAAGTGCTTTGAAATGGGATTTTAAGCTTCCTGAATTCACTCTTTCAAATAACTTTTCAGGTGTCTCACACCCTTTCCTGAACTAAAAGTTATTTTAAGCACAAATTTGTGTAATGTAAAATTAGCAAAATAGTCCCTAGGGTTCATTGTCACCCTAACGCCCATCAAACCAGCTTCAAAACAACCTTTCAGGTGTTTTACTTACATTTCTGGACCGAAAAAACTTTTTTTCAGGAAAATTACCAAAACACCCCTCGCGGGGTGGCAAATTACCAAAATGCCCCTGGCTTCAGAAAATATCAAAATGCTTTAAAATGCTATTTTAAGCTTCCTGAGTTCATTCTTGATCTAAAAAGTATTTTACGGATTTTTCGCCTAAAAATCCCGAACCGGTGTCCGGATCGAGCGCTTAAAAGCCCGTTCGGCCAAAAAATTAGCTAACGGCTTCGGAATGGCCCGAATTCCTGGGGAATGGAACTTCCCAACATCCTAGGGTTCTC
>JAVXUP010000954.1:57500-310139 GCA_033070095.1 Escallonia herrerae | reverse complement strand
CGCCGCGCCCCTGCACCATTCTCATGATGCGTGCCCCCGGTACCAAGTATTGTCTCCGCGACGTTCGTTGCCGCGCCCCTGCGCCATTCTCATGATGCGTGCCACCGGCACCAAGTATTGTCTTCGCGATGTTCGTCGCCGCGCCCGTGTGCCATTCTCATGACATGTGCCCCCGGCACCAGGTAGGGTCTCACGACAGTGGTCGCCACGCCTATTCGCCACAATCATGATGCAGGCCTTCGGGCATCACACTTATTCACCACACCATGCACCCCCACCATGGACGTGGAACATGCTTCGACCTATTCTCCGGAGTGTCCAGCATTCGGGGGGCTCTGTTCGTAGTGCTCTGGCATGAGGACCCCTCGTAGCGGGATGGACTCGTTACCACAAAGTCATCGCCACAACGGGATGGGCTCACAACCTTAAAAGCCATCGCCGGCACAATCAACTGGGGGATGGGCTCACAAGCTTAAAGCCATCACCGGCACAATCAACAGTGGGATGGGCTCGTTACCACAAAGCCATCGCTGCCAGGGATGGGCTCGTTACCACAAAGCCATCGCCGTCACAATCACGGGGGGCTCTGTTCGTAGTGCTCCGGCACGAGGACCCCTCGCAGCGGGATGGGCTCGTTACCACAAAGCCATCGCCGTCACAATCACGGGGGGCTCCGTTCGTAGTGCTCCGGCACGAGGACCCTCGTAGCAGGGGATAGGCTCGTTACCATAAAGCTATCGCCGTCTTCATTCCTGGGGGCTCCGTTCGTAGTGCTCCGGCACGAGGACCCTTCGCAGCAAGATTGGCAACTCCTCGGGACACTATCTCTCCAGGGTGCCTGCGTGACTGGCCTACGTGCTCCGACACTGGGGGCTCGCGTCGGCACCCCTAGGGACTATGACCCCCGGGTCACTCCGAGAAAGGAAGCAGGTCTTGGAGGGCATCGCGCCTAGTCCACCTGGCTGCTGGGCGTCGGGTCTTTCCAAATCGCTGCCAGGCTGTGGGATTCAGTAAGGGCTTGGATCGGTGGCTGGGGCAACGGGCTTACTCTGATCATGCTACCGCGGTGTGGTCAGTCTTCTCAGACAGGTAGAGCGACGCTGTGTGGGGCAGGCAACGTGAATTTGGGAACCGACAGTCCAACGGAGAACCGGTATTTTGGGACCCCTGGTGACGTGTCACTCCCAGGGGACGACATGTGGCACTTTATGACATAAGCACACTGTTTCCTATAAATAGTGAACTTTACAACTCAAAAGGAAGACTTTTCTCATTCTTACAAAAACTACTTTCTCACTCTAGAATTTGGGAGCTCTTGGGTTCTAGTGAGAGAAACATAATTTTAGACCATAACATTGGACCCCGACTCGGACCTGACTTGGACTGTCGACTGCCGGCCCTGTTCGTCTCGGCCTCGTCTCCGCAGCACTGCCACTCCTCAAGGCCTGTTTGGGAAGCCTTGCTCTCAGCCCTTACTCCGCCCTTGCTGTCTCTCACTTTGCATACTTGGAAGCTGACACGGACTGCAACCCACTTCCTTGGCATCATTTTGGCGACTCTGCTGGGGAGGTGAGCATCGTATTGCAGTTTGCCTATCTTCCACACTTAGGCACCATGCCTCCACAACGAAGAGTTACGAGGGCTACCAACCAAGGCCTCATCCGCACCGTGCAAGAGGAGGATCACCTCGGTGAACAAGAAGGGACTAGTGCCATGCGTCCCCAAGACCAGCCACTAGCTGTCGCACCTGACATACAAGTTGCAGTCAATGCAGCCATCCAACAATTCACGCCCGCTATAGCCAACCTACAGGACTCGCAGGCTACTCTTATGACAGTCATCATGGAAATGCAAAAATCCATGCAGGCGATGGCCCCCCAACAAACCCTTGCACCAGTCCAACCTTCCGGACCTGGGTTGGCTCTTGACGCCGCTCAGGCCCCAGTGTCGCGACCACCTCCGCCACAATCATCTAGACCTTTGGCGGTAGGACTTGCGACATCTGCACCTCCTGCAGCTGATGTGCTGCATCCTGTCAGGCCATCACGAAGACCTCAGGCAGACCTTGGTCCCGTACTGCAACAGATTCACCCTGTCACGGCCCCCCAGCCCACGCCGACACAAAGCTCATCTAAAACCCACGACTCCATTGAGATGGAGCCTAACCCTTACCTAGCTGAACAACACCAAACAACCGGTCAAGTGGTGGACATGCCTCGACCACCCACCCATGCCCATATACAATTGCCACTACCAGCTCCTATCATATATCAACCATCTGTTGCACCTGCCCACCAACTTGTTCCGTCTAGGGGCTCAGGAGCCCGAGGGCGTCCCAGCCAGCCACCACCCCTTGATCGTCCATGAAGACCCACCATTTAGAAGCCCTCATGCGTCGCTTGTCACAAAGCTCCACACCTGACTCCTCTACCAACCTGACAGGCCATGCCCCCTACGCCAACGACATTGCCATCACACCCTACCCCCCAAAGTATAAGCAGCCCACCTTTGTGCTCTTCAACGGACGCGAGGGCAACGCCCGTGAGCACTTGACGAGATTTGCAGGCTCATTGGAGCAGTATGGTCCGGGAGACAGCTTGAAGTTGAGGGAATTCCACAAGTCCCTTACAGGCTTGGCCTATACTTGGTATCACCAGATCCCTGCGGGGACTGTCCATGCATGGAACGACATGGTTCGGCTATTCCTAGACAAATTCCATTACGAGGCTGAACGCGTTACTATCGTTGACATTGCCGGCATCCGCCAGAATCAAGGGGAGGACTTAAACAAGTACGTGCACCGTTTCCATCTTAAATGCCTCGAGTGCACGGACTTCAGCAAGGACGAGACCCTAGTACCCATATGCATCAAGAACATGAGCGATGTATATCGGGTACACATTGAGAACCTACAGTTGAGGTCATGGGGACACCTCAAGGAAGCCACCCCGCGCACTTATGAGTCGGTTGGACCAGTCAAGCCATGGAAGCCCCGTCCGCAGAATGCACTATTGGCCACGGCCGAACCATCTGGAGCTCTACCCCACAACAACCATAACAGCAACACTAGTACCGACAACCGCAACCCCTACAAGCGTCAGTTCCCAGAAGGGGACCGGTGCCCCGACAAAAGGAGACAACGGGAGCCTGCCCCCGAGTACCCATGCGATTTGAACACGGTGAAAGAGCTCTTGGCGAATGGGTAAACAATGACAAGAACTTCCACCTGCCACCGATGAAAGCCAATGTCACGGAAGCGGACAAAGCCCAACCTAACTACTGCCCTTACCACCGCGCCATCGGCCATCATCTCAAAAACTGTAATGGGCTGCGAGATATCTTTGCAAGGAAGGTCGCGGCAGGCGACCTGCAACTCTGAAAGAACAATGACGTACGTCGACAGCCTTACCCACCGCACAACAACCACAGAGAGCATCAAGTACTCATGGCCATCACCGACCATGTTGAGCCTATCATCACCGAAGCCTCTAGGGAGGCCACCCCGAGGGTCGTACCATGTGTGCAGCCAGCTACCCAACCACAGTCCTCGGTAGGCCAAATGACAAAGATCAAGGGATTTTTTGATGAAATGGGGTTTTCCCCCACCGCAAGAACTTACTTATCCAGCTGCCTGATTGAGGTCACCACAGGCCTCGGCCCCGAGTGCTTTGCCGCTCAAGCCGAGTTACGACACATCCCCCTCTGCATTGCTTTTCTCGGACGAGGACCAGCCACCAGTCGAACAGCATAACCGGCCCTTATTTTTGGAATGTACTGTTAATGGCACGGGTTTTCGCCGTGCCTTGGTAGACTGCGGAGCTTCAGTCAACATCATGCCCCTTGTTACCTTGCAACGAGCTGGCATCCCCACACGGAAAATCATACGAGACCCAATCAAAATTTTAGGCTTTGGGAACGGTCACCAATCAACCTTGGGCCATATCACTGTCGACCTTATGGTCGGGTCCGTACGTCGCACACCACTTTCCATGTGATGGACAGCGAGCCGGCCTTCCACATCCTACTCGGACGACCATGGATTCACATCAACAAGGCTGTGCCCTCAACGTACCATCAGTGTGTCAAACTGGTGGCCGGTCCCGCGGGACACGAGGTAGCAGTGACAATACCAGCCACGAAGGCCCCGTTCGAGTGCGCCGAATCATACTTCGCCGAGGCCTCCTTCTTCACCGAGCTTGCCGAGGATGGTGAGAACGCTGCTCACATCCACTCTACAAGGCTGCCAAATTGGGAGGAGCTATGCGGCAACAAGCCTCCCAAGTCCAAAACAAAGAAGGGTAGCAAGAACGTAGCATCAACCTCAGTCATACCACCTGCTGCATCCCCCAAGTCTAAGAAGCACAAGCCTGAGCCAACCTTCCAACGCATTGTCAAGGACGGTAAAGTGATCTACCAGTTATGACGGTGTGCGGGGGCTTCAGGTGGTCCCTCATCTGACCCCCTCGACCCCGACCCACTTGAGGAGACTGAATGGTGCTGCACGGCCGAGCATTGCCCACCAGATCCTGACCTCACCCCCGGCGCAGCACCACCTTGCTATGAAGACGGCCCTCGGCCACAAGCCGAAGATCTTGAAGAAATCAACCTGGCCGACCCAGGCGAAGAACCACGGCACACTTACATTGGCACAAAACTCGCCCCCGGCCGAAGAGAGGAATTGGTTTCCCTTCTGTGCGAATATCGCGATGTCTTGGCATGGAGTTACAATGAGATGCCCGGACTGGATCCTGCCTTAGTCACACACCATCTCAACATTGCTACCGGATCCATCCCTGTCCGACAACACCCGCGACATTCTGCCCCGAGCTCGAGTTGAAGATCAAACAAGAGATTGAACGCCTTCTGCAGGCAGGCTTCATTGAACCTATCACTCACCCAATTTGGCTGGCTAATGTCGTCCCTGTACAAAAGAAGAATGGCCAAGTCCGCATTTGTATTGACTTTCGGGACTTGAACAAGGCGTGCCCCAAAGACGAGTTTCCACTACCCAATATCGACATGCTTACAGAGGCCGCCGCCGGACATGAAACCTTATCTTTCATGGACGGGTTCGCAGGTTATAATCAAATTTGCATGAACCCTGACGATAGCGCCAAGACAGCCTTCCGCACTCCTATGGGTAACTTTTGTTGGAAGGTCATGCCCTTCGGCCTCAAGAATGCAGGTGCTACCTATCAAAGGGCGATGACAGCCATATTCCATGACATGATACACCGCACAGTAAAGTCTAAGAAGGAAAGTGATCATCTCACTGACCTCCGAGCAGTCTTTGATCGTTGTCGCCAGTACAATATGCGGATGAATCCGCTGAAATGTGCCTTTGGAGTCTCCTCCGGCAAATTCCTCGGCTTCTTGGTCAGTCGACAGGGCATCGACGTTGACCCTTCTAAAGCCGCCTCCATCCAAGAGATGCCCCCCCACAAGCACCAAACAGTTGAAGAGCTTTCTCGGTAAGGTCTCTTACCTCCGTCGGTTCATCCCTGCCTTGGCCGAACTCATCACACCCTTTCAGCACTTGACACGTAAGAGCGCACCATGGAGTTGGGGTGCGCCCCAACAGCAAGCCTTTGACAAGATCAAGTCGGTACTCATGTCGCCGCAAACCATGGTGGTACCACAACGAGGTCTGCCCCTCCTACTATACTTGACCTCCACGCCCAGGTCCATAGGGGCTTTACTTGCTCAAGAGGTGGATGGGGTGGAGCGTCCTGTTTATTATCTCAGTCGGTCAATCAGGGGGCCCGAAGCCAATTACTCCGAGCTCGAGAAGCACTGCTTAGCTTTGGTTTACGCCTCACAGAAATTCAGACACTACTTCTTGGCACATCAGATCACACTCGTCACCAAAGCTGATCCACTCCGCTACATGCTTACACGTCCCGCCCTGTCTGGTCGACTCACCCGTTGGTTGTTGCTATTGGCCGAGTTTGGCTTATCTATCAAGAATCCTACAGCTCTACGGAGCCAAGCACTTGCAGACCTCTTAGCCTTTTTTCCACGCCAACAATATGAGCCGACCTCGGACCAATTGCCTGGGGAGGAGACGACCCTGATCACTGACATCCATGAATTATGGACGCTTGAATTTGACGGTTCATCCACTAGCAAAGGCCCCAATGGAACACCCCTCCGGCAAGGGGGTGCCGGTATAGTCCTCTGGAATCCCGATGGTGTTACCACCTCCCTATCCTTCAAGCTCGCATTCCCAGTGTCTAACAACGAAGCTGAGTACGAGGCACTTGTCATTGGCCTCATGCTTGCCGTCAGTATGGGGGCTAAGGCCTTGTGTGTGAAAGGAGACTCAAACTTGATCATGAAGCAGGCTGACGGAGAGTTCGCAGTCAAGGAACCAGCCTTGGCACCTTATCGTGCCTTGGTGCAACACTTGGAAGGAAGACTTGGCCATATCCAGTATGAACATCACAACAGGTGCCACAACAGACATGCGGACAGCTTGGCCACGATCGCGTCGAAGATGGAGGTTGATGGTGAGCAGCGAATGCTAACCATCATCAAGAGAACGAAACCATGCACAACATTATGCCTAGTCCCGAAGGACACTACTGCAAACGATTGGAGGCAGCCAATCATCGACCAACTTAAGACGCCATCTCTTGCTCATGCCTCTACTCTTACAGACTTTTTGATGTTGGGAGATGTCTTGTATAGACGATGTCCCGGAGGCACTCTAGCTAGGTGTTTGGCCTCGGAAGAGGCAAAGCACAAATTACGGCTTGGCCATCAGAAGTGTTGTAGCCTCGACGGTCCCCCTCTATACCGTCGCCTCCAGCGTATGGGCCTCTATTGGCCATCCATGGCCAAGGATGCCTCAGATATCCAAAGGGACTGTCCTGAGTGCTTGTATGCACCGAAAAATGCAGAAGCTCTTGTCATTGACGTCGAAGGTGACTGGCGTCAGCCTTTCATCCAGTACTTATCCCACGGGGTTCTACCACCTGACCATAGCTCAGCACGATCCATCAAGCGCAAGTCAGTTAAGTATTTCATGACGGAAGGCGAGTTATTTCGCAAGGGATTTTCGGGACGCACCCTGCGATGCTTGCAGGGTGCCCAAGCAGTCGAGGTGATTAATGAAGTACACAATGGTGATTGCGGTGAGCATCAAGGCTCTCAGAAGCTGTATGCAGAATTGCTAAGGTTGGGGTACTACTGGCCGACTATGGAATCTGACGCGATCTCTCATGTCCGACACTGTCAACCCTGCCAGAGACACGCTGACAGAATGCACACACCGGCGTCCGACCTCCGTATGATCTTGGCCCCTTGGCCATTTCACTCTTGGGCTCTCGACCTCATAGGCCCCATCCACCCAACATCACGGGGTCACACTTGGATTATGGTGGCAACGGAACGTTTCACAAAGTGGGTCGAAGCCATACCTCTACGACGAGCCACGGGAGGCGTCGTTGCCAACTTCTTGCGCGACCACATCGTTTGTCGCTTTGGTATCCCCCGGTGCATCATATCTGACAACGGCATGCCATTCATCAACAGGGATGTCTGAGCTTTCATGGAAGGATACAACATCAACCACGCTACATCCACGCCTTACTACCCATAAGGAAATGGTCAAGCTGAAGCTTCTAACAAGACTCTACTACGGGTATTGTCACGAATGGTCCATGATGCGAGTGGTTCATGGTCTGAAAAGCTAAGCCTTGCACTTTGGGCTTATCAAACCTCCAAGCACACAGCAACAAAGGCCACACCCTTTTCCCTTGTTTACGGGGACGAGTGTGTGGTACCAGCCGAGATTGCGGTCGCGTCAACCAGACTCTCCCTAAGCAGTGGCCTTGGGGAGGAAGAAACCTGAATGACCGCCCTTGAAGGACTTGATGAAAAGAGAGCCAATGCCTTGCGCTGTATGAAGAAGTACCACGAACAACTCACTAAGGCATATGGAAAGACTGTGAAGCAACGGACATTCGTCGAGGGCGACCTTGTTCTCCAAGCTGGCAAACATATACGCGCCAACATGTCAGCCCCCAAGTTCACACCAAATTGGGAAGGACCACTTCAAGTGCATGAAGCCAGAGACAACGACTCTTACCTCCTACTCAACACGGAAGATGGACAAATCACGGCACCTATCAATGGCCCTATTTGAAGAAGTATTATGCTTAACCAGCTGCGGATCGCTCCCCCTCCCTACCCCCCCAAAGCTTAGAACACCCACACACAACATTTTTGTCTATGCACACCTGTTTATGACTTGTAACTTTTGCTGATTATCACAAGTTCTTACTTTACTCATGTATTGGCATTTTGGCCTAAATGCTATCAATGCAAAGATCATTTACTAGCCTTAACTACTGTATGTCATGCATTCTTTCACTTACACATTGTTCACTAAGCCACTTGCTATGGGCTGGGAGGGGGGAACCACAACGGGAAAACACTACATGCAAGACATACAAGCACATCAAAAGCTAAGCATCATCTCACAACAAACATAGGTACAAAATAACCACATGACTACACCCAAATGAGTACAAGCCAATGGTTCGGGGGGGGGCCACTACTGGCCCCATGTCTCCTAAAATAAGAAAAATGCACAGTACAAGAGATCTAATGTAAAGGGGCAAGCAAGGCACAAATAGGATCGGAAGTGTACGCCTCCAATGTTTGTCGCTGCGCCTCAAAATCTGACCATCTGCTCTCCCACTCAGCTTGCCGAACCTCTATCTCGGTCAGCCGTCTCTTTACCTCTTCAAGCTGGGCGCGCAGCCCCTCCACCGTCTCAGTCACTACAGCCATCTTGGTATCAAGCATGCGTCTCTGACCCCGCAATGCGGCCTCCTGAACACTGATGAGAGCCAACTCCGTCGCTGCCTCAGCACTCTGGCCTCTCGATCTGATATAGTCCATCAGCCAGTCCAACTGGAAGCCAAGAGCTGTAAAGGATACAAGCTCTGATAGATACTATGATATAACTGCTGGAGTCTAACCCAAAACCGGTACCGCACCAAGGGTAGCAAACCAATCCACGAGGACTGTGTACATCACCCTCGAGAATATAGCACCACGGACAAAGGCAGAATCAACAAATGTCTCCGGGTGCCTTGCCCTGATCATCTCCAATCGGCGTACTACTGCACCCGATAACTCCACACCATCCCAGGGGATCACGTCTGCCCCGCCGACAGGAAACCTACCACTGGCAGCACCAACCTCTGAAATACCACCACCGGCTGACAGCGCATCAACTGCACCAGAGTGCATCGACAACAGTATACCATCAACATCTGCTACCGAGCCTGACAACGTCTCACGAACTGGCCCCGCTGCGGGTAGAACAGGTACATCAGGCTGGGGGGACGAACCCAAAGCAGGTGTGTGTGCAGCCAAAAAAACACGATGAACTCCAGACGGAGCGTTTGGCTCTCTAACCGTCCACCAATCCAACCCCTCGAACATGTGGGAACCGTCCATCTGACCGCCCAATGGGGACTCGACTACCTCAACTCATAGGGGTGACGGACTTGGACGACTGACTGGCTCTGCCACATACTCGGCCGCCTGCTCTGCTGCCACGGCCCCTCAACAGCATCAGTCTCCATAGGACGGACCTCACCAACAGTCTCAGCACATGGCTCCTCGACCCCACGGCTCCCCTCTTCAGCACCAGCAACCGTTTCACCATACTCATGGAAATCATCAGCTGTCTCGGGGCCAACCTTGTCGGCCTCATTGGCCGCCTCTACGTCCGTATCATCGGTCTCACCAGGTGTCTCAGCATCCATGCCTCTGAACTAGTCAGTCTCTGCCTCGGTATCCTCAGCTGTATCGTACGGCTCGGTACCCAAATCATCATCAAGCTCCTAAAAAAATAGGGAAGAACGATCTTAGCACATGACTAACATAGTGATCGGTGACTATGAAATAAAAGCAAAACAAAAAAAACTGTAATACTAACCTCAGAGTTAGAATACTCCAATACCTCCCGCGGCCTCTTCGGCCCATGACTGTCGCCCGCTGAAGGACCCGCGCCGCCATACTACGCACTCTCCTTCATTCCCACTCTCACTGATGAGAGGGGACCCTTGCCGGCTCCCGGCATCCTAGGCACGTGGGCTGGCGTGGGTGCATGTGCGGCAATACCCCTACCACCGCCCCCCCGGGATCTTGTGTCACTGCGTCCGTCGACTGCCCCTAGCCACATCCGTCTCAGGAACACCTGTGATCAGTGCCATCATACCCGACTGCTTCGCCACCTGCAGCGACACCAAGCCCAATCCTCTGTCACCAACAAAGAAGTCGACTAGCTGCCTGTTTGCTGGCCCCTGCACCAACCACTCAGACCACGTAATCCGAACCCTCTCCCACCAACGAGCATACGCAGCTGTGACCACTTTGGTGGACAACAAACCAGGCCTCCTCCACTCGTTCGTCGGTGTTGGCCACGAACGTGCCTTCCTCCGCAGGGTATATCGGAAAGCCGTATCCACATCCCAAGGTCAAGAATAACCGCAAGGGGGCTCCAGATCATAGCCAAAGGTGACAGACAAGCGGTCAGGACTGTAGCGTGTAACATAATACCGACACACAGCCGGTTTCCCGCCATCATCAGTCAGTACTGGCAGCCATCCAGGGAAAAAGGCTACCAGCAGAGATATCTAGAGGTCTGTCAGGTCGGCTCTGCAGTGTAACTGTGAATCGATATCCCGTAGGTGCATCCAAGGCAGAGTCCCGTACAAAGAATGCATGTTGACATACAGACGACTGAGGCACGCGTCTTGTACGTCAAACACCTGCAATAGCTCGCATGTAGGCCTCTTGCCACCGGCCCATGCATATACTCGTCCTCCTGCATACCACTTTGCTACTACCATCGACTTCCTCGGATGCATCACTGTCCCCTTCCTCAGGCACGGATGTACCTTCGGATACCCCAAAGGCCTATACTCTACATAGCACTCGAACATATACCTCTGTAAGAACATCCAGTCGACGTAGGTCGACACCTGATACCGCCCATACAATCTCTGCATGTCGTTTGCAAACTGGTCTAGACACGAGTACAGCGTGACCAAGTATATCGGTGCCAACCCAACACATTTGCCTGCGGCCATCCGCACTGCTAACGGGAAGACCTTCTGGGCAATATCGTCCTCGGGTGTCCCCTCAAACACAAACCTACAAGTATATAAATGTGACACACATCACGAACGCCCCACCCTAGCATGATGTGCAGCACAACACTTAGCAGCATGCTATGCTATTCCTCTTCGTTCTTAATATGGACTTTTTTTTCTAAGTATAGAAATCAATAGACTACAAGTACAAGAACAATGCTATGCAGCATACGAGTAATGCAAAGATCAAAGTAATAGGACAGCGTACCTCGATAGAAACATGGCAAGGAAGGAAGCTAACTCGTATCTCTCGTCCCTGTAGCCAGGCCCACTGTGGAAATCGTCATCCGACATCAACCTCTGCCTGGGCTGCATGACCACCGTGCCATAGAAATGCCGAACCCACCCACTCTATGTGTACTTACGGTTGAACCTCGTCTCTTGTAGACAATCAATCAATGCCTTGACAGCCAGGCGTTCATCCGCTGTCAACCTCAGTGCATGGACATTCTCTGTCCGGTGCATCGGTAGGCCGGTCAATGTCACAACGTCCAACAGCGTCGGACCAATCTCCCCGAACTCTGTAACGAAGGTATGAGTCTGCAAGCTCCATCGCGAAAGTAGTAGTGTGAGGCCACTAATGTCCCTGCCCGGCTCGACACTCTTGTACGTCGCCTCAATCGCTGCCACTAGCCCGAGCACCTCTAACCTCTCCCTCCAAGCTTCATGCCCCATCATGTATGCACACCAGAAACTCCAACCTACCGGCATGGTATTGTGGCCCATGAACATCACAGGCGACCACGGAATGTCCTCTCGCTCGGCCAACAAACCCGAAAAGTACCGCAGTGACATCACCGGAGCAACCTCAAAGCTCGGCGAATGGACATACGGTGAAGGGACCATGGAGCCATCACGCATCGACGCAGAGCTCCAAGGAGCCGAAAACAAGTCAGCAGAGACCCGTCGCGCCAGCTCCCTCCACAGCCCCTTGGGAGGACACCCGGGCACCGCACCCTTCGCGGTCGTAACACGTTGCTACCGCTCGGCGTCTGATCAAAGCTCCTCATACAGTCATCATTGAAACCCAAAGGTACACCCGACGCGTCGGCCGACAGCGGTACATCCTCATCATCGTCATCAAGCCCGTCACCCCGCAGCAACTGTGAATGCCCAATCGCCCAGCCACGATGGTGCGCACTTTGCTTCGTCCTTGACTTTTTCTGCTATCCGTCATCCATCACCCCGTCGGCCTCGGCATGGTCGGCCTTAGCTCTGTCGGCCTTGACCCCCGCGGCCTCGGTCTCCTTCCCTTTCTTCTTCCTCCTCTCTTCTTCTTTCCTTTTTTCTTCTTCCCTTCTTCTTCTCCTTTCTTCCCTCTCTTCCTCCCTTATTCTTTCCCTTTCTTCCTCCCTCCTCTTCCTCCTCTCCTCCCTCCCTTCCTCTCCCTTCTCCCTCCCCCCTTCTCCCCCCGCGCCTCGGCCGCGCCCTACGTCAGCCTCGACCTCGGCTGAGTGGCCTTGGTCGGCCGCCCTTGTGCCCCTCCCCCTTCCCCCAACCTCCCCCTCCCTTCCTCCCCTTCCAATGTCGGCCTCGGCCTCGGCCTCGGTTCCCCCTTGGTGTCTTCCTCCTCTTCCCCCATAGCTCTTACCTTCATGCATCCTTCTTGCTTCTTGGGTGGTCCTCAAGCTCATGGATCTTCAAGCCTTCCTCTTCTCCTTCTTCTTCCCTTCTTTCTCTCCCTCTCTTCTCTCCTTTTTCTTCTAAGTGTAAATCTCCCTCTCTTTCCCTAAAGTCTTAAAGTTTCAAGACTTCCCAACTTCCCCCCTTCTTCTCCCACAAGTCCTAACCTTTTCCCCCAAAACTCCCAACAACTCTTTTTTCAAATCGCTACCCATATTCGCGCTAGCTTAAGTAATTTTTTTGCGCTATCTTTATCGGGATTAACGCTACAACTTTTACGTAATTAATTTTACCATTAATAATTTTTTTCGCGGAAAGCCACTTCCGGATAAATTCTATTATTCGCGCTACCTTTCTTTTCACTCCAACACTAACGGATACGCATACTCCTTTTTTTCGTTGCTCTATTTTTTTCTCTCGCTCTATACCGTTATTACTTTATTCACGCTAACGTTTTTTTTTTCTTTCGCAAAAATAAAAAATAATAAAATAAATAATTTTTTTTTAAAGTTCAAACTCACAAATTTCATGGAAACCTACGCTCCATCATGTCTTTCATTACAATAGTGACCGTTCCTCAAGATTCGACCCTGGCAATTTTTTCGAAAACCGACGCTTATGCGTGTGGCGCCCGCTCGGGTCGACCTTCCGCGTACACCACACGTAGGGGGCTTATGTTCCCAACCTATTCTAGTCAGACCCAATGGCCCGTTGGGGGTCCCGCTTTGTGTAGACACGTCAACATAATGAACAATCAAATTTCTAGCGTATCGAACCGGTCAGCGCGCGCACGCCCAAGACACGTGGTTTTTCTCGCTTCAAGCGCGACTTAGGCGCAATTTATTTTGCGTTAGCGTGACTCATGATAGCGCCACAGTCACACCGAGATCATCCGAACACCTTTTCATCAAAAACATCGAGCGACAGTGCAATCGGAGCGACGGGGTCAAGGGCAAAGGCTTTGGCCAATCCCATGGGGTAGGCCTCGGCCTCCCCCAAGGCCATGGGGTCGACCTCGGCCTCCCCCAAGGCCAGGGGTCAGCCTCGGCCTCCCCCAAGGCCATGGGGTTGGCCTCGGCCTCCATGGGGGGTTGGCCTTCCCCCCATGTGGTTCACTTTTTGCGTAGGGTCCTTTTCGCGCTTTGTTTGCCTCGTATGCTTTATATGTGACTTTGGCACCTTGTCCGTCAGGTAGGTATGATTCACGTCGACACGCTCGTCGCAACGCAACTTCTGTATTTGTCGTTGCCTATCAAAAGACCAACCGTCGGCACGCCCGAAGTTCACCAAAGGGAGGAAGGTGGCCATGGCCTTGGCCATCCCTAGGGTCGGCCTCGGCCTCCCCAGCGGATAGTCCTCAGCCTCCCCAGGGGGTCAGCCTCGGCCTTCCCAGGGAGTCGGCCTCGGCCTCGCCAAGGGGGTTGGCCTTGGCCTTCCCCAAGACCCCCAACTTTGCCCCTTTTTGCACACATTGTTCCGAACCATGTTTTGTACTGGCACAAAGCTTACTAACGCATACACAACAACCTCGTGACGTCCGTCATCCGATGTCATAGACCGTGCGTCGCTCTCGTGACGTTCGTTGCTCAAAGTCACGTGCTACCGCTGAATGACCCATCGACGACGAACCCCGTGTCATCATTCTCAACTTTATCATCACTACATATTGCACTCATTATTTTGGTATAATAGGCACACTCAACTCACGTCCCGTCTTCGGGACACCCGACGCGCGCCCATGCGTTATCACCGCGCCCCTACGCCATTCTCATGATGCGTGCCCCCGGCACCAAGTATTGTCTCCACTATATTCGTCACCGCGCCCGTGCGCCATTCTCATGATCTGTGCCCCCGACACCAAGTATTGTCTCCGCGACTTTCGTCACCTCGCTCGTGCGCCATTCTCATGACATGTGCCCCAGGCACCAGGTATGGTCTCGCGACAGTCGTCGCCGTGCCCATGCACCACAATCATGACACATGCCTTCGGGCATCACACTTATTCACCACACCATGTGCCCCCGCCATGCACGTGAAACATGCTTCGACCCACTCTTCGGAGTGTGCAGCATTCCTGGGGGCTCTGTTCGTTGTGCTCTGGCATGAGGACCCCTCGCAGCGGGATGGACTTGTTACCACAAAGTCATCGTCGTCGTGGGATGGGCTCACAACCTTAAAATCCATCGCCGACACAATCAACTACGGGATGGGCTCACAACCTTAAAGCCATCGCCGGCACAATCAACAGCGGGATGGGCTCGTTACCACAAAGCCATCGCTGTCACAATCATGGGGGGCTCCGTTCGTAGTGCTTCGGCACGAGGACCCCACGCAGCGGGATGGACTCGTTACCATAAAGTCATCGCCACCACGGGATGGGCTCGTTACCACAAAGCCATTGCCGTCACAATTACGGGGGCTCGGTTCGTAGTGCTCCTGCACGAGGACCCCTCGCAGCGGGATAGGCTCGTTACCTTAAAGCTATCGCCGTCTTCATTTTGGGGGGCTCCGTTCGTAGTGCTCCGGCACGAGGACCTTTCGCAGGGGGATTGGCGACTCCTTCGGGACATAATCTCCACCAGGGTGCCTGCGTGACTGGCCTACGTGCTCCGACACTGGGGCTCACGTCGGCACCCCTAGGGACTATGACCCCCGGATCACTCCGAGATGGGAGCAGGTCTTTGGAGGGCATCGCGCCTAGTCCACCTGGACGCTGGGTGTCGGGTCTTCCCCACCGCTGCCAGGATAGTGGGATTCAGTAAGCGCTTGGATCGGTGGCTGGGGCAATGGGCTTACTCTGATCATGCTATCGCGGTGTGGTCAGTCTTCTCAGACAGGTAGAGCGACGCTGTGTGGGGCAGGTAGCGTGAATTTGGAAACCGGCAGTCCAACGGAGAACTGGTATTTTGGGACCCCTGGTGACGTGTCACTCCCAGGGGATGACATGTGGCACTTTATGACACAAGCGCACTGTTTCCTATAAATAGTGAACTTGATGACTCAAAAAGGAGGACTTTTGCTCTTTCTTACAAAGAACTACTTTCTCACTCTAGAATTTGGGAGCTCTTGGGCTCTAGTGAGAGAAACATAACTTTAGACCGTAACATTGGACCCCGACTCGGACCTTGACTTGGAGTGTCGATTGTCGGCCCTGTTTGTCTTGGCCTCGTCTCCGCAGCACTGCCACTGCTCAAGGCCTGTTTGGGAAGCCTTACTCTCGGCCCTTACTCCACCCTTGTTGTCTCTCACTTTGCATACTTAGAAGCTGACGCGAACTGCAACCTTTGTGGCACCTCCACGTAGGTACGAACCCACTTTCCTTGGCATCACTTACCTAATGGTGTTATTTGGCACGCACCTGTATAAGCCAATGTCGGCTTGTACGATCCGCATTTTAACGGGTAGAAAACATCTCTTGGTTTGTACATTTTTTAGGCAGAATTTGTACGTAGCAGTCCAAGACCGTCGGGCGTGATATCTAAGAAATAGACTGAGATAGGAAAAAAAAAAAGGGATCCCCGAGTGTTCAGCTGCATAAAATTATCCATTGCATTACTCGCTATAATCAAAACTATATTGACTCAAACTTTCACAAGAAATTACAAACTCTAGAAAAATGCAAAACCGAAACAAAATACAAGACATTGTAACTTCACAATCTTTTACCGTTTTGCCATGTCATCATATTAGCTTATTAGGAGTTAACTTGATTGCTATTTCCTTAAGAAAATTCTAAGTTAGAAAAGAATCGTAAAGAACTTAAATATTAAACCAAATATTGCTGCACACAAGTCTAGAGTTGTTTTGTTATTTAATCAATATATCGATTTATTAGGAATATTTTATGACTGATTCACCTAAAATTACATTGTCAAGTATGGAATAGATAGTCAATAAAGCACATATATAGCAAGTTAAGATTAGAGTTTTATAACTTTGACAGTTAATCATATGTATCATCAAATTTATCGTCACAGTAAACGAATTAGTCTATGCAAGTGATTTCTACTGTTGCCACTTATGCCCTCTTCCCCTCCACAACACCTTTTACACCTTTGAGTGCTTACTCATATGTTTTCCATGTTAATTAAGCATTTATTTTCTTGTTCTTGTTTTGTGTGCAATTTCCTGTATTTCCTTTATGTCTAAACGTTAATATATTTTCTTCTTATTGGACTTCATTTGCACGATTGTTGTTTTGTACGCTTAATTATTCCCAATCACCCTATGTTGTATGTATGTGTATGATTGGTCATACCATTAAGAAAGGGGAGAAATATGAAGAGAAAAATATGGTACGTGGTGGCTCCTGAGTCTTTTTTTTTTATATAATGAAACGATTTTATTCCACTAATGTCAGGGTACATCATCTTGGATGGCAGGCATTACAAATTCGGGTGCCTCTTCCATCCAAATGCAATACTCATCAAGGACTCTACCCTAATTTGCTAGTCCATGAGCTACTTTGTTTCTTGTGCGCCGTACAAGGCTGAATTCACATCTATGAAAGCTATTATACATAATTTTAGCTTCATCAATCACATTGCCTATCGCTAATAAATTCTCTCCTTCTTGCCGAAGTGCTGAAATCACATGCTGCATCACCTTCAATAATTACGTTCCGAAAACCACTTTCTAATCCAAAAAGTACAGCTTCGGAAGCTGTCATTGCCTCTGCACATTCAGGTTCTAATAAACCTATCATTTTCTTCAACAAACCTGCAAAAAAATTGCCTTCCGTACCTCGGACCACTACCCCTATACCAATTGCATCTTCCCTTTCGAAAACTGCTGCATCAAAGTTAATTTTATAACAACTTACCAGAGGGGCTTGCCAAGAAACATGAATCATATTGCTAGGTTTTGATGACTTGATTTGTGCTTCTTTATATTGCTTCAACAAATTGATGGTGGATGAGTACAATTCTAGTGCATCTCGTTGAGCTCCTACGAATAAACATTCATTTCTTTTGTTCCAAAGGTTCCAGCAAAGTGTTACCAAAACTTCAAACTCCTCTGTGTCCACTCTTTCCCTTACATCCTTCCACCACCAATAGACACTATCGCAACACTTGACTTCTTTGTACAGATTAGACGAGCAAAGAGCCCACACTTGTCGGGCAAAACTGCAGTTGCGAAGGACATGATACAAGGTTTCTCCATCTAAACCACATACTCAGCACACATTGTTTACTTTCATCCTTTTGCGTATAAGTCTATTACCTGTTGGAAGGATATCCGAGAAAGCTCTCCAACAAAATATCTTTATCTTGCTGGGTACATTTAATATCCAAATGAACTTCCACTTTGTTTTATCCTCGCTGCTGGTACCTTCCCCCAAATTATGCTCTTTTTAAAGCAAACCTCTCTCCATGACAAGTCGATACGCACTACTTACTAAGAAAGTACCTTGTTTTGAAAAAATCCAAACTAGTCTATCTTCCCTTTGTAATCGACTAAGTGGTATGCTAAGAATCAGTTTGGCTTCATTCGGCCAGAAAATGCGATGGATGAGATCTTTATTCCATTTCTTGCTTTGGTGATCAATGAGCGCTGAGACATAGGCCGTCGATGAGAGGAATTTTTGTGGGGATTGAACTTTGAAAGTGTACAGTTGTGGTAGCCATCCGTCATTCCAAATTTTGATTTTTTTCTCCATTGCCTACTCTAAACCTCAGCCCTGCTACTATAACGTCCCTTGATGCTAGGATGCTCCTCCAAGTGTAGGAAGGTCGGTTCCCTAAGTGTGCATTGAAAATGTCTCCATCTTGGAAATATTTGGAACTGAGTATACAGAAGAGGAGTGTATTTTGATTATTTACGAGCAGCCATACTTGTTTAGAGAGTAACGTTAGATTGAAAGCTTGTAATATAGAAGTTTGTCATTTGACATACCATCTCCATGCTTATATTTAATATGATACCTTCAGCATGCTTATGCCTAACAATAGGAATCTTGAACTTGGAATGTATTTAACATGAAACTTTCATTTAGGTCATACCTCCTCTATGCTTAACTCTAATTATATGCAAGTTGTGTTGGTTGTGAGCTTGGGAACCAAGATTTCCCATAAAACTTGGTTTGTGGGAGAGCTATTTGATCATACCCTTTCTGGTGTTTATCATAGCCTTAATGATAAGGGGGAGCCTATGTCACACCCTAGGTGTGTTGTTCATGCCTAGTGTGAACCTTGGACTTATACACTATCATAAAGCATCATCAATTTGGCTTGTTATCATAAAAATGGGAGATTGCAAACCTCAGACCTCTATGAGGTTTTGTTGATAGGAAGATATATTATTGTGATTTATGATGAGAAGCTAATAGAGAGTGCAAATGCACCGCGCGGGAATAATAATTCGCCCTTTTTATGAAATTAAAAGGTAGAATATTTTTATGTCCAGCCAAAGAATTCGTAAATATTGTCACCAAAACCGAATATTCAATTTTATTTAACACTAGTTTAGCATGAATAATATTAATCATCATAGATTATCTTCCTAGTTTTCTTCTTCCTTTCACTTTTGGCATCGAGTATAGTCAATGTTACCTGTACCCTGTTCATCCTGTAATTGATTGATTACCACCCTGTCACATTGGCATGCTTCTTTTGGAGGCATCTCTTCTTTACGCTGTCATAGGCTGCCTCGGTAACTGTTTTCTTCCTTCCATTTTTTTCTCTAGAGTTTTGTTACTGATGGTACTCAAGAGTACATTTGCATCGTCAGCAAGTAATTCATCAACCACTTCATGTTCAACAATTTGCTTATTCTTGATATGTCTTTTCTTAAATTCTTTGGTAACTTGACATTTGCGAGTTACCACTATTGTCCTCACACTAAATTTGAGCGTGTAACAATAGAAGGTATAAGATACTTTTAGTAATATATGCATACCTTTCCATATTCAGCTAATTTGTCATTGCTAACAAATAGAAGTTATAAAATACTTTTAGTAATATTTGCTTACCTTACCATTTTTAGCTAATTTGCCATTGCTAATGGCATTTTCCACTTCAAAGAAATGGTTCACTACGTAGTCTTTACAGAATTTCTTTTATCTGAAATATCTCAGTCTTACAAATAATGTTATTAAAGACTAGGTATTGCATGAAGTGCACCCACCTAGAATTTTTTTTTTTCAAAATTTAATCTTATTAGATATATGAAAAATATATGCACCAAAGCACATGGGAAGAGAAAGTTCTATTCCTTGCACGCAACATAGTACATGTTCAGCCAACGCAATTGCGGAGATACAGTTTTCCATATGCTCTTTCTGGGGGAGGTGACATTGTTAATTATATTTGACCAATAACTTAATTAAAAAAAATGCATAAAAGAACTCCGCACAGTAGTGGTGTTTGACCGATTTTTGAGTCGGGCTGTAGATAGAGGTCTTTCAATTTTTTTAATGTTGAGTACGTTTCCCTCGTTCCCTTGCTTCTCTATATACTTTTTGTTGCTGCTAAAAACATGCTCCGCGTATATTGCAGAACCCGAGTCTGGACCGATGACCTGTAAGACAGAAAACGAGTGACCGCCGGGTGGGGTTCCCGGCGGAGAACTCTCCGATGCTTAAGTCAGAGCGCAGCTACATGATAATGACTCTGAAAAAGCATGAATGTGTGTAGTTGTCCCTATACCTGGGGGGGTAGACCCCTTTATATAGCGGTAGGAAGAAGAGCCCTAGTAAGACTGGGCCGTAGGCTAGATGTGTTAGGATCGCATTAGGATCCTTGAGGATCACGTCATGATCTCTGATAAGATAACTATCAATCTTCCAGTTCAACTAGGATTGCCGGTATTCCCCAATTATTGAGAGTTATATTTGAGGTATATCATATGCCCCCCACTTCCTTAGCCAAAATGTTTGGCTGAGGAAGTTTATACCTGGTGTCTTGAGACACACGTCAGATTTGTAAGGGATTCTCCATCCGCTTTAGGGGTAATAATATTTCTCTACTCCATGTACTCGGACCGAAACTCTTGGGAGCTTAAGCCTTGGAACTTTGTCCGAGTAGGATGCTAGAACTCTAGCTCTTGAGAGCTAGGTCTTTCGAATGTCGCCTAAGTAGGCTACTCGGAATCATCTTTGGGAAGATGAATCATGGGATCTCGGGATCCATTAGAGGCTGTGCCCCACGTTAGCCTCTCTAGAGAGAGGACACATAGTTGTGCATGCAAATTGTTGCATGTGCTAAGTGTTTGAATGTCCCCTTGAGGGGTCACCTCTCCTGTGGAGGGTGTTTGTTTTGTGAAAGTGTGTGTTCTTTAGCTTGAGCTGACCACATCATGCTTGCGTTTTACTTTGACGCGAACCCTTATCGTCAGCTAAAGGCTGGCAAAGAAGCCTCGCACTCACGCTCGGCCAGGTTTCGAATTAACAAAACAGGGTAGGACGACGAACTCCCACTTGGTTTTGCCGTTTCACGGGTTAGAACTATAGCTAAACCGTTCGGATAGAACTTGAGCTCTATCTTGTCACCCTTGAGGGTGTTACCCTTGAGGGTGTTCGTCCCTTGAGGGACTGCCCTAGAGGGCTAGTGGAACGTAGAGTTCAGATAAGCGCCCTTGAGGGCTAATGGAACATGGAGCTCATGTAAATACCCTGGGGGACTAGACAGAACTTAGAGTTATCACCATACGTGCCCTTCGGGGCGGATGGAGCGCAAAGTGCTCTGATTCACCAGTTGCATTGGTAGCATGCGCTGGTGTGAACGTTTGACCGTTGATAGTCGGTCACTGTATGACCGGATATATAATTCCGAGCTCGGCGGCAGGATACTGCTGCAAAAATCCTTAAGTTTCCGGGTGCTATGAATTTGTTCCCTGCTTGTGAAGTGGTTTTTGCGTCATTGTTGATGCTTAGCAGTGCAGTATAAACCCTTGCAACAAGAAAAAGTACGTGACTGAAAAAACAGCTTCTGAAGCAATTAAAGTACATAAACTTAAATGTTCAACTATGTTTTTAACACATAATTGAGAGCGGTGTTCAACACAGTGACCCCCTTGGGGTTTTGTCGGTTAGCCGACAGGGGGTGTACTGTACTGCGTGTCGCAGGTGAGTTTAAAACGTCAAAGCAGTCGGAGCCCCGACTTGTGACGTGCGTGCGCTAATTGGCGCAACTAGATAATGCTAGACCAAAATATATCTAAGTAATATACAAGCGCATAGGAGAAGCAGCCTTCGGAAGGCTTGCTAGTGCCTAGAATTATAGTCGCTTTATTTTTTAGCGACCTGCCACGCAATATAAAATATGGGCACACTTTAAAGAATGCGCATCATATGCGAATTAAATGAGACCATGTGGATCTTCAATCTAGATATGCACTTTAAAGAGTTTGTGGTATATGCCAAATAAGTAAGACCCTTTGGCTCTAAAATACAGATTTGCATGTAAATTTTCTTATTTTTTTAAAAGCGTATGGCCCATGTTGAATAAATGAGACCCTTAGGATCTCAAACATAAATAAGCATCTTTCATATGCCAAAGTCTAATTCTTTTTTTTTAAAAAGTGTGGCATATGTGGAATAAATAAGACCTTTGCGGGTTTTAAAGTAAATATGCATAATTGTGGGAGTCAATGTCAAAAAGAATTGACCTTTTCTTTCTCTTCTCTGCCTCTTTCCTTTCATCGACAGAAGCACGGCTGCCTCTACTGCCGGTCAGATCACATCGCCGACGTCAAGCAAAAAAGGAGCAGCGATGGGTCATTCCGGTTGCGAAAGGCCTACCGGCAGGATGGGGGCGCCGATTGGTGCTGGTACGGCGGTCGCGGGCAGCGCCGCTATTGGCGTAGTTTTGGACGAATGGACGGCGGTGAGAGGGCGACGCGACGCCGGCGATGGTGGCGATGACACCGACGCTGTCGCTAGTAACGGTGCCGACGGTGCTGACGGGCACTGCCGCTCGTCGCAGTGGCGCGGATCTGGACCGGAGGGCGGCGATGACGTTCCAATCTGTTGCTAACGGCGGTTGTGTGGCACCGTCCAGCGCCGGTTCTGGTGGCGGTGGAGCTGTTTCTTCCTCTTTTTTTTCTTCTTGTGTCGATGCTCCGGCAGCTTCACGGTGATTGTGTTGACCGGAGAAAGGACCCGCCGACGGCGACTGTCGGTGGTAAATGTCCTGTGACAAGGTGACCGGAGAAAGGCGACGTTTACGGCGCCTTTTTGCGGCGGATGACTTGGTGGTTCAGAAGCATACGCGGTGGCGCGTACGGTTTGAACCTTGTGGCGGTGCTA
Source organism: Escallonia herrerae (assembly GCA_033070095.1). NCBI lineage: Eukaryota > Viridiplantae > Streptophyta > Magnoliopsida > Escalloniales > Escalloniaceae > Escallonia > Escallonia herrerae. The sequence continues at coordinate 287,093 of JAVXUP010000954.1, read as the reverse complement.
CCACTGCTGCTTCTTTTCTTTTTGCTGGACTTTTTTCCCGGAGGTGCCGTCGGTGGCTCGCGGCACCTTGCTGGTTCTCTTTGCTTGTCCTTGCTCATTGTCTCCTCTGTGTTCTTTGTGGGTTTCCAAGTATTCTTCGGCCTGGATGTATTTGTTGGCCTTCTCCAACAAGTCACTCATGTTTCCAGGGGGGCTCTTGTTTACCGCAAATGCAAACTTGGTTGTAGGACGAAGCCCGCGCATAAAGGCGGTGTATTTTACTGACTCGTCCAAGTTGTCTATTTCTAACGTCGCCGCGTTGAAACGTCCCAAATACCGCGACAGCGATTCGTTCCTTTCTTGGACTACATTGAGGAGACTAGCCGAATTCTTCCTCCGAGTTCGGCTGCTCACAAAATGTTTCTGAAATGAGTCGGATAGCTGGGCGAAGGAATGGATAGACCTGGGTCGTAGGGACTTAAACCACGCATGCGCCGCCTTCCCCAAAGTGGTTGGGAATGCCCAGCACATGACGGCGTCCGAGACTTGGAGGAGCAGCATATTTGTTTGGAACTGGTAGACGTGCTCTCCGGGGTCTCCGTTCCCATCATATAAATCGCACTGCGGCATCCGAAAATTAGGAGGGAGTTTCGCCTTCTCAATTCCTTTGGACAGGGGGTATCCCGAATCATCCCTGGGAGGAGTGTATTCCTCCGGGCATGTCCCGGAGGTGGGTTTGCGAGAAGTTCGTCCTTGGGGACGGACTTTACGTCCGGGGGGATGAACTCGTCCTTGGGGACAATGTTTTTGCCCCGTGGAGCGTCGTCCCCGAATTTTGTCGCTTGCTGCGGGAGGCGAATTCGTGCTGTCCTCTATTGACTTCTCTCGTCGGAGATATGATTCGCTTCTGTCAACATGTCTTGGTTGGTAACTGGGATCAGTCTCTGACTTATGGCTTCGACCATATCCGGACCTTGAGGTCAGTCTAAGGCGAAGGTCGCTGGGATCCAGATGTGTCTGGTTCGTAGAGATCGTCGGGGCCACCGCCTCGAGCTTCTTCTGTAAGGTAGTCACCACGCCCTTAAGTTCCTGGACTTCTCTGGTCAGGTTTGCATTCGGAGTATCAAACAGCTTTCGGGTCAGGCGATGGCGTAAATCTCCCCTCTTTAGAAGAGGGGTTGGGGAACGAGTTCCCTGGGAACTGTCAGTTGTATTCGGGGTGACTGAGGTCACATTAATCCGGTCGTTCGAGGAATGGTGTTGGGATGGTGTCGGTTTACGCCCTCTTCGGCGGGAGCAACTTGATCTTGCTCGCCGATTTTGGACGGAGCGACTGGCTGCAGGAGCGTCTGAAGATGATTTCCTTGCCATGTTCCCTGTCGGTCCCACGGATGGCGCCAAAATGTTGCTGCTAAAAACATGCTCGGCGTATATTGCAGAACCCGAGCCTGGACCGATGACCTGTAAGACAGAAAACGAGTGACCGCCGGGTGGGGTTCCCGGCGGAGAACTCTCCGATGCTTAAGTCAGAGCGCAGCTACATGATAATGACTCTGAAAAAGCATGAATGTGTGTAGTTGTCCCTATACCTGGGGGGGTAGACCCCTTTATATAGCGGTAGGAAGAAGAGCCCTAGTAAGACTGGGCCGTAGGCTAGATGTGTTAAGATCGCATTAGGATCCTTGAGGATCACGTCATGATCTCTGATAAGATAACTATCAATCTTCCAGTTCAACTAGGATTGCCGGTATTCCCCAATTATTGAGAGTTATATTTGAGGTATATCACTTTTAAATCTGATTATGAAGGAAACCATGCCATTGCATACGGAAGGGTACCTTAATGAAGGACCGGTCACTGTTAGGTATGGAAGGGCTAAGAATTCTAAACGGTTGTGCAGTATCTATTAGGATGTTGTAGAAAGATGACTAACCAACTTAGCTGTTGCTTGGAACCCTGTGCTTCGGCCTCTTTACTCATGAATTTCATACAATCTGGAGATACAGTTCACTGGTTTAATTGGAAAAGCTCTTTCAACTCCACTTAATTTTAAATTTAATTCTTAGAGCAGGACATCATATCAACTTGCATTTTTAGTTTATTATATAGACAATCACATTCAGAAAGGGAAAAAAGATATGAGCAAATTCAACACCTAGGGAATTAGTTTATTTCCTAGAAATTGCACATACCACTGTGTTGACAACGAAGCAAAAACTTGGACCTTTTTCACAATCATTACATGCAATCCCGACATATAACATATTGTTCCAAATCCAACACGTAGGAATTAGTTTATCTGTTGCAAAATAGGGAGCCAAAATTTTGGGGTCATCGCTAACCAACTTAACTATCGTATGGAACCCTTTTTATGGAGAACAAAGGAGCTGGAAAAGCAAATTCTTCAGTTTTTTAAGTGATGCATTTCATAGAATTTGGACATATAATTCACTGATCTTATTCAGAAAGCTCTTCTTACTTCACTTGCTTTTAACTTGAACAGAAAATTTTATTTCGAGAGCAGGGCATCATATACCGAAATGCGTTGTTACTATATTATATAGTTCAACTGTACTCAAACAAGGAAAAAGTTATGAGAAAACTCAACACATAGGGAATTAGTGTATTTCTAAAAAATCTCGACATACCTTTTAGGTCAACTAAGACACAACAAATCAAATACTTAGATCCTTTTCTACTAATACATTGCATAGAATCTGGACATATAGTTCACTGGTTTAACTCAAAAAGTTGTTTCAACTCCATTTGTTTTTAATTCTTAATCTCAACACTAATGAAATTAGTGTATTCTATAGAATCTTGACATAAGTTTCTGGTGAAGAAAAATATAGAAAAGCAAATGCTTCAGCCTTTTTACAAATTCATTGCATAAAATCTGGATATATAGTTCACTGACCTAATTCAAAATGCTCTTTCAACTCCACTTAATTAATGGAAAATATAGAGTAGATTTTTTGGAACAGAGTATCACATCAAAATGTGTAGTTACATTATTATATATTACATACAAGCTCATGAGGAAAAAGTAATGAGTAAACTCAACCCAAGGGAATTAGTTTATTTCCAAAAACTCTGGACATAATGTAACACCCCGAAAATTCGGAGCTTTAACACCCCGTAATTTCGAAGTGCTAAAACAATCACTACTTAAAAGACATACAAACCTCGATTCAAATAACCAACTTTAACACTTAAATTGGAGCTTCTAATCATTACAATTCCTCAAATCAATTTAAATCGAACCAACAAGCTAGAGAAGTTTACCCATGCAGGGGTTCTAATGATCAATACCAAAATTAAATCCCTTTCTTCACTACAAGAAAACACATCTTTAGCGACGGACACAAAGCCGTCGCTAAAAGTCACATTAGCGACGGATTGTCCCGTCGCTAAAAATCCGTCGCTAAAACTTTTTACCGACGGAAAATTCATCGGTAAAAAGCTTTAGCGACGGATTTTTAGTGAAGGGGAAATACCGACGGATTTTCTGTCACTAAAAGTATTTTTTTTGTATTTTCTTTTTTGAAATTTTCTTATTCTGGAAATGATAACTATAAATAAATCGAACCCTAATTTTTCTTTCAGTACCCTGCCGCTCCTTTCTTTCTCCTATCCTCTCCTCCCCCCCCGGTCCACCTCTCTCTCACACAGCAGATTGTCGGCCGGCACCCCGTCTGCTGTCGCTCCTCTTCCCTGGCCGCCCCTCATGCCACCCATCTTCGCTACTGCTGCCCAATAGACACAATCACCGCACCGTTATCGCCCAATCGAGGCACTCACTGTGCCGCTGCCGCTCCGATGGATCTACCATCTACTAGAAGGTATTTCAAAATCTTTGTAGCACTTATCTTCCTAGCGTTATCTCTTCTCACACTGTTGTCAACAACAACTTTCGTCACAATTTCCGATATCTCTCTGTGAGTACTAAAAATCAGGTACGCCTTCCGCAAAACAATTTTTCAGATTAGGATTTTCAATAGCATGAGCCTCTAGGTTTAGGACTAACGTTAGGGTTTCAGTTTTCATCTTGACCAAACGTTTTCTTAATTCATTCGATTGCTATATATTTTGGATCTGACTGTTTGGATACCTTGCTTGACTCGAAGATCAAACGAATTTAGTGAGCAATTTGATGTTTATATTTGTAATTGTTTTTGGTTTATGTTGAATTAGTTAATTCTGCAGACTCTGCTTAACATTGTTGTGGTATTCAGTCTGGAAGAAATGTAATATTGGCATATGAGGTTTTGAAACATGACAACCTACTGTGCTTGGAAAATTTATCTTCCTTAGCTTTTGAGGAAACATGTTGTTTGTTGTAGAAATTGTTCGAACTTAATCACCACAGCAACCCGAAAAGGGACAACGTGACTTTATTTGAGGGCTTTTATGAAAGCACATCTTCAACTTTTTGTGATTGCATCTAAATTGGAAATGCTGTGGTAACTGCTGTGCTCTTTCTTCATGTTCATGGTAAGGGAACATATGCTTCCCACATCAAATGAACCATCTACGAGTCTCTAAAAATGAGAAATGTTTGAATTTTTTTGGATCTATTTGTATTGTGCCTTTTTATGTAGATCTCTGATGGTATAGTGTAGAAATGTTATGGATCTTGACTTTAAGTTTAGACTTGTGTCATTGTTATGGTTTTCTGGTAGATCAACTGTTATTTGCGGTTAATTTTTTTGATTTTTGATGTAACTTGAAGCAAAACTTCATGGAGGGGGAGTTTTTTGAGATTTTTGTTTGAGTTTCTAGGACAATTTTACGATTTACTTAACTCAATTAACTTGATGACATGTTTTGATGGAATTGAGTGGAGTAGATGCTTATTTAAGATTGTGAATAATGAGATGAATTAGGATTTGTACGTAACTGATTTCATGTTAATTACGTGAGAAATTGGACAGACTTTTGTTCTGTAGAAAAAGAAATGTCGTCAAAATTTTGCTATTTTGATATAGTTGTTTTCCGATGTATTCAGGATATGATGTTGAGGCAATCGCTAATGGGTATTTTATTGGTTACAATATATTGAATTGTTTTATCGTGGAGTTCTCTTCAAGGGTTATGTTAGCGTAATAATTTTTGTTTCTTATGATGTGGGACATGATTATGGCCATTAATATTGTTATTTTGGTTATGTGTGTTCTAGTTTCTGAGATAGCTACATGATGCATTGCTTTTCTTGAAATTGGATGTTAGTTTTGTATTTTGAGCAAGGCATTGTAATATGTGCTGGCAAAGATTTGAGAATATTTTGTTGATACTATTTCTATTCGGCATATATTTCTCAAATTGCTGCGACAATTATATGAACTTTTTTCCTTACTTTATTCACTTCATAATCTGCACTTAGCAAATCAAATTTCTTGGAGTTTAGGCCATGGTGCCTTTCTGGTCAAAGCAGAGCTAGGAGGAAATATCCTGTTGCAAAGGGAAATATCCTGGTGCCAATTGTCCATGGGAATCAGTTAGGGTGTAGCTTCTTATTTTTTAAGTTTGATATTTATATTTACACATTGGTTCGAAATACTACTAAAAACGTGTATCTCATAATAACTTTGTCACTTATATTTCTCTGTACTTTCTCATTCTTTTTTCTTCCCTGAAATGTTAAGCATTGTTGAGTAGTTGCTTTTTAGTGTAATGAAGATGACACTCGACTACACTAGAAAACGTTGACCACTATTAGTGTCACGAAGGAGAAGAGGATCAAGTATGTGAAGCTATCGGATTTGAGTGTCTCTATCTTGGGAGATTGATATCTATTTTTTTTGGTTTTGTTAAAATAAGTAATATTGTTTCGGAATTTGTAGGATGTGATTTATTTTATTCGAATTTTTGTAGTTGACTATTGGGAGTTAGATATTGGTGTATGACTTATATTTTATTTGTATTGTTTGAAATCTGGTAAAGAAGAGTGCTATATTGTTGATTAGAATTTATTGTCAATGAAAATAGGCTTGGATTTTTTAAAAATTAATAACAATTTAAGAAACAGCTTTTTTTAACTTTTACTTATAGACTTTTAGTGACGAATTTCGTTGTTAAAAGTCTAATTCGGTTGTTACCTGATGGATTTGTAGCGAGAGAAGTTGCATCACTAAAAAGGCTTAAAGAAGCGAAGGACTTTTAGCGACGTAATATCTGTCACTAAAAGTCTTTTAAAATTTTTTTTGAGAAAATAAAAAAATTAAAATAAAATACAAAAAATATATTTAGCGACGGAATTTCCGTCGCTAATTGAATTTATTGTTCCGTCGCTAAAAGTCAATTTTTAGGTGACGGATTTTTAAATTCCGTCGCCAAACTTTTAGCGACAGGGTTATAGGTGATGAACTTTTAGCGACGGGTTGTCCGTCGCTAAAAGTCTTTAGCGAAGGATTTAGGACTTTTAGCGATGGACAAGTCCGTTGCTAAAAGCCCAGTTTCTTGTGGTGCTTTCACTTGATTCTTATCCATACTCAGGCAACTTAATACTAGTTATCACATGCGGAAAGGAAGTTAAAGGAGAGTGAGCTTTTGAGAGCCCTGTATGATCTATCAAAGATTTAAAACGAAACGATTGATTCGAATGATTTTACATTCAAGTCAAATAACATCTTTTCAAAGGATTTTTAAATGAAATCACAGCTGTTTCAATATAAACATAGGGACGAGTATCAACTCAATCTCTCAATTAACAATTATTCAAAACACTTTATGTATAATAAAACAGAAATAGCTAACATTGAACATGAGAAGTACACTATAGCAAAGCCACCCGGTAGTGCTCGATACGCTTTACGTATGCATATGTACACCTTATTTACTTACACAAATATACATGCATATATTCATGGGGCTGTGGGACTGGTTGGCAGCCCCTCTTCTCCCTTACCCTTAAACACATGAACACAATAAAACACACACATGAACACCTACACAAATACACACTCACGCACACAATACACAGACACACTCACTCATTCAAGCACTCACCCACATACTAAACAAACACAAACATGCACTCAATCTCCCCACACGCACTGCCTCACGGCAGTGGGTCTTTCTATCTTCTCCTTTTAATTTGTTCAACACACTCACATGCACCAATTCAATTTAATCACGCGCGCGCGCACACAAACAACAAGCACACAAACGCACCTACAAACTGCCATAAAGCAGAGCCCCTTCCTTTTTTTCCTTCACTGTACATAGCACAATTTTCACACAACCTTGGCATCTCTCTCTCTCTTCCCCCTTCATGTTTCGCACATCGTCACACACACATATTTATACACTCTTATACACATTAACACACACACACACACACACACACACAAAAGGACACAATATACACCTAAACTCACCCATGGCAGTCACCCAATTGAACCCCTGCCTTACGACAGTGGTGTTCTCCCTGCTCCCAATACTTGTATTTTTTTTCTTCATGAAATCACACACAAAAACACACACATCCTCACACACAAGACACATACAGGTTTACGCAACACACACTTTGACACATTATAACATTATTCGGCAGCCTCCCAATGGCCCTAGAAATCTCCTTGCAACAGTCCATTTCTCTCACAGCCATAAACCCATCTGAAAAAAATACCTCCCGGCTTCTCCCATGCCCCCTTAAATCCGTAGCCATTAATTAACTACAGAGGGAAGGCTGAAAAAAGAACTTACCAGAAAAATAGATTTAATCACTAGAAAAACTTCCTTCTTCAAGCTCTCTCTCTCTTTCTCTCTCTCTCTCTCTCTCTATATATATATATATATATATATATATATCTATATATGTATATATACATAAAATAACAAAACCTAGGTTAGAAATTTACTAAATACCACCTTTAATGTTTTTCTAACGGTTGCTATATAACGTCGCTTCGCTGATTGTCGCTAAAATTTGCTAAATAAAATATTGACTTGCTAAGTAAAAATATCGTCACTAAAGGTTGCCGATAGAATTTTACTCATGAAAATTGACGCTAAATCTTGCGTATAAAAGTCATCGCTTAAAAATAAATTAACCGTCTAGGCAACATCACGGTTCGGGGTGTTACATTCTCCTACACTTATAAAAAAATTGTCCTCGAAATTTAATGTACCTGATGTTGTTTTTCTCAAAATATTTAGCCAATTCCTATAAGCACTCACACATGAATGCCTCAAACCAAATGATGTATCCATTATGCTTTCTTGCGCACTTTCATATCTAGCCACTACTAGGCTTCAACTAAGGTATTAAAGTTTTTCCTAACCCTCTTATTGAAACCTAGGCTTTCCCTCACAGGTTTCTAAAGTCTACAGAATCATATACCTATGCTCTGATACCAACTGTAAAACCTCAAAAATTTAGAGCTTTAACACCCCGAATTCTTGGAGCATTAAAACAATCACTACTTAAAGACATACAAACCTCGATTCAAATAACCAACTTTAACACTTAGAATAGGGCTTCTAATCATTACAATTCCTCAAATCAATTTAAATCAAACCAAGAAGCTAGAGAAGTTTACTCACACAGGGGTTCTTATCCATACTCTGGCAACCTAATGCTGGTTATCACCTGTGGAAAGGAAATCAAATGAAAGTGAGATTTGTGACCCCAGTAATGTCTATCAAAGATTTAAAACAAAACTATTGATTCGAACGACTTTACATTCAAGTCAGCTAACTTCTTTTCAAAGGATTTTTAAATGAAACAACATCTATTTCGATATTAACGTAGGGACGATAATCAACTCAATCCCTCAATTAACAGTTATTCAAAACACTTTATGTATAATAAAACAGAAATAGATAACATTGAACATGAGCAGTACACTATAGTAAAGCCGCCCAGGAGTGCTCGATACGCTTTACATATGTATATGTACACTGACTAGTCTATTTAGGTACTAATTAACCCATCGACAGACCATCCTTATAATGCCAACAATACACTACATCCTTATAAGTCCTTGGTTTACTAACTCATGTCTATATTCAAGAAATTAAATACAATTCAAAATGTTTTACAATGATTGAATTAAATAATACATGGAGAATAAAGAATTCCAAACGATCGCTATAAGGCTCAAATTTGGGTTTCATGGGCATTTGAAAACATTTTTATGACAATAAAATATCATAGTTCAATAAAATCCAATAGCAAGTTAGAAAAAGATATATGGTATCAATATGATGAAATGGGGTTTTTGATAGAATTCCTTATCTCTATCAAAATTTTCTGAATCAAGTTAGATTGGTAATCCATTTGTTAGAACACAATCTATACTACTATATTATAAACCTAGTATTAACTACCCAACAATGCTCACTTCTAATCCTGGAATCGTACAACCCAAAAAGCGTCCCGCACACGGTCAACTTAACCGAAAATCTCGTACATTCCTTAATGTGTAATGATATTCCAAATTTATAATAAAATGTTAGCTTAAAATATTATCAAAAGACAAAATATGAATATTCTGAATTTTTAAATATTTTTGAATTAAAATAATTTCTTTAAATACAATTAAAACCCATAAAATAACATAATTGTTTCTAGCTGAAACTAATGTCCTGTAATTTTGTAACAGCTTTAAAATATGTATAAAAACTGAAGTTAGAATTTAAAAAGTATTAAAACTATTTTTAATTTTTCTATTTTTTAAATCCAATGCGATACGGAAATGATAGCAAATCAAATCTAAAAATCATCAACCTTAAATTGGGACTTATTTATAGTATGAAAACATTACTCTAATTTTTTCAGAACTTTTTTTTATGAGTTTTAAGGACTCCAATACATATCTAAACTTACGAAAAATATTAAAAATAACTATGATTTCAAAAAATTATAAAATTTGGCCAGAAATCCTAACGTAGCCCAAGGTATCCTATAATAAATTTTGGCATGCTAACAATCACTCTGTGCTACTCAACTCACACGCTAAACATAACACGAACTCATTGTACACTTGTGCAAGTACAGGGTACCACTACATAGAACTAACCCAGTTCATCATCTTCTCTTATCTCTGCCCATAGCCTAGAAACACAACATCCCCAATTCATGGTTTCCCTCCATTCCTTTCACAAAAATCATTTTTCATATACAACACACCTTATTTACTTGCACAAATATACACACATATATTCATGGGGCTGGTTGGCAGCCCCTTTTCTCCCTTACCTTTGCACACACGCACACTGTAAAACACACACATGAACACCCACGCAAGTACACACTCACACACAAAATACACAGACACACACTCACTCATTCAAGCACTCACCCACATATCAAACAAATATAAACATGCACTCAATCTCCCCACACCCACTGCCTCGTCTTCCCTTGTTCTCCTTTTAATTTGTTCAACACACTAACATGCACCACTTCAGTTTACTCTCACACACACGCACGCACACACATAAACATCATAATTTTCACAAAAGCACACAAGCACATAAGCGCACCTACAAACTGCCACACAGCAGCGCCCCTCTTTTTTTTTTCTCTTTATTATAAACAACATAATTTTCACATAACCGGGGCTTCTCTCCCTCCTCCCCCCTATTTTATGTTTCGCACATTGCACACCTTAAAACACACACAAGCACACAACACACACCTAGACTCACCCACGACAGTCACCCAATTAAACCCACTATTGTGTTCTCCCTGCTCCGAATGCTTGTATTTTTTTTTTCATGAAATCACACACAACACACACACATACACACACACACATCCTCACTTACAAGACACATGCTGGTTTACACAACACACACTTTGACACACTACAACAATGTTCAACAGCCTCCCAATGGCCCTATAAATCTCCTTGCGACAACCCATCTATTTCACAGCCATAAACCCATCTAAAAAAGACCTCCCGGCTTCTCCTATGCCCCTTTTAAATCCGTAAGCCATTAATTAACTAAGAAGGAAGGCTTAAAAAAGAACTTATCGAAAAAATAGATTCAATTGCCAAAAAAATTCCCTTCTTCAAGCTATCTTTCTTTCTTTATATCTCTCTCTATCTGTATCTCCCTTCCTTTCGCAACTATGTCTCAGAAAATAGGGATGAAACAAATAGGGCGGTTGCTCAAACAATATTATATACATATACAATAAAGTCCTAGGTTAGAAATTTACTAAACCCCCCCACCTAATTTTTTCAACTGTTGCTATATAACGTTGATTTGCTAATTGTCGCTAAAAGTTGCTAACTAAAATATCAACTTGCTAAGTAAATATATCGTTACCTCATTGGCTTATTGCCGAAGGAACTGGCAACCTTTGATCACAACGAGCGACATTACCTCATCAAATACTACCCTTCTCGTTAGACATTGTTCAAACATATACACACTCTTTATTCTATCCCTTCTTATTTGACTGTTATAGTAGATAATCCGATCCGACAATTGAATCATTAACCTAGCCTTATCGACGCCTCCACAATAACCACTTCTATATTTTAAATGTATTAACAACATTCCTCACTTGCTACCACTCCGGACATTAAATAATGCACGTTCCAAAAATTTAGTGCCAACATGGTAAATTATTGAAATACCCCCTAATAGCTGCTACACCACCAACATCCCAAAACTGCTTTAAAATCACTATTTTGATGTACTACGTTCATTTATGGACCAAATAGTCCTTAAAAAAATTTAAAAGGAAAATTTACCAAAACACACTCCTCTGACTTATGTAAAATTACCAAAAACTCCTGACTGCCATTGCCCCAACAAACATCTCAAAACTATTTTAAAACAACTTTTCAAATGTCTTACATCCCTTTCCAGTCAAAAAAGTTCTTCAAAAAATTACCAAACTACCCCTTCAAGGTGGCAAATTATCAAAATGCCCCCCTGAGGGTTCACGACACTAAAATGTAAAAAACAACTTAAAATGCTATTTTTGGCATCCCAAAATAGTTTTGAGCTAAAAAGCATTTAAAAAAAAATTTCTTCCCAAAATCACGAACCGACGTTAGGATTGAGCGCTTAAAAGCCTGTTCGACCAAAAATAGCTATCAACTTCAGAATGGCGTGAACTTTTGAAAAATGGAACACCAGTATCTTAGGGTCCTCATAAGATTTTCATGCGAAATCGCGTTAGTCTGATATTTTAAATTTCACTGTAAAGTTCCAAAATCATTGCATCCATCAAACCTCCTTCTCGACCTCGAAAATTCCAAAAAGTTTCCACAATATATGTCTTCTAAAAATAACTAGGGTCTCTTTTTTGCACTTTGGCTAAATCTAAGCCTAACTATTTTTTTTAAATTTGAATTCAAACTGTTCATTTAATTTTTCACTTTGAGTGATGCTTACGATTAGTATTCAGATTCAAACACAGTATTTCACCTCCAACACTCACAATCGTCATCTTCAATCTTTCTTCCTCCTTTGCCGAATGCCCAAACATACACCCATGCCATTCATTCACTCACTACCCCTCCTAATTCCACCCTAATTCATCTAAATTCACATTTTAACATATTTTAACACACAATTGTACACATTATTCCACCTAGAATCCACTTATCCATCCACTAATAACACATCAACACACACACACACACACTTACTTATTACACACATTGAACACACACATTCACTATATACTCCCAAACAAATGTGTCACCGAACCTTACACATAACCCCCAAAAATATGAGTCGAGAACATCAATAGTAACTTCGAACATTTCACTATATTATATGATATGATTATAACCTAGGTTGCATATCCAACTGTTCCCAACCTATTCAGGTCGTACCCAAGGGACCAATAAGGGTCCCATTTCACGCGAACACATCGACGAATTCAACAGTCAATTCTTCAACGCTTCGAACCGGTCAAGTTGCGCGCACCCAAGTTACTTGCATTCTTTGCTTCACATGCCTCATGCGCGACTTAGTCACCAATTATTTTACATCAACGTCACTCACGGTAGCACGTTCGTCACACCGAGGCCACCCGAAGCCCTTTTCATCAAAAATGTCAACCCACAGCGCAACCGAAACAACGGGATCAAGGGGCAAAGGCCATGGCCAACCCCATGGGGTCGGCCTAGGCCTTACCCAAGGCCATGGGGTAGGCCTCGGCCTCACCCAAGGCCATGGGGTCGGCCTCGGCCTCCCATGGGGGGTTGGCCTTGGCCTTTCCCCCCGATTCTTCACTCTTCGTGCAAAGTCATTTTCGCGCTTTATTCGCTTCATACACTTTGTATGTGACTTTGGCACCTTGTTCGTCACATGGGTACGATTCACGTCGACACGTTCATCGCAACGCAACTTTTGGATTTGTCATCGCTCATCAAAACATCTACCGTCGACGCGCCCAAAGTTCATCAAAAGGGGTTGGCCTTGGCCTCCCTTCATGGGAGTTGGCCATTGGCCTTGGCCACCCCTTAGGGTCGGCCTCGGCCTCACCAAGGGGTCGGCCTTGGCCTCCACAAAGGTGGTGGCCTTAGCCTTCCCCTAATCTTTCGCCTATGGCCTCCCCTCCCACGCGCACTTATTTTCTCAAGTCTTTGCACCTCTGCGATGTTTACGGACGTTCGTACATCAACCTCGCGACGTCCGTCGTGCATCAACCTCGCGACGTTCGTCATCCATGAACCTCGCGACGTCCATCGTGCATCAACCTCACGACGTCTGTCATGCATTAACCTTGTGACGTCCGTCGTCCATGAACCTCGCAACGTCCGTCGTCCATCAACCTCGCGACGTCCATCGTGCATGAACCTCACGACGTACGTCGTCCATCAACCTCACAACGTCCGTCGTGCATCAACCTCGCGACGTCCGTCGTCCATCAACCTCGCAACGTCCGTCGTCCATGAACCTCGCGACGTCGGTCGTCCATCAACCTCAAGACGTCCGTCGTGCATGAACCTCGCGACGTCCATCATGCATCAACCTTGTGACGTCTATCATCCGACGACCGTATACCATCACTCCCAACTTTGTCATTACTACATGTTGCATTCATCATCTTGTTATGACAGGTACACTCAGCTCACATCCCATCTTCGGGACACCCAACGCGTGCCCATGCGCCATCTCCACGACGTTCGTCACCGCGCCCGTGTGCCATTTTCATGATACATGCCCCCGGCACCAAGTATTGCTTCGCGACGTTTGTCGTCGCACTACTTTCATAACACGTGCCACGGCACCAAGTATTGCTCAGTGACGTTCATCACCGCGCCCGTGCGCCATCTTCATGATACGTGCCCCCGGCACCAAGTATTGCTACGCGACGTTCGTCGCCACGCCACTTTCATAACACGTGCCCCGGCACTAAATATATGCTCTGAGACGTTCATTTCCGTGCCCGCGCGCCATCTTCATGATACGTGCCCCCGGCACCAAGTATTGCTTCGCAACGTTCGTCGCCGCACCACTTTCATAACACGTGCCCCGGCACCAAGTATTGTTCCGTGACGTTCGTCGCAGCGCCCGTGCGCCATCTTCATGATACGTGCCCCTGGCACCAAGCATAAGCTCCGTGACGTTCATCGCTATGCCCGTGCGCCATCTTCATGATACCTGCCCATGGCACCAAGTATATGCTCCGCGACGTTCGTCGCTGCGCCCATGCGCTATTTCCATAACATGTGCCCCGGCACTAAGTATATGCTCCGCGATGTTCGTCGCCGCGCCCATGCGCCAATTCCATAACATATGCCCCGGCACCAAGTGTTGTCTCTGCGACACTCGTCGCTGCGCTCGTGCACCACTAACACAGACATGCCCCCGGCACCTTACTCACTTCACTACACCATGCGCACCTTACCTTGGTCGTGGAACATGCTTCGACCCACTCTCCGGAGTGTGGAACATCATGCGGGGATAGGCGACTCCTCCGGGACACTATCTCCACTAGGGAGCTCTTCAACTCCCCTTCCTCTAGGTAGACGGCTCCTCCGGGATGCTACCTCGGCCAGTCGGGTAGACAGCTCCTCCGGGATGCTACCTTGACGCGCTCCGGTGCTCCGGCACAAGGACTCAGCGTGGGGATAGGCGACTCCTTCGGGACACTATCTTCGCTAGGGAGCTCTTCAACTCCCCTTCTGCCAGGTAGACGGCTCCTCCGGGATGCTACCTCGGCCAGTCGGGTAGACGGCTCCTCCTGGATTCTACCTTGACTCACTCCGAGTGCTCCGGCAAAAGGACTCACCACGGGGATAGGCGACTCCTCCTGGACACTATCTCCGCCAGGGAGCTCTTCAACTCCCTTTTCACCAGGTAGACGGCTCCCCCGGGATGTTACCTCGACCGACCAGGTAGACGGCTCCTCTGGGATGCTACCTCGGCCTACGAAATAGGTGACTCCTCCGGGACACTATCTCCGTCAGGGAGCTCTTCAACTCCCCTTCTGCTAGGTAGACGGCTCCTCTGGGATGCTACCTTGACGCGCTCTGAGTGCTCCGGTACAAGGACTCACCCGTGGGATAGGCGACTCTTCCGGGACACTATCTCTGCCAGGGTGTCTTCATGACTGGCCTACGTGCTCCGGCACTGGGGGCTTGCTTCGGCACCCCTATGGACTATGACCCCCGGGTCACTCCGAGATGGGAGCAGGTCTTCGGAGGGCATCGTGCCTAGTCCACCTGGCAGTTGGGCGTCGAGTCTTCCCCACCATTGCTAGGCCTGTGGGACTCTGGAAGGGCTTGGATTGGAGGCTAGATCAAGGGGGTTCTCTGGCCACACTGACGCTGTGGGGGCCAGTCTTTCCAGACAGACAGAGCGACACTGTGCACGACAAGTAGGTTGAATATGCGATTCGACAGTCCGTAGAGCACCGACAACTGTGGACCCCTCAGTGACGTGTCACTGAGGGGAGCGCCACGTGTCGCGTGATGACAGCATCATCTCAGCCTCTACAAATAGAGGTCTAGAGAATTCATTTCGACAGTTGGACATTTTCAGAACACTTTCACTTTCTCACTCTAGAATCTTAGAGAGAAACATACATGACCTGACTCTTGACCTAAGCATCGGACTGTGACTCTCGCCGTGTATTCACCCTGTGCCATCGCCCTCGCAACACTGCCATCCTCAAGCTCTGTCTGGGAAGCCCTTGGTCTCTGCCCTTGCTCCGCCCTTGTTGTGTCTCACATCAGCATACTTGGCATCTGACTCGAACTGCATTCCTTGTGGCACCTCTACGTCGACAGCGAACCCACTTTCCTTGGCATCACCAACCAACCAGATATCATTACTCAACCTCAAAATATTTAGCCACTTCATATAAACAATCAACTCAAACGGTGTAACCACTATGCTTTCATTGAACACTCAGATGTCTTGCCACTACTAAGGTTCAACTAAGTCACTAAAGTTTTTCCATATCCCTCTTGTCGAAACCTAGGTTTTCCCCTCATACGCTTCTAAAGTCTACAGAATCATAATACCTAAGCTCAATCATTGTTCACCAAATTCGAGTCTACAGAATCATAATACCTAAGCTCCATCATTTATTCACCAAATTCGAGTCTACAGAATCGTAATACCTAAGCTTGATCATTTGTTCACTAAATTCAAGTCTACAAAATCGTAATACCTAAGCTCTGATACCAACTGTAGCATCCCATAAATTTGGAGCTTTAACACCCGAACTTTTCCGGAGCATTATCACCCTGAACTCCCCGAGTGTTTAAAACAATCAATACTTAATGACAAAAAATCCCAATTTTAAATAACCAACTATTTCAGAGCTTCTAATTAATGCACTTCATCAAATCACTAATACATATGGTGGTAAACATAGATATTTAAGTTCTCTAAAAAGAAATCTAAACACTTACTCACGCAGGGGTTCTAATGTTTAATACTAACTTAAGTCAATATTCCTTGCTCAACTTGAATCCTTACTCAAGCACCTAACCCTGGTTACTACTTGAAAGGAAGTCAAATGAGAGTGAGCTTTTGAAAAGGTCGATCAAAGATTTTAAAATAACAAAATGATGCAGACGAGTTTTTATATAAATTCAAACGAAACTTTTTAAGAGCATTTTTAATAATACACAATGTTTTGATATAGACGAACGATTCAAATGATTTTGACATTCAAGTCAAACAATATCTTTTTGAAACACTTTTAAATGACAATCTCAATTATTTCGGTATAAACATAGGGACGAGTATCAACTCAATCCCTCAAGTAACAATTATTCAAAAAACTTTATGTATAATTAAACATGGATAGAAAAAATTGAACATGAGCTGTACACTATAACAAAGCCACCCGACAATGCTCAATATGCTTTACATATGCATATGTACAATGACTAGTCCATCTAGGTACTAGTTTAACTCAACCAACAGACCATCCTTATAACTCCCATATTTACTAACTCAAGTCAATATTCAAGGAATTTAAAAAAATTCAAATATTTTTACAATGATTGAATCAATTAAACTAGGATGATAATAAAGAGTTTCAAACGATCGCTATAAGGCTCAACTTAGGGTTTCACAGTAATTGAAAACATTTTCATATCAATCATAAAGCTCAATGAAGTTTGTAAAGCTGTTATAATAAAACACTTGAATTCAAAGAAATGAAATAGGGTTCGGATGTAATTCCTTACCTCGGTTCAAGCTAAACGATGCTAACTAACTTCGATCCAAAAAATCTTTGAATAATTCTAGACTGACAATCCACATGTTAGAACATAATCTATACTAATATACTATAAACCTAGTATCAACTACTCAAACGACGCTCGCACACGGCTAACCTAACCGAAATTCTCGTACACTCCTTAATGGATAACGATACTCCAAATTCATTATAAATTACAATAAAACACTTTTATAGCTTAAAACATTATAAAAAGTCAAATATGAATTTTCTGAAATTTTGAATTAAAATAATTTCTTTAAATGCAATAAAAACCCATAAATTCCCAAAATTGCTTCTAGCTGAAAATAAAGTTCCATAATTTTTGTAACAGCTTTAAAATATGAATAAAATTATTAAAATTTAAATTAAAAATTAAAAGGCATTAAAACCATTTTTAAATTATTCATTTTGCTAAACCCAATGCGATACGGAAACCATAAAAATAAACTCCAAAAATTATCAAATTCAAACCGAGTCTTATTTATACTGTAAAGATATTACTCTGATTTTTTTTTTCAGAATATTTTCAGGGTTTAAGGACTCCAAAAGAATTTTACAATTCTGAAATTCCAGAAAATACTAAAAATACATATGATTTCAGAAAATTATAAACTTTTGTCAGAAATTCTAATATTTTCTAACGTGTTATACTGTAAAGTTTTACTTGTTAACAATAAGCTTGTGCTAGATTTTGCACGTGTCAATCCTATCGCTAACCTAAATTTCCCGCTTCGTACTCATGTTCTTCTTCTTCTATTTACTTTCTTTCCGAACCAAAACACACTCACTAGCTCATGGTTATTGTTCACACAACTTCCCTTGCTCCCCATTTTCATCACATAACTACCGCTTGTTCACAGATGAAACACCACTTATAACACACACACACACACACACTCTCACTCACATACATACACATACACATGCACATGCACATGCACATGCATCCCCATCTTCTCCGATCCCTCTCATAAACCCATTTCATTTTCCTTCTTCCCTTTCTGCACCCACTTTTAATGCTTTCGAACACATAGCAGACCCACCTCACAAACCTACTCACACACATTACATATTTATACCCACTATGACAGATTAACACATGCACACAATTAACATTCACATGCACCCACGGTCACAGCTATATACACTCACCACTCCCCCACTTACACCCTAACATACATACAATTACACTGTTATGGGGATGGCAGCCCTCCATGCACAGCAGTCCTCCCTCTTCCCATTACACACACAATCACGCCATACTTCTACACATTCAAAAAATTTACTATAGTTAAATTTGAATTTTTTGAGATTATGTTTGTTGGCTTATGGCAAGCTAACTTTATCTGTTCATTTTAATAATTTTAATTTGTTATGTTTGAGAAATTAATAATTGTTAAATTAGAGATACTTTTGCCATTATGTTTGGTATATTTGTCATGCTAAATTGGTCTATTCATCAAGATAATTTTTATTTGTTTTGTTCAAGAAACTCTCTTTGATAGTTAAGCGTAATTTATTTCTACATAGGTTTTGTTTCACAATGTCTGATTTCGTGTCAAGCTCCAACACCCCGGTAGATGCTAGTGATCTGTAGCTAGGGCGAACATTCCAAACATTAGAGGAAGCCGAAGAATGTTTTTGCGAGTATTCGTTGAGGGTTGGTTCTGACATTAGAATAAAGGCTACAAAACAAGTAACATAACAAAAAAAATGCTCTCGCTCATACGAGTGTCATAGGGGCAGACACCCACTGTAAAATGAGACAGACGTTGGTAATGATCATAGTGATGACGAAATAGGATATGTGGGGAGAAGATGGTATTGCTTTGCGCGTACGAATTGCCAGGTCAAGATGTTCGTAAGCCATAAACCCAAGCAAAATCATTGGCTTATTACTGGCTTAGAATTGGCACACAATCACCCGTTAGTAACCCCTTCTAAGGTGAGTCAGATGCATCAACACAAGAAGATAGGTAAGGTCGCAAGGAGCCTAATTCACACAATGAACAATGCACGGATAGGACCTATCGACATTGTTAATGTTTGTGAAAAGGCTGGGGAAATTCAGAATCTAAACTTTAACACGACAGACGTTTGTAACGCGGTCCGAAACCAAAGATGAGCCGCGTATGACCTCAATGATGCTCAATCCACAATGAGCCTATTGAAGCGGATGCAGATGGAGAACCCGCAGTACCTTCGATTATAAACTTGAAGACAAGCATCGAATTTTCATAATTTTTTGGGTCGAGGTCGTTCGAGGCTTGCTTATAAGCATTTTGGGGATGTCATGACTTTCGACACCACATACCGTACCAACAAGTACTCGATGTTCGCTCCTTTCACAGGCGTCAATCATCATTACCACTTCATCATGTTTGGGTTTGTTTTGTTAAGGGACGAGAGCGAGAGTTCTTTTGTATGGTTGTTTAGGGTGTGGCTGGAAGCAATGAACTTCGAAGCACCCAAAGTTATCATCACTGATCAAGATTTGGCAATAACGAAGGCTATTGCTACTGTCTTCCCAGATACTCAACACAACTTGTGCACCTGGCACATAAGCAACAAATACTCTGAACGTTTGCATCACGTGTATGTACAATATCCAGAGTTTAACTAGGATTTTGACAAGTGCATTGTTAAGTCGTTAACGATTGAGGAATTTGAAGAGAGGTGGGAAAAGCTTGTTTGGGATTACTCATTGCAAGACAACGAGTGGCTCCGACACTTGTATGAGATCAGAGAGCAATAGATTGGCAATGGGAATGAGTGAATCTGTGAATGCCTGGTTCGATTGTTATGTGGGTACAACTACCAATTTGAAGTGTTTTGTCACATCTGCCCATAAAATGATTACCTCGGTATTCGTGAAAGAAAGGGCTACAGACTTTGCAAGCACATACAAACAAAGGAAAAGGTTGCTTGAGACCCCGTTGGAGCTGAACGGTGCAAAGGTCTATAGGAAGGAGCTATTCCTGCAATACCAAGTAGAGCTAAAAAAATTGGGCCAATACAGTATAAACAAGGTGGCAGAAAGGTCTACACGCGAGTTCAAGGTTTATTCGCTGATGAATGACCTCGTCCCTGAGAAGCTGCGCAGAATGTATACGGTGAGCCATAACATATTGACGGATTCGGTGACATGTGTTTGCAAGAAGTTTGAGTTCTATTTGAATCAAGACCTTACTATATTGTCCTGCATCTTGTATAGACACATTCTGTGCTTTTTCACCTAGAAGAATATCAAGGCAATCCCCGATAAACACATCCTGCCGCGGTGGATGAAGGTTGCAAATAGGTTGCATGGTACTATTGACTTTTTGGAGCATCGTATACTGACTTTGAAAAATCAGAGACGTTGCGGTATAATCATCTGATGAAAATATCTATCCGTTTATCTGTAAAGGGTGCTACTATAATGATTGGGTATAAAAATTCTCCTCGAGATAGCGGAGCAGCAAGAGCCCATCTTCAGTCAGCAACGAGGTTGACACTGAGCCTACACAGGGATTAGAAGATGATGAGCCAGTTGAGGGGTTTGATGAAAATGATATCCGGCCTTTGGATCCAATTATATTGCAAACGAAAGGCCGCAAGAGATCTACGCAGATAAAGAGCTCTATTGAACAAGCAACTCAACCTAAAAAGCTGAGAAGGTGTACACTCTGCCGCAAAATGACCAACCATGACAAGCAAAACCATTACAGGCACTGTGGATAAGTCCAGGGGGTTTGCAAGATGAGGAAGAAGATGATCCCGAAGATGAGGAAGAAGAAGATACAGTGGACCTTTAGTTTAATGAATTTTTATTGTAATAATCTTTTATGAGCCAACAAGCCTGTTGGAATTTTTGTAATAATTTTTTGTAATAACCTTTAGTCTTATTTTTTTATGTGATTTTTTGTAATAACCATTAGTTTTACTTTTTTGGTGTCTAGACTGTCCGCTAGACTATATAGCGGACGACGCACAAGAAATTTCACTCCCCAACACTTAGAATATGTCTTTGTGTTTTAGTGCCCTAATGCCCTAACATTAGACTCCCAACACTTAGAATATTTTTTGATGTCTAGTCTGTCCACTAGACTATCTAGCGGACGGCGCAGCAGAAACTTACACTCTCAACACTTAGAATATTTTTTGGTGGTAGTCTGTCCCCTAGACTATCTAGCGGACGGCACAGCAGAAACTACACTCCCCAACACTTAGAATATTTTTTTGGTGTTTTAGTGCCCTAATGCCCTAACATTAGACTCCCAACATTTAGAATATTTTTTGTTGTCTAGACTGTCTACTAGACTATCTAGCGGACGGCGCAGCAGAAACACTCCCAACACTTAGAATGTTTTTTGGTGGTTAGGCCGTCCGCTAGACTATCTAGCGGACGGCGCAACAGAAACTTCACTCTGTGACACTTAGAAATATTTTTTCGTGTTTTAGTGCCTTAATGCCCTAACATGAGACTCCCAACACTTAGACCATTTTTTGTTGTTTAGACTATCAGCTAGACTATCTAGCGGATGGCACAACAGAAACTCAGTCTTTAACATTTAGATAATTTTGGTGTTTAGACTGTCCGCTACATTATGTAGCGGACATCATATCAGCATGCCTCCAAAGACATTACCTTCATTTTAACACCATCAAACCTATCTCAACAAGGACCAAAATCCACAACACACAAATAAACCAACACAATCCACAACAAACCTATCTCAACAAGGGCCACAATTTACAACACACAAATAAACCACCACAACACAAATAAACCAACACAAAATTCCACAACATTCAATCGAACTTCAATTAAATTGGTATTTAAAATAAAATTGTTGTCTTAAAAATAATCATTTACAAGAAGTCATCATTGGGCCTCATCTTGTGCTGGACTTTTGTTGTTAGACGGATGTAGAATAAACCAAACTGCTCTAGGCTGGCCTCTATAAATTTGACAAGCTATTTTATATCTACAGACTTCTACTTTTGCTTGGCTCCAGATGGCTGCCTTGAGGCTCTCACCCAAAAAATATAGTCCATGTACATGCAGACAAGATGTTGCAGTCCGAGGTATTAACTTGCTTGGGCCTCGTCTTCTTCACTCGAACATCGAGCTTCGGCCTCGCCGGTACTTCTAGTTCACGAACAGAGTGGACTATGGCACATAACAGATTCTGTGGGGAAATTAAAAAAGGCATAAGCAATGAGTTAACATTTATAATACGCAAATTACAATAAGCATTAAATAATAATCATAAGATTACCATAGCATCCAACTGGTATTTGAAAAGCTGCTTCACGGGCATATCTTTGGTATCGTTATGGAGACTGTCAAGGACTGATACGACCTTCTTTGTTGGTTCATAGCAAACCAAGTACCAATGGTTGCTATGACCACAAAATGGTAGTAGGAACACGTCCGCATCACGGGCGCTCACCGGACTATCCCTATTAAGAAATGCCAGGAGTGCATCGGACTGTTCCCAATGTTTCAAGGTTTTTCTAGTCTTCCTCCGATCGACCCAAGCCTGCCATTCAGATACGAGCATGCCATAAAACAATGCATCTAGCAAAAAAACGTGCGGATACTCATTCCGGTTGTCCCGTCTCTTCGTCCTCAGAATCTCTACTTAGGCACTGATCACACCGTCGCTCAACCAATCCCTCAGAGCTAAGGAGGATATTTCTCCCTACGAGAGACTGTAATCTAAGCCATTCGGGCAATTCACACTATATGACGCTTTGTCCTGAGAGGCGCCGCTAAAGTAACGTCAGTGGATTTGTTCCTATTTTTCAGGGGGGGTGAATGGGAGATATTGCCCTCTCGGGAGTTCGGCAGGCTGGTATTGCCCTTCGAGGGGGCCAGAATGTCCTGCCCATGGGGCGATGGGCATTGACTCGGAGAGATTGATGTTGAGATATTGCCAGTCTTGTGTGACTTGACTCAGAGAGAGGGGTATTGGTTTCGAGTTCGAAAGCAAAGAAAATGAGGGGACGTGTAATTGTCCCATAGTGCTTGAGCCTAGCCCACTACAGAGGGACCATGAACTCGCTTGCTCACCCCTGATGTCTGCCCTGAGGGATCACCGTATCCCTCGCTCACATAGGGAGGCTACCACCCCGGATAGCCCATTCCCGTTGACTACCCTGAGGGATCACCGTATCCCTCACTCACATGGGGAGGCTGCCACCCCGGAGAGTCCATTCCTGGGGGATGCCCAAAGCGAGTCCTGTATAGTGGGGCACAAACTCCCCGCAGCCTTGGGCCAATGCATCAGCCCATTGGCAAAGTTCCAATCCCATGGCATTCACCATATCCTTCCGCTCACTTAACTTCTGGAAGAAGGCGAGCAAGGCATTAACCTACATCCAAAGAGATAATAAGCATAACCACAAAATAGACGAGATTGGATGTAAAACAAGAATCATTAAATTCAGTAAAAAGCATTACTTGGGCAACTTACAAGATCAAATGCCCTACGCTCATCAATCTGACCCCTAGGCAAGCGAGGATTGGTTTGTGAACTTACGTGATCAATGAGATGATTAAAGGATTTCTCGAGAAGAAATTGCGCAGATCTGGTTGCCAAAAATTTGTGAGAAGAAAGAACGGAAAAGAGTTTCGAAGTTAGGTTTTTGCATATATATGTGGGCCGTCCGCTACACTATGTAGTGGACAGAAAGCCCGTCCGCTACACAATCTAGCGATAAAGTCAAAACTACAGTTGTAACCGTCGTGGGGGGGCATGATTGTCGTAAAGTCGTGGGGGGATAGGACTGATGTGACATGTGACAGGCAAAAAGTCGTCCGCAACACTGTCTTGTGAATGACTTTTTTGCCTGAAATGTGTCAGGGTCAAAAATTTGTCCGCTACACAGTGTAGCGGATGACTGAAAAACTTTTAAAAAATAAGATTTGGGCAGTCCATCATTTCAGGATGGACGGCCAGATCGCATTGGCAACTTCTCTTATTTTGCTAGTGCTATCAACGGATCGCGTCCCTATATATATATATATATATATATATATATATATATATATATATATATATATATATATATATATATATATAGGGACACGATCCACTGCCCGTGCAGGCAAATAAGTTTTATTGCCAACGCGATCTGACAGTCGATCCGCAATTTATGGACGGTCCAGATTAAATCTTCTCTTTCAATAGTGCTAGATAACTCTAGTACTTTAACATATTAACAATCTAGCCCCAAAACTTTAGAAAGAGATTATTTTATGCACCCTAATACTTAGTTACCTAAAATAAACTATAAAGAAATTTCTGGATATAAAGCTACTTACAGAGATTCTACTCTGGGTCCTTGAAGTATGCCCACCATGCTTCTCCTGTTGCTTTTTTTATATCCAAGCTTTTCACCAAGTGGACACACAGCTCGTTGCCTTACGTTTCTCAGATTTGGCTAATGGCTATTATCAAACACTCTCAAGCTTCCAGGATATTGGTTTGAAAATAGCAGTAGAAAACTTCGTACTAAAAATAATACCTCTTCATTTATGCTAGAAAGGAAATATTACATAGGAGCAATAGAAAGGAATGTTTCCTTTTATTGTTGCACACTCTAAATTTTAGCACACCTCACACTCTTAGACTATTTTACACTTTTACACACTTCACACTCTCTCAAACTTCCTGTGCCTTCTAATTCTTACTTCGACCCATTTTATAGATGAAAGAATAAGGCACATAGGATTCTTCAACAATGAAAATCCTCTATTATATTCTGTAGGGTCAATTTCTTTTTCATTACGGTAGAAAACTTTATTCTCTTTCCAACTCTTTCCTTGTCATTTTTCACTGGCCATTATGTCCATTTCTATCATGGTTATCCTGTGGTCTCGCACCTTCTTGTACAGCTCAAAAGTTTGGCTAGGCAAATCATGTTCTTCTTCTTCTTGGCTATTGAACTGTTTGTAGAGTTTGATTACCTGATCTTGACCTTGTTTGGAGTGCTCTATAGATTCTTTACACCACTTCAGGATTAATATCCTTCGTCCATCACAAAACATGCTTCTATGGGATCGGCTACCATGGTTTTAATGGTTGCATGGACACAACTGATTCTTTTGATCTTGTCTTTCTCTGAATTATACGTGTCCCATAATTCATCCTTGTGTGGTCGGTAGAAATTCATTAACTTTAATTAGTGAATCGATAAATGAACCAAATCTGGTATGGTTGGTAGAATTTGGTTTCACTTCTTTCTGCCAGTGTTGATAGTATTTGGACTGTGATAATCTGTCGACTAAATCCCATAACGCCAATAGCATATCGAACTATAGTTGGGAGACTATCGATGAGTTGATAATCATCTCGATTTATTTTGAATGTGTCTATGAGTCCACGTTCAATCAATTTAAGATCAACCTTGTTTGATGGTAATGTGAGACTTGGCCATCCATAATCCCAATTAAGAAACGCCTTCATTTCTGATTTGCGAAGGATTTCCTCGTGTTCATTCTCCATCCTGGCTAGTTCTTTTATTTTGTAGTGATACCAGCTGGGAGTAATGATTCTAGTTCTTCTAGCAATTGAATTCTTTCTTCCTTTTCTTGTAGGACTATCATTCCTTCTTCATCGTTTATATTAAGCCTTTCTTCTAAGTGTTTAACATAATCAGTTAATCGACTAACGGTTCTTCGTAACTATTTTTGGTAATTTTTTCTCAGATAATGCCAAACATTTCCAAAGAGTTTTTTACTCTCTTCACATAACCATGGATCATAACATGTTTTTGTTTTATTATCATTGGTTTGTGCTATGGTAGCATTTTGCTTGGAAGATTTTCATCTTCGTTAGTTACCACTTTTCTTTTTAGATTCTTATTGTTAGGATAGTAATTATTTTCTTGCCCACTTGTTTAGGGCACCTTGATGTTGAGGTTTCAGCCTTACTCTCTTTATTCTAAAACTTATGCATTGATTTTGAACGCTTAGTTTTGTATTGTCCTATTTCAGGGCTTTCAGGTTGATAGTTCCAACCATCCATTTCTGTTGCTGGGGGAGGATTTGTGAGTGACAAAGAACTATCATCTTTCATTTTAGGGTAAATGACGAAGTAGTTGAATTTCCTTGATGGTTCTCCCAGTATACCGACTTCAGGATCTCCTGCTTCATACCTTTCTTTTTTGGCCTTTTGCATAGTCTTTTTTACGGTAACACCAACTCCCTGTATCATAAAGCATAATTCCCTGGTTAGGCTATCTGCAAGTACATTTTGAGCTGATGATATGTATTCTACATCAAAAGTATAATAGCTGAACCATTGTTGCCATCGATAAAGACTTGTTTGACTAACATCTCTTAGGTCCCTTTTGAGGAAAGCCTTAAAACACCTATTATTTGTTCTGATATGAAAGTGTTCTGAAACTAGAAATATGTAAAAATATTTTATGTCACGTTTTATAGCTAAAAACTCTTTTTCGTTTATGTGATACCGAGTTTCTGCATCCTTAAAGGTTCCACTCTAGTATCCACACAACTATTCTTCAGCTTGATCAGGGGGTATTGTTTTTAATATTTCACCCCAACAATTTTCAGAAGCGTCAATTTCTAGAACTAACTTGTCTCATTGTTTAGGCAAGCTTAATTTTGGCAGGGTTTGAACCTAACCTTTTATCTAGAGAACATTTTGGGTATCTTCATCTTCCCATATCCTTTTTCCTTTTCTAAGCTTTTTACTTAAGATTTCTGTTAGGTTTGATAAATGGGGGATGAATTTCCTCGCGTAATTAATCAACCCAATAAATCTTTGAAGTTGATTTACATCATTGATTTGTTCTGGAAATAGCGTAATTTTTTCAGCTATGTGATCTTGAAGGACAAATTTTCTACTGTCTTCTACTCTTAATCACATAAAGTTAATGGTGATTTGTCCCCGTTCATATTTCTTTTGTGATAGTGCTAATCCATGTTCAATAAATTCTTGTGCTATCCTTTTTAGATGATTTCTATGTTCTTCTCTGGTTTTTGAGAATACTAATATATCATCTATGTATACTACACAGTATTCTCCGTGCTTTCTAAAAATGTTATCCATCCTTCTTTGAAATAAAGGTGGAGCATTTTTTAATCCGTATGGTAACACAGTCCATTCATAGTGCCCTTGTGGTGCACTAAATGTAGTTAATAGAATTGACAATTCTTCCATTTTAATTTGCCAATATCCGCTTTTTAAGTCAAACTTCAAGAAAGGTTGGCTAGCTGGATTTTGTTTATCAGCATATCCTTGTTTGGAATTTTATAGCCATCTTTGACTGTTGCTGTGTTTAAAGCTCCATAGTCTATGACTAGTCTGGATTTTCCTCTCACCTGTTCTGCATGATTTTTTACCATGAAAGCTAGACTTGAATGAGGACTCTCGCTGGGTCTTATTAACCCTTGTTTTAGTATTTCAGGAATTTGTTTTTCAAAATTTTGAACCATCTCAATACTATGTTGCATTGGTTTTACGTTAACCACATAATCTTTATCCTTGAGGGTCAATGACGCCCAATGTTTATCCTTTTGCCATAATTTGAGCGGGTCTTCACTAAAATAATTTTCTAACATCTTTTTTACTATCAAGACTAGAAATTTCTTTCCTTGTTTGCATTGATAATGTTGGTTTATTTCTTTGACCCAACTGTCATTTTGTTTGGGTACTTGTTTGTTATGTAACTCTTCCTGATTTACTTTTTCTTCAAGTAACCTTTTCCATGAGTCTGTTTTGGTTTTTCCACCATGCTGGGCTGCGTAGAGAGACTCATTCTGGATATGTTTTTGAATTTCTCCTAGTTTTTCTGGATGAAGGCCAAATTTACATTTTTAAGCAGCATATTTTAACAACGGGATTTTTTGATGTTGTATCTCAATATGAAACTCTTCCCGAATAAATGGTCGATTTTCAGCTTGTTTGAGGAAAGCATTGCCTATTAGAAAATCATCGTGTAAGTCGTCGAATTGGATTAATCTCTCTATAATGAATTGTTTTCTATTTATTATGATCAGAATATGATATGCTTCATATTCTGGCTTGAACTCATCATCATTTGTCATTTGCATGCTCATGAGTTGATATGTTTTGATCCATTTTTCAGAGGGTAAAACTCCTGGTTGTGCCAGGCAATAGGAGGCTCTAGTATCTACTAAAGCATCCATTTTAAAAGGATGATAACCCTGGAAGTCGAAACTTAATTATATATAAGAATTGTTTGGACTTACTGCCATCGGTTTATTATTCATTTTTTTGGACCTTCTTTTCCTTTTGATAATACTCATAATGTCTTGAATACCCTTATCAAGATCACCTCCTGTCAAGCCTTTTCCCTTAAGCTTTTTCTTGACAGTGTTATTTACTGATGTTGTGGTCATTACATGTATGGTTTTTACACGTGATGACATGCTTCGTCTGATTGGAATGGTAACTATTTTGTACCCTATGATGTCTTCATCAGAACTGTCTTCTTCTTTGATAGCTTCTTCTACCATTTTTTTCCTTCCCTTTGCCTTTTGGATTTGTAGACGTGTAAGGTATTGAAGAGATAGAGTGTCTCCTTGGTTCTTTGAGGATAACCACACCTTTATTTTCCCTAATATGCATCTGTTCTAATTGTTTACTAGCTAATCCTTCTTCTATCACCGATTTTTTAGTCCATGATAGTTTCTTCGGATTTATCTTCCGTGCTTTTATTGCTCGAACATTATTACTTGTTTAATCAAATAGTTCTACTTCATTGTTTAGCGTTTTACTTAGTGGATTAGTGGTATTTACCACTCTGTAAATGAGACGGTATTGTACTGCAATGTTTTTGCAGACTTCATGTAATTCGGTCATGCCTTGAGTCTGAATCCTTAGTCCTAATGCTTTATTAAGATAAGAATCTTTTAAGGACATGAAGTAGTTTTGTGTAGTTTATATAAGTTACTTTAGATACCCCTCATTAGGGCTTTTTCAAAAGTTTTCCACCGATTATCTGTTAAACAACAAATTACTGGTGTATCTCTGCCATCTATGAATAATGGACAAAGACTAACATGTATCATACCAGTATGGACATAGTGATATCCTTCTCTAAGGTATTGTTTTGCCTTGTCTGCCTTGAAGAGGGGAATGTCTAATATTCTTTCTTCAGTTTGAACTATTGAGGTTTCTCCTTCGAAAATCTCTACATTCATCTTACTCCTAAATCTGAACATGAAGTTTTTGTATATTTCTGCAACCCCAATTGTAGGCATTTCCCAATGGCTTACAGTAGAACCGGGAGTTTCTTCCTCAATTGATTCACTCTGACTAATTACGTTATTAGATAAAAGGAATCATCTCTTCTACATGGTCGTAGGTTTTTGACATCATAAAGATCGTGCCTATGCCTTTTAAAGTTCTGTTTAGACTTTCTTCATCATCTAATGTTGTTTCATCATCAGATTCGTAGTCATATTCTGAAACAAACTCTTCTGCTTCGTCTTTAGAATCTAATTCGTATCCCCATGTTGGCTCGTATCTTTCTTCAGCAAATAAGAAAGATCTTATATTTTGTTTTCTTTTCTTACTTGGGCGCTTATTTGCATAATGTCCTTTTTTGTCGCATAACCGGCAACAATCACACTCTTCTGGTGATTTTCCTTTTGGACATGAGGGTTTTTTTATACAGAATATTAGATTTCTTTCTAATATATCTTCCCTATGGTTTTGGTTTTTTTCTTGATGGATTAAATTTCTTTTCTGAAAATTTTTCCATTTCTTCACATATCTTTTCTTGTTTCCAAACCTTTTCTTCTCAATTTTTTTCTTCATGAAGTTTGACTTTTTTTTTTCACATTCATAGTTGTTTACCATGTTATCGACTTTAGAACGACAATCACAACTCATATGAGTTTTTTTCATATCTTTTATTGCCTGTCCTTCAGTACAATATTTCTTTCGAACTTCTTCTACAACCGCAATCCTTCCTCCTAAGGAATCACAAATCATTCCATCATTTAGGAGTTTAGTACATTCTTTTTCTGTTAACGCGTCCCATAGTTTAGGAAGTTTGGCAATAAATTATTTTTACCAGTGGAGGCTATGTCTAAGTTCTAACTTGTAAAAATATTTTTTAAATTCATAAGTGTAATTTTTAAAATAGCACATATCACATATTTGTTGTTTTATCACATTTGTTACAGAACTTTTTTCTTGAATACCTATATTATTTATAGATATTCCACAGAATTCTCGTTTGAGGTTATCTGCATAAAACATTATCTATTCTTTTGAAATGTTAAGCTTGCTTTGGGCTTCAATTATCATTTCATTATCTGTGATGCTATTTCAGAACCTAGTTGCGTTTCCTTGTAGCGTTGCTCAAATAAAATATTTCATAGCATGCCTTTCTGTTAAGTTACCACCTATTATGGCAACTCTTAAGGTTCTTGCCTAATTATCAATTATTTATTCAGTATTTGAAATACAATCGATATCAAGATATATGCGGATTAATTTTTGGGCTAATTTCTTCTATTTTTGGGGACAAATTCTTGTTTTAAATTTGTCCTTATAGGAGCATTATTAAATTTAGAATTTCTTTCTAAATTTAATTAGGGATTTCACACTACTATATAGTTTGGATCGATTTCTTAGTTTCATGAATTCATATCAACAAATGCCTTATTTACTTCATATATGGCTCTTTTTTCCTCTTGTTTATACATTGTTGTCCTTTTACAACAGTTGGATCTATTTCATCCATCATTGATTTTTTCAATGATTTTTCTTTTTCTACTTTGTCTAAGTAGTCATTTATTATTTTTCCTATTTCTTCTGCACCTATTCCCTTTACGGGACCTTGGGTGTCTTTTGAGCCACTCGAAGAGGGTTGTCCTTCGCTACCACTATATGCTATAACTTCTTCAAATACGTATGAAGTTACGTTGCTATAGTACTTATTGGTAGCGTCATAACTTTCAAAGTTTGATAAGAAGTTATCTGAGTTTGGGACTTGATTTTCACTTTCTAACCCTTTAACTGAATTGTGTAATTCAATTAATATCTGAGATGTTATCTTGTTTAGATTTCTACAAATCTTTAAAGTTTCATGAGATACATCAATTATTAGATTTAATAAACCTGTTATCTCAGTTTTTTCGACTCCACGGTCTTGGTGTATAATTCATGTCATATGATCTAATAAATAAGGAATTTTCATGAATTTTTCGGTTGAAACTTGCCTTTGATTAGGCTCTGATACTAATTTTGTAGGACTAAATTCTTCTTTGGTCAGGAATGACATGTTCTAATCTTGAGAGGGATCAATTTTAGTCTTCTGAGAAATATGAATGATTTTAAGTGAACTGCTGAGAAGTTGAGGGGTAAAAAATAAAATTAGCCAAAGAGCAAGCAACTTGCTAGCACTGGCATTTTATCTTCTCTCATATATATATAGACACATCCACACCCCCCATACACACACATGTATGTGTGTGTGTATATATATATATACACACACACACATGTGTGTGTATAGTGTAAGCAACTTCAACTAAATGCCCTTGCGTCCGCTAGATTATGTAGTGGACAACTTTTGATTTGACATGTTGTCAGCCAAAAGTCATCTGCTACACTATGTAGTGGACGACCTTTTTCTGCCAACTTTCTCATCTATCCCCTCACCGTCCGTTACATTATCTAACAGACAAGAAGACAATTTGTCTTTATCCAAACTCTTACTTGTCCGCTAGATAATGTAGCAGAGACATGTACAAATATGGGGACCCCTAATTTCGTAAGTCTTATTCTTTCTTCACTATCTTCCCAGCTGTGCTAGCAAGTAGATCTACGATTTGTGTGTCCTGAAACCCTTAAATCTTCCAAAGAATTCTTTAAATTGTATAATTAATCACGTAAGTTCACAAACCAAATGCTTTATTTGTGTATAATCTTAAGTGCGCGAGTATTGTGCATGATTTTGATGAAATGTAATGAATGAATATATGTGATTGTATATATAAATAGATAATGTATTATTCATGCACTAGTGTTGGCAAATCTAAATTTTCCAACATTTGATAGAAAATAACCGAACTTGATATTTTTGCATAATTTCAATCATCAAAATGGCCTTTAACCCTAGACCCAAAGATCTTCCTTCTTGTATGACCAAGCAAACCATATTATTCCAGCAATTTAGAATGAACAAGTAAGCTACTAATTTTTGATTATTTATATAATTTCAATCATGAACAATGTATATTTTGCTTAAATACTTTTTGTTAATTAAAAGGAAAGAGGAACACTTAATGAAGTAAAACTAACTGAACCTTTTAGACATTGGAGGTTGAACAATCTATAAAAAAAAATTGTTGCATGGAATGGGATTTTTACCTATGAAAATATTTTTTCGCAACATGACATGAACTTAATACGTTTTACTTCCATGTTGGGGAGATGATAGTAATCTTAGAAGATGTAGGGCATATCTTAGGTTTACCTATTTTGGGACAGTCGGTTATGTCTAATAAGATTGGACCAAAATAGAAGAGATTTGCTAGGGACTTATTTGGTTTGATACCCGAGGACCAGTTTGGGCAAAAAACTTTACCGAGGGGATGCTTGTTATGTACACAAAGCTTTCTTACTGTGGGTGATCGGGGCCATTCTATTCCCAGCAGTTACAAAGAACACAGTTCATGCGAAGTATTAGCTTTATTGGGTAACTTGCAAGAGGTTGGCTAGTATGATTGGTGTGCAGCTACACTTGTATACTTGTATCACTCTGCACAAGGTAACGAGGCCCAACTGCAAAGTTAAATGTACATGTGTCTTATTGTTACATGTATATCATATAACTCCATTTTATTTCAATTTTAATAATTTTTATTAGTTACTGGGCAATAAATTTTGACCATACTTCACCTATTTGTCTTTGTTCTCAGGTGTCGTCTTATGAACACTTCAATATCGAGGTATCTGAATGTAGGCCCAAAGCCGAAAAAATCTGGCCTCATTTACGCACTTGGGAGTATAGTAGGAGGGAGAGACACTAACCAATGAGAGATGATCCCCCATCACAACATTATCTTTTATCAGAGGGAGTTCGAGTCATTGTCTTTGGGCCAAATGTGTTGGGCGCCGTACAAGAAAGTGAAGGCATGGGTGGCAGAATGGTTCATTTTTATGCTCTCTGGGTTGCAGTGCACTCTGTTGATCCATTAGGAGATTGCAAAGTGACAACTACCGGATCACACCATGGACATTTTGAGTGCCTGTAGGGGTTGCCAGCAAAAGCCCTAGACATGAGATCTAGCAGGAACCCACAAACGTCCTAATATTCGGGCAGGTGGATGCCCTTGAATTATGCACTGTTAAGATTGGACTGTAGGAGTCCTGGCAGGACATGCTGACAACCATTGTCTTAAAGCCCAACCCTGTGGTCAACATTGAGCGGTATCTGATGTGGTACGACTGCATCACTGGGAGAGAGTACATCCTGTGCACTGGGCAAGAGGCAAGAAATACCATTTAGTGTTTAAATTTACTTATGATCTAACTTGATATAGGTTGATGCTTCGCTTGCCTTTTTCCAAAAAATGAATGAGCAGAAGGATCATCTCGATGTCACTGAAGCGGATCTTCGCTCCCAGGCTGAGTACTTGGAGCATATCTGCGGAGATTTTGTGAGGGGCTATAGGGGACATCCTTTGGGCATGAGCCCGTGAATGGCTTATCCCTTAAGGCAGCCTTCCGGTGTGAGTGGGGGAATGGGTAATTTTCGAGGTAGCCTTCAGGGTGAATGAGGGAATTGGTGGTCCATCGAGGCAGGAAATTGGAGATGCTTAGGGGCAGCCTTAGGTATGAGCCAGGGAATGGCTTATTGGGACGAGTGGAATTAGCCCTCGTTTGAGTTTCTTAAGGACTCGAACATTACACCAAATCTCCAGAGTCAAGTCACATAAGATTTCAATTTTGTGAACTTCAACTTCTTAGAGTCACTGTAACTTGTCCTGTGGTTAGGAGCTTATGGTTTGGGCCTTGGGATACTCGAAGAGTCTCAAGGAAAACAATATCCCCCACGTTAAGCCCATCCCTCTTATCTTAAAGCTCATTCTTTAAAGCACCTGAAGCCAGACAAACATGCCCTAGTCCACACACATTGATTTTGTAAGCCCCCGCAACTACACGCTTAACATCGTGTTCAATCTTATGGTCTTGATTATGATATCTCATGGGAGGGAATGTATAACCTCAAGCTGCGTGTTTGGTTGGAAGAGAAGGTGTTGACTGCCTATATCAATCTTCTGGCCTGTAGAGAGAAGGATTGGGGAGACGCACATTCCTAATTTTTTGTGTTTGATGTGCTTTTTAGGTCTATGCTCTATGGAGAATGGCAAGAATGGTGTAGGGTGAGAAGGAGGAAAACATCACTACAAAGGCCTCAGCCTCAGGCACCTAATAAATTTTTCACGAATTCTATGAATTCGATAAGCTTCGTCAATGCGAATGTCTTTCTAGTACCCTGCTTAGACCACAGGCACTGGTATTTGCTTTGCCATGAACCATCGGCTATGAGAATTTCAATCATTGACAGTCTTCATAACAATATGTCGTTCATGCCTTTGAAGGACCTTTACAAAGAACAATTGGGGGGCTATGGTGAGCTTTGCATTTGTTTCTACAAGTTTTCTATTTCTTATTTTAATCACTCTAATTCGAATCTCATGGCTTATGTTTCTTTTATTATTCTGCACGATTTGTTTTGTGCTATTCTTCATGACTTCTGTGGTCTTAACGTATTAGTAAGGCCGAAGCTCGTTATAATTCTAAAGAAAAGTAAGCCCATGCGAAAGAATGACTCGAACTGCGGTGTCTTTGTGTTGATGTAAATAGATTTCATTTCTCGGTCCTAGAGCCTCAAGAAGGCCAGTTGGAGTGAAGACGACATAACCAACTTTAGATACATGATAGCCTTGCAAGTTCAACAATGTAAACCTATTCATCAGGTCCACGAATGCCACAGGGGCATTAGTCAGTCCAAATGCCATTACCAGAAACTCGTAATGTCCATATCTAGTTCGGAAAGCAATTTTCACTACATCCTCCTTCTTTATTTTCAACAGATGGTATCCAGACCTAAGATCAATTTTTGAGAAATACTCTGCATCCTTTAATTGATTGAAAGGGTCATCTATGCGAGGTAAAGGATATTTATTCCTAATGGTTACCTTATTTAATTCGCAATAGTCAATACCGAGCCTGATCATTCCATCTTTCTTCTTTACAAAAAACACTGGGGCTCCCTAAAGAGACCCGCTGGGATGAATGAAACCCAAGTTTAATAACTCCTCCAGTTGTGTCTTTAACTCAACCATCTCGATGGTACCAACCTATAAAAGGCTCTTGACATACGACCAGTTCTAGGAACAAGATCAATACTAAACTCAATCTCTCAGTCTGGTGGAAACCTTGGAAGACCTACTGGAAAAAAACATCCGAAAATTTATTACTATTGGAATCTGGTCCAATTATGGTTCACCAACACATGTATTATATACATGCACTAGATAACCCTGACATCCCTTCCGGATAAAATGGTGTGCTTCTATCACCAACATTAAATAAAGAGGTTGGACCTTCCGACCTCCCTGTATAACCACTTTAGGTTTTCCTGGTATCGATAATCGTATTCTCTTACGCCGGCATTCCACGTTAGCGCCAAATGCAGCTAACCAGTCCATCCCATGTATAACATCAAAGTCTCCTAACTCGAGTGGGATAAGGTCAGTATATAATGTCTATGTCTGACCGGAGACTTGTATTGGGCACTTCTTATATATTTTAGTGGCATAAAGGGCATGTCCACTAGGTATGTTAACCGTTAGCACCGTATTCAACGGTTGCCAGGGTACAGTCAACTTATTAGCAAATGCTAAAGAAACAAAGAAGTGTGTAGCTCCTAAATCAAATAATATCATAGCCTGATGCGAACAGACAAGAAATGTACTTGTCACCACGTCTTCTGATTTTAAGGCCTCTTTCAAGTTTATAGCATTGGCCCGGCCCATTGTCCAAGGCCTTCCTTCCAGAACCATCATCTTCAGCTGCGGGCACTCTTTTGCATTATGGCTAGGTTGCTGGCACTGGAAGCAAATCCTCTGGTCTAACTTGTAATCATTTGCCTTATGACCTTACTGACCACGTACACTCGAAGCACAGTCCCACTGCCCTGACACAGTTGGTACCTTCGTGTTTCAATCCACACCATTTACACTATTTGTTCGCTGCTTGACCCAAACTTCCCTTCCTCCACCTTCTTTTTTATTTTGTTATCGTTGGTTGTTGCTTCTCTTTCTCCCGTTAGTTGTTGCTTCTCTTTCTCCCTTGCTCTTTTCTTTCTTCCCAGGCTTCTTTATTTTTCGCTTCTATTAGCAGAATTTTCTCCCTAACCTCGGTAAAAAGTATTTTACTGAAAACTCTTGACAATCCTTTTTAAGGGTTGTCCCAGCCCTTTCTCAAACCTTCTAACTTTTCGGTCTTCCGTAACCACCTGGTGTATGAAAAAATGAGCCAATTCATCAAACTCATGTATGTAGTACTCTACCATCTTATCCTTTTATTTCAGATTTAGAAAATCTGTCTCTAGCTTATTCTGCACTGTCACGGGAAAATATTTCTCATTAAACACCCGTTTGAATCGCTTCCAGGTAACGTAAGGTTGATCAGGATTTTTCCTTCCTCAACTTGTGTTTGAACGTCCCACCAATATCTAGCTGCTTCTTTTACCACGTGGTTTGCAAAAATTACCTTTTGGTATTTTTCGCAGCCCATTATCACGAAAGCCCTTTCTATCTCTCGGACCCTAGCCACTTCTCGGATCGGGTCGCTGCCCCCCTGAAACTCACTAAGGCGGACATCTTGAAAATCTATGAATTTACATTCCTTTTTCCCCATAGACTGTTATCGGTTGTGCTGGGGAGTTCCTACAATTTCCCGCAACAACCCCACCAATTTCCTCCTTAAGTCCTCCTTCTTATTGTTCTCTACCTCAGCCACTACCTGTCCCAAATTCCCACCCTCACCGCTTGCCGAAGACGCTTTCAGAGGTGGCCTTCTCAGGGTACAGAGTTCCTCCAATGAGGGTATCCCCCGGTTCCACAATTGACGAGCCATTCTGCCATCAGCATAATTAATATTTTTAAATACAATATTTTCTTTTACACAACACACAGAAATACAACGTTTCATTTATACACCACACATTCAGTACAAGCAACATTTACAAACTACAGTTAACTTTCTACAATATACACATTAGCAGTCAACTTTATACATCTATACACATTAGAACCCTTCTCTTCTTAAGCCACAGGGAACCTATTCCATTCACGGGAGAACAATATGTACCATTACTCATCGTTGAGGAGCATCTCCCGTCAATCTCTCGGCATCAGCCTCCCCGGATGAGTCTCTCGAATCCTATCATGTATCTTCTGAATCACCTTCCTCCCTGCGTCAATTATATGCTCCGTATTTTTATACATTCGCTCCATGTCTTCCTAACTATCTTTTTCCACTTTCTTCATCTTCCGTCCCTCTGTCACCTTCAGCTACTTTGCTTGGTACATCAACTGATCCCTTTCCCTCGCCACCTCAATGTACCGCTGCTTCTAAAAACCTTAAACATGATGTGTCTGACGCAGTCCCCTACTGACCATTACAAACCATACCGGAGCTTCGGGCTCAGTCTCCTCCTCCTTCACTTCCTCCTCTAGCCTAATAGGTCTATCTGCTCTGGCTCTTCGTTTATCCGTCAGGGGTCCTCCTCGGGATCCTCCTCCTCATCGTTGTTCATCACATGATCATCAAACCATCCAACTCCTGACATAATTTCCTACAGGGAATATAAAACCACGTCAAACTTATAGCACAATAAAGAAATTTTGACACCTTCCTGCCCCATTAGACAGCTAATGTTCTACTCGTATAGTCTACAAGATCAAGCGCTTATGCTCTGATACCAACCTTGCGACTCCCCTAACCCTAGTGATGTCATTGGAGCTGGGCTGTCAGTCATAACTGCATCATAAACCCTACTGGATAATAGGGCAACTCTAGATACACCCTTAAATATGGACAAAATTTCAAAAAGTCATCTTTACAAAACTTTCACCATAAAGCTCAACCTGAGCACAACGGGAGTTTTAGACAAAATATCTACTCCCCAAAATATGGATGCCACCGCCTTACTTCTTTTTTTTTTTTCACAGATCAGGTTACCTTCTCCTTCCCTTTCCTTGACGTTTCCCCTACCTCGCCCTGACTACCTGAAACATTACAAGTAAGGAATGAGTGCAAATTGCCCAGTAAAGATAATACGAGGAGTAACGCGTACAACGAAATGACAATCTCGGGAGAAATAATAATAAACCCCAAAAAAATATCAAAGAATCCAGAGTTCAATGGATAACCTAACATCAATTTAACAAATTTTTTCTTTAACCAGGTTGACAACTTTAAGGCCTAATAGAATGACAATATCACCCCATTTTGTGAACTGGACTAACTGAACTGATCAACTATGCACATGAACATTAAATATGAACCGCCAAATTAAACATCAGTGAAATACAAGCCATTAAATTCATTAACATCATAATAAAATCAAATGCAATGAAGACGCTGATCCGACTGACTGGACTCTATTGACACTACTGACTCGACCTGCACGCCTTACATCCTTTTTGCCGGTGATCATATTTCACTTGCCTTCTTTTCACATAATGTCCCGTACTCGTGGCTGTTCATCTCATTCTCAGATAAATAAAATAGACGCCGAGAACAAGAAGGGAACTCATGAAGAGTGTTCATCCCCCAACCACATTACTGCCAAATCATAAATCACACCAATTGGCGGGACTAGGGGAACTGGGTTCACCTTATGTCCTCCGTCAATCACCTACTTAACAAGAAATTTTGGTCATGAACACGAGCGGGGTTCAATACGATAATTTGAACTCAACAGAATGGACTAGAGAACGAGCTAGTCGCAAACCTCAAAAATATTTCGAGCTAAGAGAGACGTCGGCACAACAACAGCCGAAATCTCATATCCACCATACAACATTCACCATTCCACACACTATCAACGTTAGGTATGCCATGAGGAGCAATTCTCAGCATCCAAGGAGCCGTACTATCCTTATCTAGTTGGCTTTAAGTTGACAAGCCCAAGAATTTCAAACCAGTAGCCGATTGTCCCGACCTAGCGGCTGCTCTTTAACCCAGCCTGGTACCCCACAAGTGTTGATGTTCCTGACTACACTTCTCATCACTCAAAATGCTCAATCTAATGTATCCCAGAAATTTGAAGTCGATAGGACAAATTACGAAAATGCCCACCCCCGGTTTTCCAGCATCAAAAAAATCTCAAAAACATCTTAAAATATTATTTTAAGCATCCTAAAGTTATTTTTTAGCTAGAAAGTATTTTAGAAAGTTTTCACCCGAAAATTAAGAACCGGTGTACGGACCGAGCGCTAAAAAGCCTGTTCGGCCAAAAATAGCTAATGACTTTAGAACGATCCAAAATTTTAAAAAGTAGAACTTCTCATCATCCTAGGGTCCTCATAAAACGTTTGCACCAAACCACACTAGTTTGGTATTTTAAATTTCACTGAAAACTCCCAAAATCACAGCATTCATTAACCTCCTTCCCGACTTTAGAAAAATCCAAAAATTTTCCACAATGTAGGTCTCCTTAAAATAATTGGGGTCTTTTTTTTGTACTTTGGCTAAATCTAACCCTAACTATTTTTTAAAAATTAGGATTAGAACCTGCCTAATTAATTTTCTATTTTAGCGATAAAAACATCTACTCTTCAAATCACTACACACACTATCACACCTTAGCTTCACACACCTATCTTCCTTCTTCAACCTGCCCTAAACCAGGGCACACACTACTCACACCCACGTACTAGTTTCTCATAAACCACATCTTAAATCACCTAAATACATTACAATATACCCATTCATACCCTATACACATTTAGTTTACACAATTACACACATACAAATCCATATACAGACACCAAAACCAAAGAACACACACAACACATTATGTGAACCCACGGCAGCCCCCAAACTTCACCAAAATTCCCACATACCCACTTCGCACAACTCAAACCTTCATAATTCTCACACTTTTGTGTCCAAATCACTCCCTACCCCCTACCAACAGTTTCATACCCGTAACCCACCACTACACCGCAAAGCACACAGTGTCCAAACACACACATACAAGCATAAATCATACCTTAAAAACACATACAGAATAGATTGAGTAATCTACCTTATGGAATTCCTTCAACTCTCTCACTGTCTTCATCCATTTTTTTTGTTATACCCTAAGAATTTTCTTTTCCTTGTGAGAAATTAATGTTTTGAATAAATAAGTTTGTGGTCTTTTTGTTAAAAGAAAGAAAATAGCTTTAAAATAATTCTGAAATTTTCGGTCGAATGAAACGTGGCTTCATTCGAATAAAACTGGAAGGTGGTGAATGTTTTGGAGTGTCTAAAAGATTTAGTCTAATGAAAAAGGGTTTGATTCGAATGAAAGGTATTTTAAAATTAAGATGGAGTAAAGACTGAAGATTTCATTCGAATGAAAATTTTTTATTCTAATGAACTCACTTTCGGTCAAATAAAATCAAATTTTCGGTCGAATCAAACAGGTTTTGGAAAAACAAATTTTGAAACTGTCGGATTCATTCAAATGAAAAATTTTCATTCGAATGAAAAACTTTCATTCAAATAAAAACCATTTTCACCTCTGTCGGATACGGTCGAATGAAAACTATGTCTCGGTCGAATGAAAACTTGATTTTGTTCCATATAAATAGTTTTCTTATTTCCTTTCTAACCTTTTGTTTCTCTGCTTCTTTTTCCTTTGCAAGAGAGAGAGAGAGAGGGGAAGGAGAAGAAGGCTTGGGAAGTTCATGATTTCTAAGGCAATAAGGCAGAGCTTAAGGATTTGTATTCTCAAAAGCTTGACTAAGGTAAGGGTTTACTTTTGAAATTTGAATTAGCGATGGACCGTCGTTCATGTAAGTCCTTAGTTCTTTTTGAAATCTGAATTCCTTGGAACTGGTTAAGTTATTCTTCTTCCCCTTTTGTTTTGAGCTTCGTTATGAGTGACATGTTTCTCAATACTATGACTTGTAGAATCAATTTTCGTTGAAATTGTTTGACCTTGAAATT
Organism: Escallonia herrerae; assembly: GCA_033070095.1. Taxonomy (NCBI): domain Eukaryota; kingdom Viridiplantae; phylum Streptophyta; class Magnoliopsida; order Escalloniales; family Escalloniaceae; genus Escallonia; species Escallonia herrerae. The sequence continues at coordinate 245,204 of JAVXUP010000954.1, read as the reverse complement.
TGCCATGTTGATATTGTTTGTTTCAGTGATTAATGATTGTCATTATTTTGTTAACTCCACTTATTCTTTGACAAGTTCGTTATTTGATAAAGTTATCTTGAAAACTTTGTTTTGGTAACTCTATGAGCCATGTTACAGTGTATGTGACTTATTGCTGACTTACCCACGTGGATTGGAACGAGGGCTAGCTTAGCAGGATGAGCTAGAGATCGCGATCTTTCTTTCTGAACTGGCCTAGTTTGTCAGGAATGACGTATGTGACCACATTCTGAATGGCTTTCTAGTGTTTGTCTGCGTACTCAGAAATATTTTGGCATTTGAAATTTGGTCTGACGTCTGTTCCGTCAGAACTTTTATGCCTTTGTAATCTTGTCTCGTAGATATCTTTGGATTCTTTTGATTGGTCCTTTGAGTGACCTTACTGGGCATTTGGTTCATTCCCTTATTGTTTTTCCTTTTAGATGATCAGCAGGTGGGACTTTGGGATCGAAGGGCTAGCTGAGTGATCAAGAGTTAGCTGCCTTTGTTTCAAAAGTTAGTACTGGAGTTTTAAGTGTAATGATTAAGACATTTGATATTGCTTAGGTTTTAACTTTGGAACTCAGTGTTGAAGATTATGGATTGTGTAAAATCTTTAGACCAGTACGTTAGACATTGATGTATCTTGAGAATTATTAGTGCATGCTCCGAATGACCCCTTTTGGGGAGATTGTTGATATTTTGAGGTTTTCTGACTCCATTTATTTGACATTGACGCTCTGAAAAGCTCGTGGCTCTACAGTTGGTATCAGAGCCTAGGTTTTAGATTCTGTAGATTCATGCTTCAAATCAGATAAGCTGTGAGATGGGTAGAGTTAAGTGTAATGTTTTAGTCCACATCTGACTTTAGTTTTCTATTGTAGCTATGGCAAACAGTCGTAATAATAGGCGAACCCACAATCGGAATATGGAACATCCAAATGTCACCGAGAACAAAAACTCGCCAGATCTTCTGACCATCTTAGCAAACCAACAAGCTCAGCTGACTCAATTATAGGCTAATCAACACGCCCAGTTAAATCAGCAGAATCAACCTAACCCACCACAGAATCTGAATTACAGGCAGACTCAAACCCGTAGCTTGTTAGAACAGTTTGATAAGAAAATGTAGAACCTTTTTGGAAGAATTGACTATCCGATTGTGGCGGAGAAATGGATTTCTCGACTTGAAAAGGTGTTTAGGTCTATGGGTTGCACTGACGAAGAAAAGATAGAACTCACAGTGTATAAGCTAGATGGGGAGGCAGACCATTGGTGGAAAATGATTGAGAATAGTAAGACAGTAGAACAACGCAAGGCAATGACATGGGATCAGTTTAAGGTTTTGTTCTTCGGCCACTACTTCCCCTAGGAGTGTAGAAGAACAAATGTATCATGATTTCCTTAATCTGAGGTAGGAGAACAACGAAAGTGTCTCCGAGTATGAGGTAAAGTTTAGACGACTATCTCGTTATGGTAAGCAGTTGGCAGCTAATGAAAAGGATAGAGTGCAGATGTTCACTTGGGGTCTAAAATCTAGTATTAGGCAATGCATTGTTCTAGTCCCGATTGAGACCTATGTTCAGTGCATGGACATTGTGAAGACTATTGAATCTGAGGTAAGGGATTTTAGAGAAAGGAAAGAAGCCAAGGCATGTAAGAGAGATTGCCTAGAACTATCTCAGTCCCACGTGGCACAAAGTGATGGGAAACAAAAATAGACATCTTCGTCGATTTTTGTTGGTCAGGGGGACCAAGGTCAGGGCAAGGTCAAGTTCAGGGTAATTTGAGTAGGTTCTTTAGCCAGAACTTTGCTTAGAGGCCTACCTCTACAGGTTTTGATCTAATTTGTCAGAGTTGTAATAAGCGACATGGCAATCAGAGTTGTCATTGGGATACATGAGGATGCTTCAGGTGGGGCCAGAAGGGTCACCTTATCAGAGACTGTCCTATTCTAGCATCAGGGCAATCTGGCCCATAAGGTTCAGTTGCAGGTAGTATGGCTTCGGGCCTACATAGATACGAATTAGCCAACCGGAGGATAGAAGCCTAAGGCTACTAGCAGGGTGATCAACATGACAGCTAAGGATGCATCGAATTCACAGGATTGGTGGTAGGTACGATACAAATTAACTCAATTAATGTGCATGTATTGTTTGACTCTAGTGCCACACATTCTTTTGTCTCTCGTTCATTTGCACATTGACTCGGGGGTAAACCCCAGTCTCTTGACTATGAGTTATCTGTTGGTACTCCAGTTGGAGATTCTGTGATAGAGATGTCAAAAGGGAAGGGCCATCCCGAACCGGCCCTAAAGGTGAATAGTGCCGGCCCTAACCCATAAGGCCTTAGGCCAGGCCTGTTTTTTGTGGTTTTTTTTATCTGGCCTGACCCAGCCCTAAAAAAGGGGCTGGCACAAAACCAGGCCTTTTTTAGGGCCTGGCCCGGTTTTTAAGGGCATCTCGATTTTGGCCCAGCTTTGTCGCTTTGTATTTTTTCTTCTTTTCGTTGATAGACCTTGGCACCTTGTAATCTTTTTATCTCCATTAACTCTTAATATTTAATTTGTCATATCTATTGTAGATTTGGTTTATTTACCTCTATTGAAAATAACATTTCTTTTTTCCTTTTCATTTTTTGATATTATATGTAACTTTTGTACCCAAAATGTCCATTTTTTAATATTTCATTGCACTTTATATTAGTTTTTCTTTCCACTTCTTTTATCCCTATTATACATTTGAATTTTGTATTAGTTTCTTTCCTCACTTTTTTTTGAAAAAATTAATCCTTTATATATATATATATATGGAGCTGATCCGTTGATAGCGCTAGCAAAATGGGAGATCTTGCTAGCGCGATCTGACCGTCCATCCAGAAGGGATGGACGGCCCAGATTGCGTATTTTTGTGGCGCTGTCAGTGGTCCGCTACACAGTGTAGCGGACGGACCTTTTTACCATTTTGCCCATATACCCCCCTCCGCTACACTATCTAGCGGACCACTTTCTTGGGCCCACGTTGACAGCCAAAAAGTCGTCCGCTAGACAGTGTAGCGGACAACTAACTTCCTTGACACAACTGACACATTTTCACGTGTTTGTACCTTTATTTCTACACACGACGGGTTGTCGGAATTCCTCAAGCTCCTTCGGCTACAATTTTCTTCTCCTTCGAACTCGCTTCAATTTTCAGCTCCCTTCAAGCTTCGAGTAAAACTTGCTTCAAGCTTCACTCAAGTAAGGTAAGTTTGCGAATGGTGAAGTTTTCTTTATGGATTGAATGGTAAAATATAATTTTATTTTGTTCGGACAAAAAAGTATAGATTTTTTTTTATGTTCTAGAAATTTGTCACTCTATTCTTCAATTTGTGATGTTCTAGACATGATGTTCATAAAAAAGGTGTAATTTGTTAACTCTAAATAAAATTATAGTTTAATTCGATTTTTTGGCATGATGAATTCGTCTATTTATCTTAGTAATTTTAATTTGTTATGTTCAGTAAATTAATAATTGTTAATTTGGAGACACTTTCAGGGGTTATGCATACGGTATGTTTGTCATCCTAAATTGGTCTATTCGCCAAGGTAATTTTTAGGTAATATTTTCAGTTAGAAATGTCATTTGATTGTTAAGCGTAGTCTATTTCTACACAGGTCTTGTTTCACAATGTCTGATTTCGTGTCGAGCTCCAACGTCCCCGTAGATGCTAGTGATCCGTATCTAGGACGAACGTTTCAAACATTGGAAGAAGCTGAAGAATGTTTTCGAGCGTATTCATTGAGGGTTGGTTTTGGCATTAGAATAAAGACTACAAGAACAAGCAACGTAACAAAAAAGATATGCTCTCGCTTATACGAGTGTCATAGGGGCAGAAATCCACAGCAAAATGAGACACGCGTAGGCAATGATGACAGTGATGATGAAATAGGATATTCGCGTAGAAGACGGGACTGCTTTGAGCGCACAAATTGCCAGGTCAAGATGTTCGTAAGCTACAAAGCCAATCATGATCATTGGCTTATTACCAGCCTGGAACTGGCACACAATCACCCGTTAGTAACTCCTTCTAAGGTGAGTCAGATGCATCAACACAAGAAGATGGGTAAGGTCGCGAGGAGCCTAATTCACACAATGAGCAATGCGCGAATTGGACCTACTGAGATTGTTAATGTTCTTGCTGAACAGGCTGGGGGAATTCAAAATTTAAACTTTAACACGACAGACGTTCGTAACGCGGTCCGAACCCATAGACGAGCCGCGTATGACCTCAATGATGCGCAATCGACAATGAGCCTATTGAAACGGATGCAGATGGAGGACCCGCAGTTTACCTTCGATTATAAACTTGACGACGAGCATCGAGTTAGTACAATTTTTTGGGTCGACGGTCGTTCGAGGCTAGCTTATAAGCATTTTGGGGATGTCGTGACTTTCGACACCACATACCGTACCAACAAGTACTCGATGCCGTTCGCTCCTTTCACCGGCGTCAATCATCATTATCACTCCATCCTGTTCGGGTTCGCCTTGTTAAGGGACGAGAGCGAGGGTTCTTTTGTATGGTTGTTTAGGACGTGGCTGGAAGCAATGAACTTCAAAGCACCCAAAGTGATCATCACCGATCAAGATTTGGCAATGAAGAAGGCTATTGCGACCGTCTTCCCAGACACCCGGCACAACTTGTGCACTTGGCACATAAGCAACAAATACCCGGAACGTCTGCATCACGTGTACGCAAAGTATCCAGACTTTAAACAGGATTTTGACAAGTGCATTACCAAGTCGTTAACGATTGAGGAATTCGAGGAGAGGTGGGAAAAGCTTGTTCGGGATTACTCATTGCAAGACAACGAGTGGCTCCAGCACTTGTACGAGCGCAAAGAGCAATGGATTGGCGTTTACACGAGGAGGTATTTTTCAGCGGGCATGAAAACGACGGGCAGGAGTGAATCTATGAATGCCACGTTCGATAGTTATGTGGGTACAGCTACCAATTTGAAGACTTTCGTTGCATCCGCACAAAAAGCGGTAGCTTCGTTGTTCGTAAAAGAAAGGGCTGCCGACTTTGCAACAACGTACAAACAAAGGAGAAGGTTGCTCGAGACCCCGCTGGAGCTGAACGGTGCCAAAGTCTATACGAAGGAGATCTTCTTGCTATACCAAGTAGAGCTGCAAAAATCGGGACGATACAGTATAAACAAGGTGGCAGAAATGTCTACGCGTGAGTACAAGGTTTATTCGCTCGTGAATGACCTCGTCCCTGAGAAGCTGCGCAGAATTTATACGGTGAGCCACGACACATTGACGGACTCGGTGACATGTGTTTGCAAGAAGTTTGAGTTCCATGGCATCCTGTGTAGACACATTCTGCGGTTTTTCACCCAGAAGAATATCAGGACAATCCCCGATAAATACGTCTTGCCACGGTGGACGAAAGGTGCAAACAGGTTGCACGGTACCATTTCCTTTCCGGAGCACCCGTATACTGACTTTGAAGAATCAGAGACGTTGCGGTATAATCATCTGGTGACGATGTTCACCCGTTTGTCCGTAAAGGCTGCTGCTACAATGGTCGGTTATAAACATCTCCTCGAGGTAGCTCAGCAGCAAGAGCCCATCGTCGACCAGTTGGAAGCAGCTTCAGTCACCAATGCGGTTGACACCGAGCCTACACGGAATCAGAAGATGACGAGCCGGGGGAGGAAGACGACAATGATATCCGGCCGTTGGATCCAATTATATCGCAAACGAAAGGCCGCAAGAGATCTACGCGGATGAAAAGCTCAATTGAGACGGCAACTCAACCTAAAAAGCTGCGAAGGTGTGCATTGTGCAACAAAATGACCGACCACGACAAGCGGAACCATTACAAGGCACTGGGGATAAGTCCAGGGAGTTTGCAAGATGGGGAAGAAGATGACGCCGAAGATGAGGACGAACAAGCTGCAGTGGACCTTTAATTTTTTGTATAAGTTTGACATTTGTAATAATTTTTATATAAGTTTGATATTTGTAATAATTTTTATATAAGTTTGACATTTGTAATAATTTTTTCTAATAATTTTTTGACCGAATACTGGAATTTTTTTTTCTGATGTAGCGAACTGATATGCATAGTCTTAATTTTTTGGTCATCATTTATGTCCGCTATACAATGTAGCGGACGTCATCGCAGAAAAACTTTTGGTTTTCATTTATGTCCGCTATACAATGTAGCGGACCTCTATCCTATTATATATATTAATCAAAACGGGCAATCAGCTTTTATCAGTCCGCTATATTCTCTCTCTCTCTCGAACATCTAACCCAAGCCGCTACCCCATCTACGGCGACCCACATCTCCGGCGACACCACCGTCCTCCCCTCATCGCCGACCTTAATGGCTTCTGGATCGGAGACCACCTACGATTTTATTGGCAACTTGCATCTGGCAGGCAAACACTTTTTCAAAGTCATGATGCCGGGATTTAAGAATGAACTTGTAGGCCATCCCTCTTTCTCTGTATTTTCGTGTGTTAAAAGTTTGATCTTTTGGTTAAAAACTAACCTATTTTTTGTATTGTGTTTGTTAGGACATACCGGAAGCCTTTACCAATCAATTTACAACAATTCATGACAGTTCAAGATTATTTAGCCGCAAGGGGGCCTGGCAGGTTGAAATCAAGCTAAAGCCCGGCCGACCCCAAAAAAAGCAATTCGCAGAGGGTTGGAACATCTTTGTGCGCCAGCATGGCCTCGAACTCGGGGACTTTGTAGTGTTTGAACACCTTGGGTGGTGGGATTTTCAAGTTGTAATCTTTGATCGGAGCGCTTGTGAAAAAATTTCTTTCCCCCAATGTGAACCCTAATTTATTAATAATAACCAAATTTATTGTATACATGTTCATTATGTTTCCAAATTTTTTCTCGCTTAATTGTGCCGTTTGAGATACCCTCAATATATTGAGATCGTTGATTGTGAATCGTACGTTATTTATTGTTTATCGATATTGAGATTGTTGATTCCGTCGCTAAAACAAGTCTTCGGGCGCCAATTTATTAAAACTGCATCAGGCTACATTGTCTTAACCCAACACTTAGAAAATTTTCACTTCCCCACTGTCCGCTACATTGTGTAGCAGACGGACAAGCAGAATGTCACACTTAGAAAATTCACTCCCCCATTGTCCGCTACATTATGTAGCGGACGGACCAGCAGAATGTCTTAACCCAACACTTAGAAAATTTTCACTTCCCCCACTGTCCGCCACATTGTCTAGCGGACAGACCAGCAGAATACCTTAACCCTTAACCCAACACTTCTTCCCCCACTGTCCGCTACATTGTGTAGCGGACGAACCAGCAGAATGTCTTAACACAACACTTAGAAATTTTTCACTTCCCCCACTATCCGCTACATTGTGTAGCGGATGGACCAGCAGAATGTGTTAACCCAACATTTAGAAAATTTTCACTTCCCCACTGTCCGCTACATTGTGTAACGGACGGACAAGCAGAATGTCTTAACCCAACAAGAAAATTTTCACTTCCCCCACTGTCCGCCACATTGTCTAGCGGACAGACCAGCAGAATGCCTTAACCCTTAACCCAATACTTCTTCCCCCACTGTCCGCTACATTGTGTAGCGGACGAACCAGTAGAATGTCTTAACACAACACTTAGAAAATTTTCACTTCCCCCACTATCCGCTACATTGTGTAGCGGACGGACCAGCAAAATGTGTTAACCCAATAATTAGAAAATTTTCACTTCCCCACTGTCCGCTACATTGTGTAGCGGACGGACAAGCAGAATGTCTTAACCCAAGACTTAGAAAATTCACTTCCCTCACTGTCCGCTACTTGTGTAGCGGACGGACCAGCAGAATGTCTTAACCTAAGATTTAGAAAATTTTCACTTCCCCACTGTCCGCTACATTGTGTAGCGGACAGACAAGCAGAATGTCTTAGCCCAACACTTAGAAAATTTTCACTTCCCCTACTGTCCACTACATTGTGTAGCGGACAGACCAGCAGAATGTCTTAACCCAACACTTGGAAAATTTTCACTTCCCCACTGTCCGCTACATTGTGTAGCGGATGGACAAGCAGAATGTCACTTAGAAAATTCACTCCCCCACTGTTCGCTACATTGTGTAGCGGACGGACCAGCAGAATGTCTTAACCCAACACTTAAAAAATTTTCACTTCCCCCACTGTCCGCTACATTGTGTAGCGGACAGACCAGCAGAATGTCTTAACCCAACACTTGGAAAATTTTCACTTCCCCCATTGTCCGCCACATTGTGTAGCGGACAGACCAGCAGAATGTCTTACCCCAACACTTGGAAATTGTCCGCTACACATTTTGTTTTCCACCTTTCAATCATTCTCAATGAGAGCCAAAAAAACCAAACTCGAATCATCTTCAACGGAAATCAAACAAATCAATCAATCAATAATCTTCAACACAAATCAATGAGAGCTTTCTAAATAATCATAGTTTATTAAAAAATTTTGACAGTGTAATGGTACAATGTCAACTGGGGGAATCATGTTGGGAGGGATTCTCGGCATTTGCCGGATTTACAATATACCTAACCGCTCTAGGCCGGCCTTTCATAATTTGCCAAGCCATTCTATATCTAAAGGTGTCTACTTCTGCTTGGCTCCACACCGCCGCCTTGAGGCTCTCGGACCGGCAAATGTAATCCATGTACATGCAAAGGAAAACGCCGCAGTCCGAAGTGTTACGTTGCTTGGGCCTCCTCTTCTTCAGTCGCGAATCGAGCTTTGGCCGCGCCGGTACAGGGTTACCACGGACACCATTGACCATTGCACAAAATATATTCTGCAAGAAACACAAAACGGCGTAAGACACGAGTTAACATTTATGCCAAGTTACAATAACTGTTAAACAACAATCGTAATATTACCATTGAGTCCAACTGGGCTTTGTACATCTGCAGCACAGGCATAAAGGCGGTATCGTCGTGGAGACTGTCGATCACCGATACGACTTTCTCCACCGGTTCATAGCAAACCAAGTACCAGTGGCTTTCCCCTAAAAATGGGATTAGAAACACGTCGGCAACACTTGCGCTCACTGGACTATCCCTAGCAAGATACGCTCGTAGGTTAGCGGACGGTCTCCACTGGCTCAACTTTTTCTTCCGCCTTTGCTCGACCCACTCATGCCATTCAGACACTAGGAGGCTATGAAAAAAGGCATCAACCAAAAAAATGGCCGGGTACTCGTTCAGCCGCTCCCGACCCCTTTCCTTCAGAATCTCCACGTATGTGGAGATGACACCGTTGTCTAACCAACTCCCCGGAGCCAGGGAGGCCATTTCTCCCCACTCGCAAGTGTAATCCATGCCTTTCGGATGATTCACACTATACAACGCTTTGTCCCGAGGGAAGCCGCTAAAATAACGCTCTTTGATTATTTGGCATTTATGCGGCTTTAGGGGCTTCACTGGATGCCCTTTGCGATATTTCCCTCGGGGGTCGACGGGGGGATATTGCACTCCTTCGGGGGGTCAACGGGGGGATATTGCACTCCTTCGGGGGGGTCGACGGGGGGATATTGCACTCCTTCGGGGGAGTCGACGGGGGGATATTGCACTCCTTCGGGGGTCGACGGGGGATATTGCACTCCTTCGGGGGGGTCGACCGGGGGATATTGCCCTCCTTCGGCAGTAGATGGTCCTGCCCACGGGATAATAGGCAGTGTCTCCGACAGACTGATGTGTCTGAAACCCCAGTCTTGCGTGACTTGACTCTGAGAGAAGGGTTGGGGTTCCGAGTCCAATAACAAAGAGAAGGAGGGTACACTGTAGTCTTCCCACGGCACTTGAGCCTGGCCCATGGTGCTTGGCTGTCCCCAATCACCACCCATTCCCGGTACAGAGGGACCACCATATCCCTGGCTCACTCCCGAAGTCTGTCCCGAGGGATCGGTGTATCCCTCGCTCACATATGGGGGCTGCCACCCCGGATAACCCATTCCCGGGCTGACGCCGGAAGGCTGGCCCGATGCTTGGTGTAAAAAATTCCCGCAGCCATACGCCAACGCATCAGCCTGTTGGCGAAGCTCCTCGCCCATTGCATCCACCAAATCCTTCCGCTCGCGCAACTTCTGGAAGAAGGCGAACGAGGCATTAACCTACATCCAGAGAGATAATAAATAAGTAACTTCATACACAGTTAGAATCATCAAGTTCAATTAAAGCACTTATTGGCCAACTTACCAGATTGTATGCCATGTGCTCATCGATCTGACCCCTAGGGTGGTACTTCTCCCCGCGTTCAAACCTTACTGGAGCTACTCTCCTCCGGGTGATGCGGTAGTACCACCCATTGTACTGTTCGATACTGATCACGGGGTCAGGCTCCGACACAATGGCCGCCAGCGTGTCCTGCCAGGAATCCCAAACCTCAAGTTCTCGTGCGCACAAGTCGTGCGCATTTGCCTTGCCAAACCGAGGGACACCCGGTGGGTTCCTGTTAAGCCTCATATCCGGCGCGCCGGCTGGCAACCCCTGCAGGCACTCAAAATGGCGCATAGCGCGATCTGGCAGCTGCCACTCTGCGACCTCGAAGTGGATCAGGGGTGTGCGTTGCAACCCGGAGAGCGTGAAGACGAACGACTCTCCCACCCGTCGCGCCAAATGTTTGTACGGTGCCCATCGCATCTGGCCAGGAGATAACGAGTCGAGCTCCCCCCGATAGTACGTAATGTTGTGATGGGGATCGTCTCTCCTCTGGTAGTGGCTGTCCTTCCGACTGTACTCCCAGGCGCACAACCGAGGCCACACATTATCGGTTCCGTCCCTACGCGTGGGTGCGCCGGTAGCAAGGTGTTCATAAGACCACACCTGAGAGCAAAGACAAATTAAATAAAGTATCGTCAAATTTTATTGTCAATTCAACCCAAAAAAAAAAGAAACGAGCAAGTAATCAAGAATTGTATGATATACCTGCAATAGCGAGAGACATGCACATATCGCTTTGGAGTCGGGCCTCGTTGCCTTGTGCAATGCTCGGTAGAGGTACGCAAGAGTTGCGGCTCCCCAGGCATAATCCCCAACCTCCAGTAGGTTACCCAACAACGGTAAATATTTGACGCTGACGGTATTCTTCGACGTTGTTGGGAACAGAATTGCCCCCATCACCCACAAGAGGAAAGCTTGTGTGTACAGCACAAGCATCTGATCCGTGTAGTTATCCGGCAGAACCTTGTAGGTATCTACCAACCATTTCAACTTGATACCCCAGTGCTAAATTGATCCTGGGGTATCGAAGTAAAGAAGTCCCTAGCGGTCCTCTTATTCGTTGCTTCGTTGCTTCCGACGGAGGAGCTATTACCGGCCGCCCCGTCACCGGTAACCCTAAGATGAACCCTACATCTTCTAGGGTAATTGTCAGCTCTCCGAGAGGGAAGTGAAACGTATTCGTTTCACTTCTCCACCTTTCAACAAGGGCACCTATTAAGTGCCGGTCAAGTTGTTGAAAGATCTGCCCACGCGTGAAAATCCCAAACCCAATCCCACGCAGTAATCTTTTCTGGGTTCTGTTCAATTTCCATGCTTTAAAATTATCGGATACTTCTACCGTGTTGAGAAGTGCTCTTTCCTACGAATTAATAAATACAATTTAAGCAAATTAAACGATATACAACGTTCCCAAGAATAACAAAGTTGATAAAATAAGTATCTTACTCCACCATCCCATATGAGCGTACTGATATGGTTTGCTTGGTCGTATAATACGGACGGATCTTCTGGTCCAGGGTTGAAATCCATTTTTCGCAACTGAAATTATGCAAAACGGCAAGGTTGGAAGCGTAAACATTCTCAAACATACAACGCTAGCACAGTCAACGCTAGCATGTGATCAGATAATACTCACATAAGTTCACATGCTGTGTATATGCAATGTACATAAATACAAACAGACACGGAATGAGATTTTACAAGTGAAATCACATGAACAAATAATACGCAATACACATATATAATCTATATATGTATAGATACATTGACAAACGCTAGCACAATGCACCGCGCACACATTCAAAATCATGCATAAGCCGCGATAACAACTCTAGATTATGAACAAATAAAGGATTGGTTTGTGAACTTACGTGATTGATTCGTCGAATAAAGGATTTCTTGAGAAGAAATTGCGCCGATCTACTTGCCAACGCCGCTAGAAGAATTGTGAGAAGAAGGAATGAATAGCAGTTTAGAAGGAATGAATAAGGGTTTCGAAGTAAAGAAAGGGAAAAACGGTCCGCTACACTGTCTAGCGGACGGTAGGATAATGACAAAGTAACAGTCGTGCATCGACAGGACTGACATTGACAGAGTCAGTCGTCCGCTACACTGTCTAGCGGACGACTTTTTGGCTGTCAACGTGGACCCAAGAAAGTGGTCCGCTAGACAGTGTAGCGGAGGGGGAAGCAGGGGCAAAATGGTAAAAAGGTCCGTCTGCTACACTGTGTAGCGGACCACTGACAGCGCCGTAAAAATACGTGATCTGGGCCGTCCATCCCGAAGGGATGGACGGTCAGATCGCGCTAGCAAGATCCCCCATTTTGCTAGCGCTATTAACGGATCAGCTCCCATATATATATATATATATATATATATATATATATATATATATATATATATATATACGAGGAGAGCCTATCAAAAAATTTATTTCATGTATTAATATTTTCACAACACAAAATAAAATTTAAAAAAAAAAATAGGCCTAGGCCCGGCCCTAGGCAAGACCTTAGGCCTGATCTTAAGGTTAAGGGCTAGGTCTTGGGCTTGGACAAGGCCTCAATATCCCTGCTTTGGGCCTGGCCGGCTTCCTATAGCCCTAAGGCCGATTGGCCTGGGCAGTCCCAAGCACAGCCCATTGACACCTCTATTCCGTATATGTGATAGAGACCTCCCTGGGGACTTAATTCCTCTCGATATTTGTGATTTTGATGTAATTTTGGTTATGGATTGGTTGGAATCCTATCATGCCTTAGTTGACTTCTTTGAGAAGCGAGTCCACTTTCATCTATCTGATTTGTCTATATATGAGTTTAGGGGTTTAAAGCCTAGTGGGTTGTCCGTTATCTTAGCTATTGCGGCTCGCCGCATGCTTCGCAAGGGCTGTAGGGGTTACATTGCACATGTTCGTGATACTAGTTATGGAGCTTTTGAGATATTAGACGTACCAGTAGTCTGCGATTTTGCTGAGGTGTTTCCTGAGGAGTTGTCGGGGAAACCCATCAATTGTGAGGTTGAATTCACAATTGATTTAGTGCCCACTGCGGCACCTTACCGAATGGCGCCTTCAGAGATGAAGGAGCTAAAGGAACAGCTTCAAGAATTGCTTGATAGGGGGTTTATATGCCCTAGTGTGTCACCTTGGGGTGCCCATGTCTTGTTCGTTAAGAAGAAAGATGGCACATTGAGACTTTTTATTTACTACCATGAGTTAAATAAGATCACCACTTGTAACAAATATCCGTTGCCGTGCATAGATGATTTGTTTGACCAACTTCAGGGAGCGAAGTTTTTCTTGAAGATAGATTTGCGTTCTGGATACTATCTGCTAAAAGTTGGGGTAGAAGATGTGCCAAAGACCGCGTTTAGGACTCGTTATGGTCAATATGAGTTTTTGGTAATGTCGTTCGGGTTGACTAATGCTCCTGCTTCTTTTATGGACCTAATGAACCGTGTGTTTAGACATTATTTGGATCAGTTTGTTATTATTTTCATTGACAACATTTTGGTGTACTCTAAGTTAGAGGATGAGCGTAATGAGCACCTGAGGATTATCTTACAGACTTTGAAAGATAATAAACTATATACTTAGGCTTCGTTTGACAAAAAAATTTTTTTAGTTTTCAGTTTTTAAAGAGCAGTTTTTTAAAAAGCAGCTTAAATTTTTTTTTTTATAAAAACAAGTGGGTGTTTGATAACCCCTTTTTTTTTTGAGGTTTTTTTTTTGGTGTTTGGTAACCCTTTTTATTTTGACTTTTTTTTTTGGTGGTTTGCGGTGGCGGTGGTGGGGCGTAGCGGTGGTCGACAGTGGTGGTGGTGGTGGCCGACGGCCGGAGGTGGCTGCCGGCAGTCACCGGCGGTGGTGGCCGGCGGCCGAAGGTAGCTGCCGGCAGTCTCCGGCGGTGGTGGCCGGCGGCCGGAGGTGGCTGCCGGCAGTCACCGGCGGTGGTGGCCGGCGGCCGAAGGTAGCTACCGGCCGTCTCCGGTGGTGGTCGCCGGAGGCCGGAGGTGGCTGCCGGCAGTCTCCGGCGGTGGTCGCCGGCGGCCGGAGATGGCTGCCGACAGTCTCCGGCGGTGGCTGCCGGCGGCCGGAGGTGGCTGCCGGTGGTCGCCGGCGGCCGGAGGTGGTTGTCGGCAGTCTCCGGCGGTGGTCGCCGGCGGCCGGAGGTGGCTGCCGGCGGCCGGCAGTCTCCGGCGGTGGTCGCCTGAGGTGGCTGCCGGCGGTGGGAGGGTGGTGGTGGTGGTCGAAAAAAAAAAACCAAAAGTGAAAAAAAAAACCAGTTTTTGGAGTTTTTTTTTTTACTCTACAGTTTAAAAACTGGTTTTTTAAATTGAAAAAAAAATGGTTACCAAACGCTCTTTTTTTTTCAGTTTTTAAAACTGAAAAAAAAAAAGGGAAAAAAATTTTGTCAAACGGGGCCTTAGTTTATGAAATACAAGTTTTGGCTTGAACATGTTACATTTCTGGGGCTTGTGGTGTCCAAGGATGGAATAGCCATGGATCCTACTAAGATTATGGTAGAGACCAACTGGCAGAAACCTAATACTGTTACCAAAGTACGAAGATTTTTAGGATTAGCTGGCTACTACCGTTGATTTGTTGAAAGTTCTCAAAAATCGTCGTGCCTTTAACTCAGTTGACTAAGAAGAACACCCGATTTGTTTGGAGCAAGGAGTGTGAAGCTAGCTTCCAAGAACTGAAGTAGAGATTAGTGTCTGTACCGGTATTGACTTTGCTAGCTGGTTCTAGAGGTTTCGTGATTTTTACTTATGCCTCAAAGAGAGGCTTAGGTTGTGTTTTAATGCAGCATGGTAAGGTGATTACTTATGATTTTAGACAGCTTAAACCTTATGAACAGAATTACCCCATCCATGATCTTGAGTTAGCAGTTATGATTTTTTCTTTGAAGATATGGAGGCATTACTTGTATGGTAAGACTTGTGAGATATATATCGATCATAAAAGTCTTAAGTACATTTTTACTCAGAAAGAACTGAACATGAGACAGAGGCATCGGTTGGAGATTTTGAAAGATTATGACTGTTTGATTCATTTTCACCCTTGTAAGACGGATATCGTGGCTGACGCACTCAATAGGAAGAGCACTAGAAACTTAGCAGCACTGATCACTTGTCAACCTCAGCTATTGGAGGATATAATGAACTTGGACCCTGAGATCAGATGGCAAGATGGTGGAGAATACTTGTAGCATTACAGGTACAACCTACCTTGATCAGTAGGATCAAGGAAGCCCAAAATGGAGATTTAGGTATAGCTCACATCATTGAGAATATTCACAGTGGGAAGCCATTTGATTTCAGAATTGACGAGCACGGTGTGGTCTGGTTCCATAAGAGACTTTGTGTGCAAGCTGATTTAGCCTTGAGGAAAGAGTTATTGTTAGAGGCTCATAGTTCTAGTTTCTCTATCCATTCAGGAGGAACAAACATGTATCACGACCTTAAGGAGCATTTTTGGTGGAGCGGCATGAAGTCGGATATAGCAGAATTTGTCTCCCATTGTATAGTTTGTCAGAAAGTGAAGACGGAGCATCAGAAGCCTAGCGGACTGCTTCAGCCACTTGAGATTCCGCAGTGGAAGTGGGAGCATGTAACAACCGATTTTGTGGGAGGCTTTCCAAGAATAGTCAAGGGTTTCGACATTATTTGGGTTATCGTTGATAGGTTGACTAAGACTAGCATTTCCTTTCGATCCGAGCAACAACACCCTTATTTGAGTTAGTTCGATTATATATTGATGAGATTGTAAGATTGCATGGTGTAACATTATCTATAGTGTCAGATCGAGATTCCCATTTCACTTAAAAATTTTGGAGGAGCTTCTAGAATTCTATGGCACTAACCTTCGTTTCAGCATTGCTTATCACCCAAAGACAGATGGATAGTCCAAATGTACCATTCAGACGTTCGAAGATATGCTGAGAGCTTGCATTCTAGACCTTGGTGGTAGTTGGCATAGTCATTTACCTTTAATTGAATTCGCCTATAACAACAGCTATCAGGCAAGTATTAAGATGGCACCATTTGAGGCATTGTACGGGTGGAGGTGTAGGACACCATTATGTTGGGATGAGGTAGGAGAGAGACGGTTATTGGGACCAGAATTGGTGTAGTTGACTACCCAAAAAGTTGATTTGATTCGGGAACGTCTCAAAGCTGCTCAGGACAGACATCGTAATTACACGTCTCATCGTCATCGTGAACTCGAATTTGAAGTGGGTGATCACATGTTTGTGAGAGTTTCACCTTGGAAGGGGTGATGCGATTCGATAGAAAGGGCAAGCTTAGCCCTTAGTTTGTCACGCTATTCAAGGTTTTAGAAAGGATCCGTCTAGTGGCTTACAGAGTGGTGTTACCGCCAGAGTTTTTGCATATTCATAACGTTTTTCATATTTTGAATCTGAGGAAATATGTTCTTGATCCGACGCACATTGTGTCATACGAACCTTTATCAGTTCAGGAGGACCTTTCTTACGAAGAGCAGCCGGTTAAGATTCTTGATCGTCGCGATCAGGTGTTAAGGACAAAGGTCATTCCTTTAGTTAAGATTTTGTGGCAGAAGCATCCTCAGCTTTTTGACACTCAAGGTACGTTCTAAATTTCGAGGACAGAATTCTTTGAGGGGGGGGGGGGGAGGAAGTTATACCCCCAAGAATTTTCTTTTCCTTGTGCGAAATTAATGTTTTGAATAAATAAGTTTGTGGTCTTTTTGTTAAAAGTAAGAAAATGGCTTCAAAATAATTCTGAAATTTTTGGTCGAATGAAACGTGGTTTCATTCGAGTCAAAACTAGAAGGTGGTGATTGTTTTGGAGTGTCTGAAAGATTTAGTCGAACGAAAAAGGGTTTGATTAAAATGAAAAGTATTTTTAAATTAAGATGGAGTAAAGACCGAAGATTTCATTCGAATGAAAAGTTTTCGTTCTAATGAACTCACTTTCGGTCGATAAAATCAGATTTTTGGTCAAATCAAACAGTTTTTGGAAATTTTTTTTTTGAAACTGTCGGATTCATTCGAATAAAAACCATTTTCACCTCTGTCGGATTTGGTTGAATGAAAACTATGTTTCGGTCAAATGAAAACTTGATTTTGTTCCATATAAATAGTTTTCTTACTTTATTTCCTAGCCTTTTGGTTCTCTGTTTCCTTTTCCTTTGCGAGAGAGAGAGAGAGAGAGAGAGAGATAGATAGAGAGACAGACAGAGAGACAGACAGAGAGAGAGAGAGAGATAGAGGCTTGGTAAGTTCGTGAGTTGTAAGGCGGAGCTAAAGGATTTGTATTCTCGAAAGGTTGAGTAAGGTAAGAGTTTACTTTTGAAATTCGAATCAGGGATGGAATGGTTGTTCATGTAAGTCGTTAGTTCTTTTTGAAATCTGAATTTCTTCGAACTGGTTAAGTTATTCTTCTCCCCCTTTTATTTTGAGCTTCGTTATGAGTGACATATTTCTCAATACTATAACTTGTGGAATTCAATTTCTGTCGAAATTGTTTGACCTTAAAATTTGCCATGTTGATATTGTTTGTTTCAGTGATTAATGATTGTCATTATTTTGTAAACACCGCTTATTATTTGACAAGTCCGTTATTTGATAAAGTTATCTTGAAATCTTTGTTTTGGTAACTCTATGAGCCATGTCATAGTGTATGTGACTTATTTTTTACTTACCCACCTGGATTGGAACGTGGGGTAGCTCAGTGAGATGAGCTAGAGAACCCAATCTTACTTTCTGAACCGGCGTCGTATTTCAGTAATGACATATGTGACCACATTCTGAATGGCTCCCTAGTGTCTGTTTTCGTACTCAGATATATTTTGGCATTTGAAATTTGGTCTGACCTTTGTTCCGTTGGAACTTGTGTGCCTCTCTAATCTTGTCTCTCAGATATCTTTGCATTCTTTTGATTGGTCCTTTGAGCGACCTTTCTGGACATTTGGCTCATTCCCTTTTTGTTTTTCCTTTCAGGTGATCAGTAGATGGGACTTTGAGATCGAAGGGCTAGCTGAGTGATCAAGAGTTAGCTGCCTTTGTTTCAGAAATTAGTACCAAAATTTTAAGTGTAATGATTAAGACAATTGATATTGCTTAGGTTTTAACTTTGGAACTCCGTGTCGGAGATTATGGATTGTGTAAAAGCTTTAGACCACAACGTCAGACATTTATGTATTTTGGAAATTATCAGTGCATGCTTCGAATGACCCCTTTGTGGGAGATTTTTGATATTTTGAGGTTTTCTGACTTCGTTTATTTGACATTAACGCTCCGAAAAGTTCGAGGCGCTACATTTTTCTTCTTCTTCTTCCCCTGCTCCCCTATTTTTCTCTCTGTTCTATTCTTCGATCACTATTCCAGAGTTTTCCCTTATTTGCATTTTCTCCCCACAATTTCCTTTCATTAATCCTTTACAATTTCCTTCATTAATCCTTATCCCCTAATATTTTATAATTCATGACACTCGGTCAGCATAAACTTAACTAGGAGGTGGCAACATTCGGACTGACTTCTCCCAGGTTTGTGACACATTTTACAAATTTTAAAAAATTGTACTTTGGTCCCTAAAGTTTTTAAAATTACATTTTGACCACTCTACTTTAGAAAAATTACGATTTAACCCCAAAGCCACACTAATTCCTCATTTAACTCCCGAAGACCAAATTATCATCAAATGACGTTACTTAATAAAATAACACCCTTTATTAATCAAACTCGCCGTTAGACTAATTTTTGATATTCTTGGGGTATCACAGAAGAAATGGTACAAAAGTTCTAAAGAGACTAGCCCCTTTCAAATATAGACAAAAGGCCCTTTTATGGATGCTTGACTAACCGGAGTGATAAAGATAACTTTTGAGTCTGAGATCTTAGATAAAGTCAGAAATTTGATTGAAAGGCAGATTGGATAAAAGTCAACTAACTAAGAGTGTGTTTGGAACCATGAAATCCTCAAATTTTATTGTTTGGAACATTAAAAAAAGGAATTGGAATTGGATTTCATGAGATTTAACTGGATTTGTTTCTATACCGTGAAATCCGATGAAAAGTGGTCGGATTTCATAGAATTTTGATTTACTTGAATTAAAAGTATTTATTTATCTATTTTACCCTTTTTCAGGATTTCTCCAACAATGAACCTACCACCACCATCTTCATTGTCGCTACTGTCACACCACTTTTACTACCACCACCGGCACCACGACTATCACCACCATTGGCACCATTACTACCACCAATGCTGCCACTACCACTGTCACCACTACTGTCGCCACTACCACCATTTCCACCACCACTACCACTATCGCCGCTGCCACAACCACCACTAACACTACCGCCACCACCACTACGGCCACCACCACCGCCACTGCATCCTTCACCACCACCACCACCAATACCGCTAGTACTGCCACAACTACCACCGCTGCTGCCACTACTGCCACCACCACCACACTGCCATTGCCACCACTACTGCTACCACCACCGTTACTGCATCCCCCAGCACTACCGCCACCGTCATCATCGCCAGTACTGCCACAATTACCACCATTGTCACCACTACCGCCACTGCCACCACTTGTACCTCTAGTACTACCACAACTATCACTATCGCCACCACTATTGCCACCACTACCACTAATGCCACCACCACCATTGTCATCTCCACAACCACCAATAATACGACCACCAGCACCATCGTCGCCATCATTACTGCCACCACCACCACAATCACCACTGCCACCACTATTGCCACCCCCGCCATCACCACCACTACTGCCATCATCGCTACTGCCGCCACCACCACCACCACAACCATCACCACTATTGCCACCACCACCATCACTGTCGCCACAACCACTACCACCACCGCTGCCAACATCACCATTGCGACCATCGCTGCGACCACCGCCACCACTACTGCTACTGGCATCACTACTGGCGTCAGTTGATGACCACCAGTTACACCTTGTTACACCTCAATATCACCACTACCATCACTTGACCACCCCACCGCTTCCACCGTCGATGTTGCCTTCCTGTGCGATGCTATCGCCACCACCACTACCACCACCGGTGGTGACACCAGCACACTTGAAATCACTTATCGTAATTTTTTTTCATCGTAAGTTAAGGATATAATTATCTAAAAATTTATTACCTTTCCATTTCCTCTATTCGCCAAACACAAAATTGGAATTCCGTGATTTGAATTCTCTTTCCTTCCAAACAAAAAAAGTGAATTGAATTCCAAATTTGAAGTCCAAATCCTAAAAGAATTAGTTCCAGATGGAGCGATAAGCGGTTTATTGAAAAACGGCCGGTTCATCCCATATTTTATCCGCATTTTAGGACATTATTTGTCTCTAATTCGATAATTATTTCTAATTAACAGATGTGATGTACTAGATTTAGGGAATTATCTTCACAATTCATATAAATCAATGAGATTCACATGCATCAGAGAATAATCTCAAGATATAGGTGAATTTTCTAACCAAATCATGATCTTCTAACACGGACTGGAGTTACACTGAACTAGACTGGACTTATCCAAACTAGACTGGACTTGACTATTTATTGGACTAAATAAAATATATAATATTGTTTGACTTGCACCCACAGTAATGATATATTTCAATCAATAATAAGCCCAATAATAATTAATAATTAAAAAACTACAAAAATTGAATATCTACACTAGTTATTCATGCGAAGACATTTAGCGACACTCTCGAATTGCCTGCGATCACACAATAGACCGAAAAATGTTTTGTCGCACCGCCGTATGGCAAAGGGCAGCTTCACGGTAGTGGAAGGATGCAACAATTAGCACCTCTTCTTGGTAATTTCTAAGTGAAACTCTTTTCCCTGTTTTCATTTTCTAGTTTTTTGCATGACACAAGTGACAATTAGATAATTAAAATTGGAAAGAGTTGTGGTTTAAAATAGAATGTAGCAGCAACTGGGAGTTCTTTCGAGGATAACATTTTCGTTGCTGAGAATGTCAATCAAATTACTACTTAGACAGTGAGGTTCAAGATGTTATTAAGAGGGAAAATAAGTCTAAGGGCGTGTTTGATAAAACTGAAATTTAAGTACTGAAAACTTAAGTGCTGAATTTGTACAACTGAAAATTTTAAGCTACTGAATTTTAAGCACTGAAAAAATTTGGTCTTGACTGCAATTTAAGTGCTGAAGTAGTTTATTCTGTTTGATAAAAAAACAACTGAAACCTAAAAACTGTTAGTTTGACACTAATATCCTTTTGCTCTACTTTTTGAAACTTTATGAACCTTGTTATATTATTGCACATCTCACGTATTATTATATCAATAATGGAGATTCCAAATCCAATTTTCATGCGTAACATTAAAACATAAAAGAAAATTCAAATTAGTCACACGATAAGAATTAACAATAATGTAGATAGTCAAAAGTCATATTATTACATATATGAACTACAACCTCAAATTAAACAATTGAGTTGCAATTGCTCCAGCAAATTCACCATAAAGTTTTGATCAGCTTGTCGTGCTTCTGCTCCCATATCTACGGCATTTTCGTGTTGGTGAGCTGTATCTTCAAGAATATCTTCATTGTCAAATCGCTCAAAAAGATTATCTGTGATAATCGTCTTTCGAAGGAAATTATGTATCGTTGCACATGCAATAACAATATTCCTTTGTACTTGAAAAGGATACGATGGCATCCTCTTCAATATTAGGAAACAAGCCTTAAGGACTCCAAATGAACGCTCAATGACATTTCTCAATCTAGCATGTGCATGGTTAAATCGTTCATCCTTTGTTCTTGCACGATGACCTTGTGCAAAGTCCGCCAACCAATAATGCACATTGCGATAAGGTTCCATAAATCTACGAGTATGTGTATGTGCAGCGTCACATAAATAGTACTTATCTGCAATAAATTTATTTATTTCAACAATTAGTACTTGTTTTCAAATGAATCTCAATACTATATAAGGCACCATATTTCAATACCTGGGGGCGGAAATGGAAAATGATTAGCAGGTTCCCGCATAGTTTCTATTGAGAACCTTGAGTCATGTGCCACTCCTTCCCAACCAGCCCATATAAAAGTGAAAACCATATTAAAGTTGCATATGGCTAGAACATTTTGGTGACATTCACCCCTTCCTCTTCCTCTATATCGTACTTGCTGATCAGGGGGTACGACAACATGAATAAGCATACCATCTAATGCACCCACTGCACCCTATAAAAAGAAAAGAAAAGAACACAATCACATAATTTACAAGTGGATACTAAATTACGTCTATAAGCATTTTCGTGTAACAAAATCTAACTTTGTATTTGTACCTGAAACACATGTTTGAGTCGACGATGGTGCCGAATCTGATTGGCATTAGGATTATATGTAGTAGGAACAATCATTTCCTTGGAAAATTTTAGCATTGCCAATAACACCTCGTGAAAATATCTATGCACAGTATGTGTTGAATGGTTGAATCTTCTTTTGACAAAACGGGTTCTTGTGTTATGGCTCAAAATTACCAAGAACATTGCCATCTTCTCCCGTATGGAAACATAACGACTATCCTTTAGCCATCCTCGAGTGCGAAAATGATCACAAATATTCAAAAACGCTTGTTTGGGCATCCGCAAAATCTCTTGAGAATGAGCAGGATTTCTATTTATTATCTCATCCAAGTATCCAGCTCCACTTAGCGAAGAATTTGTATCTGGCCTTCTCTTAAAACGTCTTTGTTTCAAAATTTTCATTATGAGGATGGTTGCAACAACTCTTAGGGCATCCTTTTGATTCGTAGTCACCATTATGTTCTGTGTTTAAGGACAATATAAGTAGACAATAATGTATAGTGGATAATTAGCACAGTAAATGACAAACATGACTATAATGCTCACACATCACAAAGCAACATTATCCAACATCGTAAAGAAAATGGCCATTGTAATGACTAAATGACATATAAATGTCAAGAATCGCGCTCCGAAAAGGACACAAAAAAACAAAAAAAAAGATAGTTTGTAAACTTCCTACTAGTCCAAAAATCATTCTATGAACGCATTCCTAATCGAAACACTAAACTAACCAAGGACACTTCACAAAAGTCCTAATTTTTTTTCATTCATTTGTATCCAATTTTTTCTAACTTCTTCTGGTGTTTGACTGAGCTTCATCCACCGTTCTCTGTATGCTTTACTTTCACAAGACAAATGTTGCATGCAATGATGTATAAGTAGTCAGTCATTGGTAACATTTGCATCTCATTTAAAATACGGTTGTACTCCTCCATGCCTAGCCCTTCTGATTTCTCCGAAGTTTTAAGAACCGCAACTAATTGGTTATCAAGCTTATTAGATTTTTCCTTCTTATGGCGTTTGACTTTTGATTTCGGTACATCGGTTTCCAAATCAAGTGTAAGAGGCATATCAGAGTCGTCGTCTACAAGTATCTGAGATGATGACCCACCATCGATAGGCAACCCATCCTTTGATGGACCCCAAGCTTCCTTCCCAGTTGCTCCGATACCGTCAAATAATGCTTTCATCTCAT
The DNA here is from genome assembly GCA_033070095.1 of Escallonia herrerae. Lineage (NCBI taxonomy): Eukaryota > Viridiplantae > Streptophyta > Magnoliopsida > Escalloniales > Escalloniaceae > Escallonia > Escallonia herrerae. The sequence goes on along the minus strand of JAVXUP010000954.1, from coordinate 221,355 downwards.
TTGCATACTGTAGTCCATCACATTGAAATTGTTTTGCATCTGGATTTGCTCGTCATACAATGTGTTTAAAATTTAGTTACACATAAATAATTTTTCATATTTCTATAAATATATCTTAGGGTTAACAAAATTGTACCTTTATGTAGTCATCCCATTCATCTGGGCTCCAGTTCACCTTGTTTGTCATGGGATCGTAACCATTTCTAGTCTTTTCAATTAGTTTGGACCATACACCATATTTTTGTTTCAAATAATTCCACTGGTTTTTTAGTTGTTTTTGATTAAGAACAATACCCTTATTCTCCTTAATTTTTTTTAATTAGAGTATCCCACGACGCCTTCTTCAAACTACCTCCAGATTTTCCACCTTTCGCTACTTCTACAAGGCATGCATCTATGAAAAATTTATGTAGTTCTGGATCCTTCCAGTTTGCTCTAGAACCGTCACTAGAAGCCATTCCTATACAAGTATTATAGCATTAGTAGTAGTAGCAATAGTAGTATGGTTTACAAGAAATATTGCTCATACATTTTTCAAGGGAAAAAATAATCAAAAAATGATACCGCTATTTTTATACACTTATCATACAATAAACATGGTGCCCGGTCTCTTTCAATAACAAGTATTCAATAATGTTGCTCCAAAATTTGTTGCTTTTGTTTGCTAACAGCAGTAAATACTGCTACTAATGTTGCAATGTGCATGCATGAAGATTGGGTAGTGAATGTTTTGTTCAAGTACAATGTGACCATATTCATTTGTTGATGACTGGTCCATAATATGGAAAGTTGTCGATGTAGTCTCCTCTCGCATAATTATGAAAGAGTTTTGTGCTACCACTGCTTATTACATGTCAATATAAACAATTTTATCGCGTCTATATTAAGGATCTATTAATTCCTAAAGACAGAAGAATATATGAGATAGCAAAGCTGCCCATTGTCCTACGTGCCAAACACCAAAACCTCTATGGCAACTCTGCGTAGACAAAATTCAGTAGTTAAAACAAAGAGCAAAGGAAGGAGTCACCATAGGTAGATTGCCTGGCATATGATGTCAATAGGCCAGTGCACACCCACTTTAGCCTAATGGGATTGTAGAAGCAAGAGAAATATCATGAAGCTCCTGAGGCATTTGAGCACTGTAGTAAAACTTCTAGAAATCCTTGGGCATCACACCTTTAAGAAGGATAAAGCTCAAGGAATCACTCCTACATAACCTTACACATCGGAGCTAACATTCTTGAGCATCAACCCAAGAGCAAGATGCATTGCACCTCCCAGAAACATAAAAGACTAAAATCTCTAAGCATTGGCAATTGGGCAGAAGAAACTCAATCATCTCCATCTCAAGCCTAATATCCCTGACAGAACACAGAGCGAATCTATTCACTTAATTATGTATTTTCTCTCTTAGCACCGGCTCTTCACCTTATCATGAGTCCCTTGATATACAAGAACATATTATATATGTTCTTATCTTCCGCTGCCAAAAGCTAATATATGTTCTAACTTCTAAGAGGTTTTGATCGCTTTTACATAGACAGATATACATGAGCAACTAAATGGGTAAAAGGAAGTGCCTTCTGATCGGATGTCACCATGATTCCAACATGGGACTACCCAATAGTATTCATCCCTTCTAACACCATGATTCCAACATTAGACAACTCATACAAGTATCACACCTTTAAAAATTGCCTCGGGTGCAAGCACACCGATGCAAGATGCAAATCGCACTGCCATATGCAAGATGCAAATCGCACTGCCATATGCAAGGTCGATCCAAACAATATCAGAAAATCGATCCAATATGAAGAGGCAGGAAAATCGATCCAATATGAATTGAAAAAAAAGCCCTAATTACATTCACAAATCAAGCGACATCCATGTCGAAACACCATGAAATCATGCACCTTTAGTACCGTGAAAAGAGAAGAAGAAGCGGTGAATCAGCAAGGAAGAAGAAGATGAAGCGGCAACGGCACGACATCGAGCAGGTGAAGATAGATCGGGAAAAAGAGAAGGCAACTGGGGCAAATCTGTCCTTTATTAGCAAAATCTTTTAATCCCAAATCATTGACCATGTTCAATGATAAGTGATAAGTCGTTATGGGTGACTTAAAATATTGGTCTTCAATTAACATATCACTTATTATTTTCAGTGCTAAAAAAAATGCGTTACCAAACACACTTAATTTAAAATTACTGAAAATTTTCAGTTTTAAGTGCTGAATAGTATTATCAAGCACACCATAACATGCCTTTGTAGTAACAAAATTTATGTATAGCATGCTTTTTCGCAACGCTGTGTAAGTTTTTTCTGGCAATAAAACATATATTCCATTAAGAGATAGATGGCTACAGGGCGGCTTTGAAGACAGTTTCAAGGACAACCATTTCTTCACTATGTATTTTAGCTTTTCAAATTTTTACCTATTTTTCTAAAACTGTCCTGCCCCTAAATTTATTAAAAAGTGATTATCACACTACACTTCTCACGACTCACACTTTACTTTACTGGCAAAAATCATTAGTGTCATACTTAGATCCACAAAAAACAAGTATAACTATTGAAAATTGGACTACAATTATCCATCTATAACTCATAAGGTGCAGATGCTCATCCTTGCTGCCAATAACTAACAAACCTCAAAATTAAAATCACTAAAGACAAAATGGGTTAATTCAAGTCTAAACAGGAAGAAGTTTTCAATGAAAGAGAAAAGGATTCCATTTGAATCAAAGAAGCAGCAGAGGTATGTTGACAAAATGGAGCCAAACCCTAATCAATATTTAATTCAATGCTGAAAGAAGAATCGAATTTAATTTAAAACAACCAGCAGAGACGATGAAACGCGACTTAGCCTGAGTCTATAACCAGCTGATGCGCAAAATTGTAAGAAATTAGACATAAACTAACAGCAAATTTAAGCCAGAAGCAGAAGATGATGAAATGTGATTGCTAGTGTTCTATCTGCAAATCAACTGATGTAAGTTGGAGAAAAGATAGTCTTAGGTTGTGTGTGTGTGTATGTGTAGCGTGTGTATGGTGAGATAATAGATCGAAGAGCAAAGAACAAAAGACGCAATTTCGTGTGTGCGTCTGGTGTGTGCAAATGGTGCCTGCTCCTGATGTTTGTGTGTGTTCTTTGGGTGGGGGGGTGGTCTGTTGTTTGTGAGTGTGCCTGGTGTGTGTGTGTGTGCGTGTGTGTGTGTGTGAGAGAGAGAGAGAGAGAGAGAGAGAGGCAATTTTGGGAAGAGGGTAACGTGAGTCGTGGCATAGCCGAAAGAAATGATAAAAAGGGATACTGCTGTAGTATGGCACTGCCTAAATGACTCTTAGCCACTTGCGATGGATTGGATTTGGCGCTGAGATTTCGCGGCCCTTTTTGGGTGTAATGTTTTGAGCTATGTGTAGAGCCAAAACAAAATTTCACGACTTATAGCAGCGGGTCATTTTAGCCGCTATTATATATGGTGTATACAAGGGGTTCTTTTCGCCGTTGGTATAGAGCGCTGCTACATAACATTTTACTTGTAGTGTGTGTAGTCACTAAAGATGTCTTCGAACTTGTCACTAAGAATATTTGGTGATATTCGATTGTTTTTACCCGGTGGATTGTGGCCTTTGCTACAACGTTAATTGTTGCAAATTATTCTTCCCGAAGGAACCATGTTAAATCCTGTTTTAATTGTCCGTGTAAATAATTGGTTTGTTTATATGATTATTCCCCTTGATTTGGGAAATTTGCCACAATTACACCCATCACCTTAGCTTCAAGTAGATATTTAGTGGCATAACACTGAGGAGCAGACCAGCTTTAGCACCAAATTCCAAATTTTAAGCCCCACAGCTCCATGAAAGCAAACAAACTACATCGTCATCTTCTAATGATCGAAATGCTAAGTTCGTTATCAAATGGCCTAATCACCTACTTTTGCAGTCACCACCATGATACACAATAATGTGTATCTTTAACAATCAAGCAACACTATCACACCATTTAATGTCGCTTCCAATCACATCACCACTCTTAAGTTGCGCTTACTTGCTTTGTTTTTTGTTCAAAACTACTCCATCGCTTGATACACATTATTAAGCTTATCGTACGATAGTTTAACTTCTTTTTTTGGTGAAAGGTTAAACATACTATTAAATTCAAACAGTTACAACCATGTTCCTGTCTTCTTCCAAAATAGAAAGTAAATTGGACAAAAATGAAACCAAGCCAAAAAGGTTGTAAGTAAAGGCAATTGCTGCAAGGTTATGGGCTACCAGGTTCTTTCCTCTGGGAATGTGTGCAGCTTCCCAGCAGGGTACCTTTGCCAAAGAGCATAAATTTCATGGAAGGTGTTCCTGCATCTCCATGGTGGGCTGGAAGGGTGATCTTTGATGAGATTGATAATTACTACAACATCCTCTTCTAGGATTTCATGGTTCATCATTAATTCTATTGCTTTCTTGATGGCCAACATATTATAAGGCATGTGATAGCCTGACATATTATCAGGTTCATGTTTTACAAGGTCTTGGAATTCAAGTTGCTAGCTTGCATCTAGGTCGATTTGCATTTGCACTCTGTCACATTTGTAAACTTGATATATTTCAATTTGTCGATCATAGATTTATGACATTTATTGACTTTTCTTGCCTCCATTTGCAACTAGGAGGCGGTGCTAAAGCATCATAGTTGTTTTATTCTTAAGATTTTACAACAAATGGTATCGAGGAACTTAATATTTTTTTTTGTTTTTTGTTTTTGCTAAGTATGGGAAATGAAAAACTTTGATTGGGAGAAGATGCTTACAGGATACCCTTTGGGGGATTCTTACGACGTTGACTTTTACATAAAGTAGAAAATTGTCAATGCATGCTGTAAATGGATAAAATAAAGAAGGAAAAAGTTGATGTCAAGGAAGTGGGTTCATAGCTACATGGAGGTACAACAAATGATATAGTCCAAGTCAGCTGCCAGATATATGGTAGTGAGACACAGTGAGGGTGAAAAAAAGGCAGAGAGCAAGGCTTTCTAGACAAGCCGTGAGGAATGGCAGTGCTCTGGAGATGAGGGCTGAATTAACAGAGCTTATAGTCAACAGTTCAAGCTAATGTCCAATGTTATGGTCCAATTGTATTTCTCTCCTAGAACTCAGTAGCTCTGGATTTTAAAGTGAGAGTAATTTTTTCAAAATAAGAACTGTGTCCAAAATGAAGTCCAAAGTCCTCTATTTGTATGCAAAAGTATGACTGTGTCATCAGCTAACAAGTGTCTTCCCCTAGGGGTGACATGTCACCAAGGATCCACAAATGACAATGCTTCTTTAGACTGTTAGTTTCCATATTCCAGTTGCCTGCCCCACACAGCATCGTTCTGCCTATGTTGAAAGTCTGACCACACAGCATCGGCATGATAAGAGAATGCCATTGCCCTAGCTTCCGGTCCAAAGCCTTTATTGAATCCCACGAGCATGCGTCAAGAGACACGAAGAGAAGTTGAGAGTGGTGGGGGAGGGTCCCTAGGCCAGACTGTCAGACGAACTAGGTCCGCTGCCCTTTGAGGACCTGCTTCCATCTTAGAGTGACCCAAGGGTCATCATCTTGGAGGTGCCAACGATCATCAATAACATGAGTGCAACGTGGTCACAACTCAGGCATGCAAGCCACCCCTGGCAGAGATAGTGTCTTTGAGAGTGAGCCTATCTCAATGTGAAGGGTCCTCATGCAAGAGTACTACGAGCGAAGCCCCCTTGGAATGCTGCACACTTCGGAGAGTGGATCGAAGCATGTTCCACGTCCAAGGCAGGGGTGCCTAGTGTGGTGAATAGATGGACCAACACCAAGGGGCAAGGTAGTATGCCAGAGAGTCAGGGGTGAGGGGTGACAGTGCTAGTAGCACGATGCATGAGCGTAGCGGTGCATGGAGTGCTGAGAGCGGCACATGGGCATAGTGGAGGGTATCGCGGAATAGAACATGGTGCCATAGGCACATGGCATGAAAGCGGTGCACGGGTGCGAAGGCATTTGTTGCAAAATAGAGCATGCTATTACGGGCACGTAAGATGAAAGCGACTCACAAGTGCGGTGATATCTGTCACGAAAGTAGGTGTCATGCTAGAGGCACGTGACACATGAATGGTGCACAGACACGGCAATGTCTATCATGAAAGTGGGCATCGTGCCAGGGGCACGTGACTTTTTAATAGCGCATGACGTGGTGACGTCTATCACGGTAGTAGGCGTGGTGCTGGGCATGCGACGTGTGAATAGCGCATGAGGGCAGAGTTGGTGTGCAAGCAATGACAACAGCTATTACGGAGATGACGCATGGGTGAGGGCTACGATTATCGTGGAGTCGCACAGACATAATGGCAATGGTAATGATGCTGACAGCGCACAGGTGAGGGCGACGATCATCCTAGAAATAATGTGCGGAAGAGGGCAATGAATGTCACCTAAAGAGGGAGATGGGGGTTAAAAGGGGAAGATGAAGGCCAACCCATGGGGGAAGGACAAGGCCAACCCCTAAAGGAAAGGATGGAGGCCGACCCCCAAGGGGAAGTTCAAGGCACATCGACGTCGCTCACTTAGTGACGAGGCATCACAAGCGCATTTCTGTAAGTTGCGTAAAATTAAATTTCTTAATAAGGAAGAAACATAAGAACAAAAATCACATGACCGAGCATGCATCGCTTTGACCGTTTTGCGAGAGTTGAAACTTGACCATTAACAACTCTTCCCATGCACATAATTGTTCTTTCATAACTTGAGGTTTTGCAAAGCAACCTCCTTGCAAAGATATCTTTAACCAAATTCAATCCTTCAGGTAGTGTCCAACAGCTTGGTGGTAAGCACAATAGTTTGGTCGGGCATTGTCTGCTTATGCAGGATGTGTTCTTATTGGTGGAAGATGAAAGTTGTCGTTATGCTCAGCCCATTCTTTCAATAGCTCTCTAGCAGTCTTAAGATCAAAAAGGTATTTGGGGTAGGGGCTCCTATTGTCTTCTTTTGTTAGGGCATCGATTCCCTTCCTGGGACTGACGCTTACGGTCATTGTAGTAGTTGTTGTCGTTGTTACAATTGGTCTGAGTCTTAGATGGGTTTGTCGTGGCAAGAAGGGCATTCTGGGGAGAGGCTTCAATGGCTTAACAGGGCCGACCGACTCGTAAGTGAGACGAGCTATCTCCTTGTGTTGACCCCGAGATCTCAACTACATGTTGTCAATGTGAACATGATATACATCAATCATGCTCTTGATGCATATGAGAACTTATGTCTCATCCTTGCTAAAATCACTACATTCAAGGCACTTGAGGTGGAAGCGATCTACAAATTTGTTTAAGTTCTTCCTGGGGTTTTAACAGATGCCAGCAATGTCAAAAATGGTGACTTTTTCAGCCTTGTAATGAAATTTTTTGAAGAAGAGTCACACCATGTCATTCTATAAATGGACAGTCCCTTTACTGATCTACTGATACCAAGTGTAGGCAAGGCCTGTTAGGGACTTATGAAATTCCCTAAGCTTTAAACTATCTTTCGGACCATAGTGCTCTAAAGAGCCTGAAAATATGGTTAAGTGCTCATCGGCGTTACCTTCACGTCCGTCGAAGAGCACGAAGGTTGGTTGCCTGTACTTGAGTAGAGAGGGCATTACAGAGATGTCACTGGCACAGGTGCATGGTCAGTCAGCCAAGTTAAGGAGTCAAGCTCAGAGTTCTTCGATAGGCGGTGGATAATGAAATTTAAGTTAGACTTGGTGACATAATGAGGAAAGAGCTCCTCGGAGCCTGATGGGATGTGGTGACCTGAAGGGGCGTCATGAGTCTCTGTGCCCCCTGATGGAACAACATGGGATACGGGGATAAGAGAAGGTTTCTGATATGTGATAAGAGCTGGCAGCGACACCTGTTTAGGAGTGTGGGTGGCCAAACGAGACATGTCCATCCCCTGGCCAGTGGTTTGGTGTTGGTTAGCAGGATAAAAGTTGGGCATTATCTCAATGGTGTCATGTGTTTTGTGAGGAACTTCGAGCTAGCACGGGGCGAGATGGTGCGACGGTAGGGATATTTTGCTACAGCACTAGTCCAAAGTCTATATCAAGTATGCAGAGTGGTACCACAAAATGAGGCACAATTGCTACAAGTTGTAAAGATGTTGCGAGCCCTAAAGCCAAGGATCTGAATGGTTGAGACGATGGTGGTCACGACATTTGGACCTGGGCGATATCTAGGGCTGGCCTAGGCCCTGAAGGCTGGATTTGAAAAGCAGCTTGCTGAGAGGCTAGGGCTTATACAAATTTCTGCATCTCTATGATGGCGGTCATAAGAGTGGACTGCGAGTCCTGTATACTGGCTATGGTTAGGTAAGCTATTGAACAGCTGCGTTAACAATAACTTGCACATTGGATGCGGTGTTGTTGATTGATTTTAGAGTCATATGGCACTAGTCTGCTTCTGGTCATCAATGTGATGCTCATTAAATAGCAGGGTTCAGGCTTTGGCTGGTTGTCTGGGTAGCTTTTCATTGTAGAGGCATGATTGCTAAGTGTGTCACACAAGTAGACTGTACTATGATGCTTACCTCCCGAACAGAGTTGTCAAAATTATGTCAAGGAAATGGGTTTGTAGCTATGTGGAAGTGCCATGAAGGATCAGTCCGAGTCAGCTGCCAGATGTAAAGGAGTGGGATGCAGTGAGGGTGAAGTAGGGTCAGAGAGGAAGGCTTCCCATATAGGCCATTAGGAGTGGCAATGCTGTGGAGACAAGGGCTGAGATGAACATGACTGAAAATCAACAGTCCAAGCTAACGTCCACATCATAGTCCATTGTTATGGTTCAATTATGTCTCTCTCTCTAGAATCGAGTAACTTTGGATTTTAGAGTGAGAAAGTGATTTTGTCAAAATGAGAATTTTGTATAAAATGAAGTCCAAAGTCCCCTACTCATAGGAAAAAGTATGCCTATGTCATTAGCTGACACGTGTCGTCCCCTTGGGAATGACACATCACCAGGGGTCCACAAATGCTGGTGCTCCTTTGGACTGTCAGTTCCTATATTCGTGCTACCTGCCCCACACAGCGTCGCTCTGCTTGTTTGAAAAGACTTACCACACAGCATTGGCATGATCAGAAAGCACCCTTGCCCTAGCCACCAGTCTAAAGCCTTTACTGAATCCCATATTAATGCGTCAAGAGATGCAGAGAGAACCTAACAATGGTGGGGGAGGGTCCCTATACCCGATTGTCAGGCGGACAAAGCGCGATGCATCAAAAGACCTGCCCTCGTCTTGGAGTGAAATGGGGTCAATGTCCTGGGGGGGCGCCGATAATCACCAATAATGTGTGTGTGATGTGGTCACAGTTCAGGTGTGCCTAGTGTCATGCAAGTTGCCTCAGGCAAAGGTAGTGTCTTTAAGAGCGAGCTTATCCCGCTGCAAAGGGTCCTCACATGGGAGCACCATGAGCAAAGCCCATTGTAATGATGCACTGTGGTGAATAGATGGACCAACGCCGGGTCGTGGTAGTGTGCTAGAGAGCCAGGGAGCAAGATTCTCTTAGTAGCGCGGCGCGTGAGCACGATGGTATGTGGAGTGCCCGGGAGCACATATCAGGGGAGAGGTGGATGGGCACAGCGAAGGGTGTGGTAGAATACAACATGGTGCCAAAGGCCCATGCCATGAATGTGGTGCACGGGTACGGCCACGACTGACGCAAAATAGAGCATGGTGGCAAAGACACGTAAGATGAAAGTGGCACACGGGCGCAATGACATCTGTCATGAAATTGGCATCATGCTGAGGGCACGTGATGCATGAACGGTGCATGGGTGTGACAACGTTTGTTAAGGAAATATACATCGTGTCTGGGGCACGTGACGTGTGAACAGCGCATGGGCGAGGCGATGCCTATCGCGAAAGTGGGCATCATGTCGGAGGCATGTGACACGTGAACGACGCATGGGGGTGGCGACATTTTTCATGGTGACGGCCATCCCAAAGACGGCACGTAGATGAAGATGATGGTCATCGCACGGGCGAGGGCGACGGTCATCGTGGAGACAACACGAGGGAGAGGGCGACGGATGTTGCTTGAAGGGAGAGATGGGGGTTAAAAGAGGAAGAGCAAGGCCAAGGCCAACAACCCTTGGCGAAGGCTGAGGCATGCTGACGTGGCTTACTTAGAGAAAAAAAAGGGGCTCGACGACAAGGCTTGACGAGCGCACTTCCATAAGTTGCGCAAAATTAAATTTTTCAGTAGGGAAAAAACACAAGATAGGAAAATAAGAACAAAAAAGCACGTGACTTGAGTATGCATCACTTTGACCATTTCGGGAGCGTTGAAAATTGACTATTGATCACTACGGTTGCATGTTATTCAAAACGGAAACCACCGTGGGCCCATGGGTGCGGCCAAGATAGGTTGGGAACAAAAGTTACTCTAGGACCTTTGTAAGAATGCATACAAGCTCTCTACTCTTTTCAGGTGGTGGTATCTCACTTCGTCATTTGTCAATGGTTGTACATCTTTCACTATCTTTCCATCGGGAAGTTTGCACCTCAATCTATCTCTCTTTAATTTGCTTCTTTACGCGTAGCGAGCTTGCTTGTGATGACAGGTACTAATAACAATGATAGTATTGTCTGTCTTATTTTAATAGTTTGAGCTTTTTAGAATATCTAATTACCTAACATACCCGTAGGTCGAATACCTTCTCTTGGATAGAAAGAGACATAGGTTTGACCTTGCGTGTGAACAATTAAGGCGCCTTAAGTATTTATATATAAAAAAAGAGACAGTGAATGGTGAATAAATTATTTTATCAAAGTCGTACTTTTGAGAAACATTTGATAGAGAGAAAGCATGAAGTACAAACTTTTATGTGCTGAAACAAATAGCCAGACATCTTTAGGTAGCGTTTGGTAACACTTTCAGTTTTGGTTTTCAATTTCCAAAAAAACAAAAACCAAAACTAGTTTAAATTTTTTTTTACAAAAACAAGTGGGTGCTTGATTATCTAGTTTTTATTTTGGATTTTTCTTCTTTTGGGTGTTTGATTACCCAGTTATTATTTTGAGTTTTTTCTTTGGTGGTGGTTTGCGGTGGCAGTGGTGGGGCGTGGCGGTGGCCGACGATGGTGGTGACTTACCGCCGGTGGTGGATGGTGACTGGCGGCCGCCGGCGTGACTGACAGCTACCGGCGTGACTACCGGCCGCTTGCAGTTGCCGGCGGTGGGCTGTGGCGGTGGGCGATGGCTGCCGGCAGTGGGATGGTTGTGGTGTGGTGGTCTCAAACTAAAAACCAAAACTGACAACCGAAACTCATTTTTGGAATTTTAAAAAATAGCTCTGGTTCAAAACCTAGTTTTTTTAACTAAAGAAAAAAAATGAAAAATGTGCGCAAAACGCATTTATTTTCTTCAGTTTAAAAAAGTGAAGAAAAAACTGGAAAAATAAACTTTGTCAAATAAAGCTCGTGTTTCACTAAAAACTGCAATTTTGAAGACAAATATATGCTCTCAAGATAAAACCAATTTGCAGATGCTAGGGAAATTTGTACATCCATATTTGTCATTGCAGTTCCAAACCTCGACTCCATTTTGATTCAGTGAGTTATCTCTCTCTCTCGCCCTCTGTGTGTGTGCGCACGTCTCTCTTTCTTCCTGGGGTGACAGCCAAATCGTTGGGTAACAACTGCAAATTAAAAACTGTGATATATATGTCGGTTTCCCAAAACACGTCGTCCATTTGAAGTAGTGCCCTAATTGGCCAATTCATTTAACTCCAGCATGCCACTGCTGGTATGTTCAACTGGGATCAAGAAAGAGACTCAACACGTACTAGTCCCTCACTAGTCTCGGTTACCCGTCTCTATCTTTTTTGTCTCCATGAGAACTACATTACTTGAGACATACACTTATTCTCGATTTTGCGGCAATGTGATAGAAGAGTTGATGAACTCCCTTCTTTCTATTCACTCTTATTATCATTTCACTTCAAGCTTTCGCTCACATTAACTTGGATATGCGAACAATACAGGGTACTTGTGTCACGACCCGAACCCACAGGTAAGGCCGTGAGCTAGGCACGTGACCGGCCGCAGACCCAATAGACTCCAATTTAGGGCTCTGCCAGGCCTTACTCGCTAAAACCTGTACACAATTCTAAAATCATACATTAACTAACACCATAACATGAATTTCTAAAGATGCCCTTACAACTCTTTCCCAAATCATCTCTACTGAAATCCTCCATAGAGACCGATAGCATTTATTTTAAAGAAACCTCCTAAAATTAAGCTACGAACAATTCAAATAAATAACTGGCAGTTTTACAATTTCTCAAGGGCTTAAACAACTTCCTAATGAGCATCTCCTGCGGCTTCGTTCTCATTTCCCTCGTAATACTCATGTTCATCAAGTTGATCGCCTGAAAACATTTATAAAAAGGGGTGAGCTTGGGGCCCAGTAAGTACACAAACCATATCCCTAAAATAGATTTTGAGATTCATAAAAACATGAAACATGCCATGGTTTTCTTCAATTTAAAACTGGTAAACATTTCACAAGAGATACTATGCATATATATATACTTTTGAAAGCAATTCATCCAAGATTCTCAGAAACAAAGTATGACATCAAGTAAGCTCATCAACAACTATCACAGTTCATCATAACATAGGCATGTTGCGGTCAGCGTACGTTCCCCCCTGACTAGAGCCCAAAATTCCTACTCCACCTCGGATGAACATTATTTGGTCAGGGTATGCACCCCCCTGACTAGGGCCCACAATCCCTCCTTCATTCGGGATACATATAGTGTGGACACAAGGGCGCACCATGAGCAACAATACTGTGCGTCAACGTATAGTCCCGTTGACCAGGACCCAACAATCTAATTTTTTCCCGTGGATATGGGGCGCAACAACCAAGCCAGAATACTGTCTCATTCAACATATATGAGTCAACTTTAAAACACTACTCATAGAAAACATTCCATGGCATATTGTGATGTATTTTCTCATCAAACAATTTACACAAAAGCAGTAGCGTGCGAAAGGCTTTAAACTTTTAATTGAACAATTCATTTGTACATAAACATGGACGGAAAATAGGGTATACGAAGGAATATGGCAGGAGTACTTACCTTGGATAGCTAGGCAGTTCTGGTTCCGAAGTCTGCCCTAGCTCTTATAAATCAGAACCTAAATAACAAAACATACAGATGTCATTTATTGACACGCTCGGGCACGTTTAGATATTATGTTTCTCTTAGATGAGTAAACTTTACCCAACCTTCCTCCGACTTATGTATAATTACCTATTTGCACTTTGTCTAAATCTATTCAGAAGAGGTCCTTAGAAATAATTTAGTAACTATTGTCACAAGAAACTACCTTATCTTAGCTACATAAGATTATTGTAGGAGTTTTAGAATTTAATAACTTAGTTTACTATTCTATAATACACTAATGTCTCTATCACGAATAAAATTAGTTAACATGCTTCCCGAGCTCCGAAAAATCTAAACTTTTTACTGTGTGTAGGTCTTGAAGAATAAACCTAAGTTACTTCTTTGAGTTTTGCCCAAAAGATTTTCTAAATATATTTTAAAAATTCGAAAAGAGACTGCTGGAATAGGATAGCTTTTTAGCGACACTTTTGCGTTTAAAGTTTAAAACTAAGTTTTTTCTCTCTCTCTCTCTCTCTCTCTACGCAGCATCACTTTTCTCATACAAACCCATCTCCTTCCTCATACAACCCAACTTGTGTTCTTACATAAACCACTTTACAAACAATACTCCTCAATATGTAACCACATTACACTTATTCACACAAACATACACCACTAAATACAATACACACACGCACATGAACACAGTACTCAATTCCCCACAAATACCTCACGCACTACACCTTATAGCAGTCCCATTTACAGTAGTCCTCCCCTTCTTTTTACACCTCTACATACACACAAAAACACTACAAACACCTCACTCACCTGCTGCCTTTTGGCAGCTCCATTTGCAACAGGTTTCCCATCCTTTTACACCATCACACAGGCACAAAAACACCCCAACACACCCCATGCACAACCATCCTCCATCCCCTTTCCTTGCACGCCAAAAACCCACCATACTTGCACCCACAATAACATAATACACAGCTCACACAAGCTGCCCTTCCTCCCTCGCACGCACATCGCACTCTCACACATGCACCACCTATTCCAAACCATCATAGCCATGGCCATTACACGGATGTGTACCCAGGCATATACATGTTAAACATCTGTGAACAAGGCTGCTTACGCCCATTGTCGCATAACCGTTTCCTTTAGATTCGCCACCCAACTGCACGTTCATAGCTCACCCTCAAACATCCACATATATGCTGCCCTACGTCAGCTCCATTCTCTTTCCTTTTTCCACCTTTTCACCCTCCTAAACACCCACACAGCACAACGCCATGGCTGCCATCCACGGCAGCCCTTTTTCCCCTCACTTTTCCACCTTTACGCTCACCTACGCACCACAAAATACACACATGACACAGCACCACAATTGCCCACCTTGGCAGCCTCTTCTTCCTCCATGCCGCTACCCGCAGTGCACAACAACACAGAGCATACACTAATGTTTGAAATTAGTTTACATACTCACGCACGAACAACACCCATCGCCCAATCGTATTATACCTAAATCCATCCCTTAGCAGCCCACCCCTACAATGATATCCTTACTTAAATACATGTATATATATGTATCAATACATGAAGCATATATTTACTGAGTAGACTTACCGGAAATTCTTGCCGGAAAGTCTTGGGATCCTCCTTCTCTGCCTCCGTTTCAAGCCTTCTTCCTATTGTTGTTTGCCGAAAATTCTTTGGAGGAGTTGATTAGGGTCGGCTGCATGTAGTTTATGCATATATATATATATATATATATATATATATATATATATATATATATATATATATATATATATATATATACAACCCTAAGTTGTATAATTACATTAACCCCTTTACCATTTCGTGAGTCATTTAATTTTCACCCGGAACTAAAAAAAAACGCCCAATATAGTTATTTATAAAAGATAACGTATTAAAAGAATTTAACGGGTTATTACTTAACCCCGCTACACTAATTCGTAACTAAAGTTGCTAATAAAATATCGACGCTAACTATATGTATAAAATTGTGGCTAAAGGGTTTCTAGAAAAATACCAATTAACGCTAATCCTTGCCAACGACATTAATCAATATCAATAATATTTGTATTCGTTAAATTTTTCTTATGATTCTAAAATTGTCGCTAAAGAACTAAAATAACCGGCAAGAAATTTCAAGGTTCGGTGTATTACAACTTGCCTTGATTATGGCAACATCTACAACATGATATAGAGGTGTCAAAGGGCCGGGCTTGGGCAGGCTCAGCCCGGGGCCCAGAGGGCCAGAAAAAGGGCTGAGCCAAACAAGGCTTTGGGCCTGGGAAATTAGGCCGGGCCCAAAACTGGGAAATCCAAGTTCTGTCCAAGCCCCAAGGCCGGGCCTATTTATTTATTTATTTATTTATATTCCTGTTTTGTGTTGTGAAAATATTAGCACACGAAATAAATTTTTTGATAGGCTCTCTCCCTTTTACACGGGATTAGGACTGGCTGCTTGTAATTTTGGGAAAATAAGAATGATTAGCAATTGATTAGTCAAGCATTTTCATCTAATCCATTTGCTCATACTTTCTCTTATATAGCATTTTACATTTTCTCTTGACAATTCCTCTTATTTTCATCCCACTTATTTTTTATTTCATAGTATCTCCATAAATGAGAGCATGCCATCAGCTTCTCCTATGTGGAGATCAAGCAGTCTGCTGTTAGCATCCTCTGAAAATATTTGTAAATGTATATTGTGATTCATCTTCTATACCAATAGTTCAAATTTTGATACACTTTTAGCATGTAGCTTGACCATAATTCTTAATATTATTTATTTTCATGCCTTGTTCCATACCCTCACTTTTCTCGTTAAAAAGTACATTAGCAACAAAATATAAATTTCTGAACAACGAATGAGAGCGCCAAAAAGCGTAACATGTTGTTGAAATCAACATTCCCACAATACTAAGAATATATATATATATATATATATATATATATATATATATGTATGTATGTATGTATGTATGAGGATCTGTTTGGGTAGTAAGAAGCCCCTTTGACATCTCTTCATCTGCAAATAATTCTCAATGTGAAAACACAAAGACAAAGGGCTGATTTTTGGATAGGAAAAAGTGGGGAGTACGTTCGATGGAATAATTGCTACATCCCCAAGATTTGGGCCCACTTATTGCGACACCGTCCATTAATACAATTCATCGAACAATATATGCAACACAACAACAACAACAAAAATATAGGGCTAGAAAATGGGCAGGAAAAGGGCCAGAAACTAGGCCAAAAAAGGGGTCAGGGCCGAGGCCGGCCAACCCTAAAAATCTGGCCAGGCTTTAAAAAAACAGGCCGGTTTCGAGCCAGCCTATTTTTAGGGCCTGGCCCGGGCTTTTTTAGGGCCAGGCCTAGCCGGATAAAATTTTGCAAAAATTAGGCCTGGCCCTAACCCTGGCCCAAGGCCCTAAGGGTTAGGCCGACACTATTCATGGTTAGGGCCGGGCAGGCCCAAGCCAATTTAGGGCTGGGTCGGGCCTGCCTGTGGGCGGCCCGGCCCGCTTGACATCTCTAACATGATAACATGATGCATACAGTTAATCATAGTATCAAGGGTCAGTTATGAACTCCATTAACTTCTTGTTTCGATGTTAGGGATATATATATAGACGACGCACTTATCCTCTGTCATGCCTAGCAGGGTATTAAGTGCACGTGAAGAAAATTACTCTTTTATATTAATTCTGAAAGACAGAAAAAGAAAATATAGTAATTTAGGATTCATGCGTTATTAGGGTAGAAGTTTGGCTGCAACATGCGGGTGATAAGAAGAGCCTACAACTTTTCATATAGTGACAAATGATGGTCGATCAAAAGTGTAGACAAGAATTGTCTCTTAAGATAGCTGCATAGCTGCAAATTGCCACTGACATTATTTAGTGACAATTAAATCAACATGAAGTGTTTTAAGCTATTCATACTAGGGGATGACACCCAATATTTCCATCCTCACTTTCTCTTGAACTCCCAATCCTTGATGTAAACTTTAGAAGTAACAGAGACACATCACAAGCAATGATTGATTAAATTATTGTGAAGAGTAGCTTCTCAGTCCAAAACTACAAGTTCTCAAGCCCACGAAAAGTTATTTAGCATTTAAAGTGACCTGTTGTCCAATGGATCCATTGACCTAACCCCTTGTAATGTGGTAAAACGACCCAAATACTATATGCAAAAAGATTTAATTTTCATTAGCGACCAAACATTAAACTTCCACATTAGAAATAATGTATAATACTAAATTTTTAGGGTGGCGTATGGTAGAGAGGTTTTTTTTTAAAAGGAACACAATGTTGAGAGACGATGATCTCACCCCCAAATTGAATAAGAGTGAGATTGTTAATTTGCTTCTATGTTTAAGAAGCCTTTTCAAAAGCATAATGGACATTATTTTGAAAATTGTATGCCCTTTATTAGCTCTAAGTACTTTGGGATTACAAGGACCTCTTGCTAACAACATTTTTGAATGTTCTAGTCTTGTCTAGATGTCTTTTCTATGAAGACCCTTTTAAAATATTGGGCTAATTACACCTATGTCCCTGAGGTTTGGGGGTAATTACACGCGAGGACACAAAGTTTCAAAAATGTAACACTTATGTCCATTGACAAACGGAATACCAAAATACTTAACGATTTTGACAAAAAGACCAAGTTGCCCCTAAATAAAAGTTAAAATCCTGATTTGCCCCTGGGACCACATGAAACCCTAATTTTTCATTGTCTCCCCCCCACTCGCCTGTGCCTCCCCTTACCCCTTTCCCTTCCCCGTCGCCCCCACCATACCCCTTCCCCTTCCCCTTCCTCGTCACCCCCACCCTACCCCTTTCCCTTCCCCGTTGCCCCTACCCTTCCCATTCCCCGTCGCCCCCCACCCTCCCCCTCCCCCTTCCCTTTCCCCGTCGCCGGCGTCTCCTTCACTGGTGGATCGGAAGGAGCGCCGGAGTTGATCGCCCGCTGCAGGACGGTGGCTTCGGCAGTTGCAGCGGTGTAGCAGCGGGTGGCTTCGGCGCGATGCTCGTAGAGGCTCGACGAAGCATCTTCCTCCCCCTTCCCCGTCTGCGCTGTAACCCATCTTCCTCCCCCATCCCGGCGCTGCACCCCGACCTTCCTCCCCCATCCCCTGCGCTGCACCCTGACCTTCGGCGGTTGAATTGAATTGAAGATTGAATACCAAAATACAGATTGAGTTGAAGATTGAATTGAATTGCAGATTGAGTTGAAGATTGAATTGAAGCCCTAATTGGTTTTGAAAATTAGGGTTTGTAAATTAGGGTTTTGAAACCCTAATTGGTAGATTGAAACCCTAATTGAGTTGAAGATTGAATTGAATTGCAGATTGAATTGAAGATGAATTGAAGCCCTAATTGGTTTTGAAAATTAGGGTTTGTAAATTAGGGTTTTGAAACCCTAATTGGTAGATTGAAACCCTAATTGAGTTGAAAATTGAATTGAATTACCTTGATCTTTAATTAAGGCTTGATATCTTAATATAAAAAAATTAAAAAATATACCAAAATACAGTACAAGGGGTAGCATTGTCATTTTAAAAATACGTATTGATGACATCATAAAAAAATACACTTTTTGGACGGAACCCTGACGGATGGACACGGGTGATACATTTGAAACACTTTTGGTCACGGAATGTTACATTTTGAAACTTTGTGTCCTTGACTGTAATTACCCCTAACCTCAGGGACATAGGTGTAATTAGCCCTAAAATATTCTTCGATCCTCTGTAACTCATCCAACCAATGTATTGGGAACTCAAGCAAATTATCAGGGAAACATGCAATTTTGTTTTAGGTTTTCTTTTCCTCTCACAATATCAAAATTATTGTATCCCATAAAGCCTGTCACCATGAAGCTAGACCGTGACTTTGCAAAGGAAAGAAAGAACAACTGAAAGTTAAACAGTCGCAAATCAATTTTTTTTTTCCAATAATAACTAACAGGATAGGTTTTAAATCATTCAAAATGCCATAAGTGACAATGACAAAAATTCCGGCTATACATGTTATGGGAATAAAAGCTATCTCAATCCTTCAAGTTGGGGGTTCAACTACAAGGGTGCATTTGGTCAATACCTAGTGATATTGGTAAAAGGTCTAAATTTGTTGCTACAAAAAGCCATTTTACTTTATAGCAACGACACTTTACGTACTTTTGGTGCTTCTTTAAGCGATAAGCTCCAGGTTCTGTTAACCCCAATGCTATATTCAGCTAGTGACACATCCTAAGTTTTTTATTCATCTTTGAGTAAGCCTTTTGTAATCCTTTTACTGCGTCATGCACAACATTGAGGACTAGACTTTAGCACCACTGGATATGGCCCGGACGTATATTCGTATATGGTAATTACCATTGAGCTGTAGTCCACTCCTATCACAACTGTATAAACCGCCTCCTCCTCTTCCTCTCCCTATATAAAGGCTGCCATGAGGTCCAGGTAAAACCGAGCTCTAAAACCTTAGAGACAACTTTTACACTATAAATGCTATCTCTCTCTATTCAGAATGTTATTTTGGACTTAAATCCCTTGGAGCCCCCCTCCGGAAGTATGCAGCGAGCCACCGTATGTTCATATTGTGCTTCGCAGGCCTACCCGTGTAGTTATCCAGTCTCGATCAGGCTTTATCCACAACAGTAGGGAATCCTAATCGAATAGAGGTACATCATCGTGAAAATTCACTTTAGCTATTTTATTAGGAAGAAAAAAAAATCAATTTCTTTGGACCTACTTCAAATTGATTTTGGCAAATGCTGAAGGCAATGACATTAGTATCTGGATTACTATAATGGCCAGGAAGACAAATTCCACTTAAATAAAAGAAAAGCATCCATGATTCCGAATTTTATTACTACACTCATAGTGACCTTCAAAATGCATTGCCTAAAAATGCTCTTTTGTTAAAGAGATCTCAGATATCTATTAACCACAGAATCCCCATCCTTCCAGTCATCTTTTCGTATATGCCATGCCGTGATTCGTTTGCTCTCTGTCTCAATCATTGGCATGTAGAGCCAAGCAAAGGTCAGATGAATGGGTAATCAAGAAAGGTAGCTGTGACCAACTAAGTTCTTATCGATAATTGCTGGATTTGAATACCGCATGCCACACAAATTGGGAGTGAAAATATCAGGATTTCTATGGTAACCCTTTAGCAGGATATGAAAGGCCAATTCCTTTTTCAATTTTAAAAGTGAATCATCAAGATCTGTTGGCTAAATATCTGACATTATGTTACTTTCGGGATATTCTTCTCTTCTTAATAGGGGGGTCATTCGCTAATTCTGACTTAATTCTTTTAGAGCCATAAACGGAAGCCAAATTAACGAGTCCGACGCGCGTGTAATACCTTGTTTAGAGCCTCAACAAACAATAAGTACGTAACTCAACAAACTAGTTAGACTCAATATCCAGCAAAATAACAAGTCAAGCTTGATTCTTCAAATTCAGAAGCTTTATAAACTCATAAATTAAACTTGCACAATAGATAGCGAGGTTAATAACGCCGAGTCATTTACTGCTGCCTTATTTTGCATTCTTCAATAATGACTGCAATCCTACTTTACGAGGTACGATACTAGAGTTATGAAAAAGATGATATTGGGGTTGGATACCCTAATGAGTGCATATTTATACCCACTTTCTAGAGAGAGGGAATGTGGTGTGGTCGTACGAAGGTTAATTAAAAAAGAGACACGCACAACTTTCTTCAAATGAATTTTGATCCTTGGGAATGGTAAGAACTGAGGAGCAGCGCACTTGGGAATGTTGAGATGAAGTGCATTCTACGTTATATGCATTTCAGCATCAGCATTACTACCACATTCGTGAAAGTTGTATAAAAAATGTACCTATGGTAGACCTTCGGCAATGATTATCAATCCCTCTTCAATGGACTACATAGGCCGAAGCTAAGCGTGGGTCCTGCACAGTCAACACATTTATGGCATGGGAATGATCTGGTAGTCACCACGTCAAGTTTTTTATTTAACAGTGAAAACATCAGCATATATTCAAGCATAACAATTATTTTAGGGTTGTAAACCGTTCCGACTAGTTGATTTAATCTAATGACAGGAAAAATAACATCAGCATAGATTCAAGCATACCACTTACTTTGTCAAGTTAGGTGTGCAATACTATAAGGTGAGGCCAAGTTCACAGTTTTAGTTACTAAATTAATTTTGATCTCGTGCATTGCACACTAGAACAGAGGCACTTTGAGATCTTTGAATCATCAAAATAATATAAAAATTACATTGAGCCACACAAATAGGGACTTTTTCAAAAAAAAAGTGCTAGCATAAAAACTAAATTAAACGTATGCATATAAAATCACCTAAGGTATTAAAATGATGAAAAATAATAAAGATAACCAACCAAATGTATAAAACTAAATATAATATAAAAATATTGAAAGGTCAAAGAAATTCTAAAATAGGACTAATGCTCTCACAGTTTGATGAAACTCTTAACAACCGACAACAGAAACCACTTTCATTTTTTGAAGCTTATGGTATTAAACCGATAAGAAATTATTATATATGATTGACTATTCAGCTTGAAGATAAAATTTTCACAAAAATAACCTCTTTTTCTTTTCTGCATATTAGGATGAATCAATCTCTCTCCTTCCATATGCTCAGCAAAAGGTGAACTACAATAACAAAAATATGAAAGAGTGAAAGTTCGAAAAGAGCCTGTATATATGTATATATATATATATATATATATATATATATGTATCAAGAAAACGAAGGATGGGAGATTTTTATGCTACCTCAGATGTTGGTAATCTATGCTAGCAAATGGTGATTATCATAGATGATTGGAGAGTTTTTTTCAGTATAAACTTTTAGATTGTTATTTTAGAAATATGTAACCAGTGGGATTTAAAAGTAGAGAGATTTAATATGATTGATATCTAATCTAATTATATATATAAAAAAATAACAAATTAAAAGGAACCAAAAATGATTAATATTAAAAATATATGATACTGAAGCAAACATGTAATAAATTAGCTACAATATCCACCAATGATGATAGAAAAGAGAGTTTCAGATAAAGAAAATGAGAGATTTAAGGGGAAAATTATGACAAAACTAAAGTGATGAGAAAAAAATAAATTCAAAGTAAGGAGATAATTAAGGGAAGAAAATGATAAACGTGAAGTTACATATAAATAGATATGTGAATGTGTGGGAGTTTGTGAGAGAGATTGGAAAATGATAAAGGCTTAAAACATGTGACAAAGAGGGTAAAAAATAGTTAGTAATAATTAAATATTTTCTAATCTACGTGGGGGAAGAAGAGAGTGTTCACATAGGACGTGACGTGGATACTTTCTCTCAACTTCGGCTTTCATATATATATATATATATATATATATATATATTCACACCCATTCTTATCATTAGTAAAGGATGAAAATGTGTCACTAGTTCAAGCTTTTTAGCCATAAATGAATAAAGTGTGAATTTACAACATCCGTCCACGTGTATGATTTAGGCCGGTAAGTGCAAGTTCATTTGCCTTCTCGATCCAGTAACTAAAAAAGAAAAGTTTCGAATTGTTTTTCTTGGGGAATACCTTGAAACCATACAGGTCCCAAAATATGCAATAATAGGTCGAAGTTGTTCCATTTATGATTGTGAAGATTATAAAATTTAGTTAGAGTGTGCCTGGATAAATAATTTAAAAATACTAGAAAGTCTAGAAACAAATCACTTTAAAATCCTTACATTTTGAAATCTCAGAATTTTAAAGTTTAGTCTGTGACAGCTTTTGCAGATGGGTATTGTATAACAATAAGTTGTTATAAAATAAAATTATGGACAAATAGGTGAACAAAAAAAAAATAGATGGCTGGAATTAAAAAAGAAAGGGAAGAGAGTTGAAAAAGTAGAAAGACATGCGGCACACAAGAAAGGCTTGAATTGTGGAAGGTAGTTTTCATGTCGATTTGACAAAAACCTAGTTTAAAGTAGTTATTCAACAGGAGGTTTTGGCCCCCAAATACCTCCTTCAAATTCTTTCTAGAATTTTAAAATTGTTTTTTTCTAGCTACCAAACAGTGAATCTATGTCAAGATAATTTCAAATCGTTAGGCATGTTAAAATTCCTAGTTAAAGTACCTCATTCAAACACACTTTTACGGGTGTGCCAAATAAACTGGCGAAGGAAAGCACTCGTTTGTTTATCCTTTTTGTTTTTTTTTTTAGTACGTCTCTCTGTTTGGACCAGCCAAAATTGCAACATATTGGCCTTGGTGAGTCTGATACATCTCAAGGTATGAAGCATGCTACATCATTAATGGCTAAGAAATCGACCTAAAAATGAGTCTCCACTTAAGACCCATTCATCTCAGCACGAGTGGGGTAAGATGGTGACTGCCAACTCAACCATCAAATAGATCGAAGACAAAAATGGCTAAATGGCCCGTGGCAAGTTGTGAGCATGGGAAAAATACATGACACCTTCACGTAGGGCCTAAAGTTTTTATAACGTTATGTGTCATCCTAATATGATAGGAGTGGCAAAAACATGGTGAAGGCTGAATGAAAACTTAATCAAGAAGGGTCTTCTCTTGTCCTAACAGATGACAGAGTTGGATCATTCAAGAGGAACCAGTGTGAGCAGAATGATGAAACATGCTCGCTTAGACATGTGGCAGCTCCATACAAGATCGTCTTGGAACTTGGCATAAACAGAGCAACAGATCATCCATGCCTAAAACACATGACAACTCTAGATTGGATCAACTAGAGGCCAAATGATTACAACTCAGTCGCAAAAAGCGATAATTATTATCTCAATCAATGCTCTCTGGCACTTATCATATACTATCACATAGTTTGCGGTATCACAATTTCATTTACCTGAAGTAAACAGGTTTATCTTAGGTCATGGTAGAACTTTCAGACAAACTGTTTGTCTCTTAAGACTCCAAAGTGTATTAAATATTTGAGTCAAGTGTCATTTCCATTGAATCGCTTAAATATGAAAACTATGAAGGTAAACTTCCTTTGTTATTTTATTATTTTTGATTGGTCTAATAAGGAGTGCGATAGCGATAACGTAAATAACACTAAAAAGTCCTAAGAAATTAGGCAAAAAGAACACTGAAGATGTTGTCAAATACTCATAGATCGTTTGAAAGAAGCCAAATCAGACACCTTCTTCCCAAACGACAGGTCCTCTAATATATTTAGGAGTTGTGATTTTAGACAGGTTCCCGTCGACGCAGCTCACAAACTCACGCATCCCTTGCCCGCCACACACATGCCTGAGCGTTTCAAGGCAAACACTTTCTTGAATATTGTTCTCCATAGAGAAAAAAAATAAAAGGCTTTCAAATGGCCCAGATAAAATATAAGATGCCTGTCACAAGATCTTTATAAAATACTCAGTATCTTGGTAATGTAAATAAGATGGAGATAATAGTCAATAAAATCTGTAATTGTGAGGATCATTTTGCGTTTAGTTTGAATAAAGGTTTAAAAAAAGCATACAGAAAATGGCAAATGATCCCCCTCGTGTATTTCGGGTTTGTGGGTCGAACCCCTCGCATATTAAATTTTGACCCCCCTCATCTATCAATAATTATACCCAGTTAAACTTTTTCATGAAACTCCAAAAACATATGAAATAGAAAAATAAAAAAACCCTATAAAACCCTAGCTGAACAATCTCCCCTCCCTCTCCTTACCCCCCCCCCCCTCCGTACGATGCCCTTCTTTTCCTCCACCTTTTCCCATGCCCCCTAATCAACAAACAACGCACCCTCCATTCCCCCCTGTCGCTATAATTGCGGCTAGCAATTAAAAATTCCGTTGCTAAAAGTCTTTTATCTATCGCCAAAGACTTTTAGTAACGCACACCCTGTTGCTAAAAGTCCGTCGTCGAGCTACAGAAATTCAGTCGCCAAAGATAATTTATGTATTTTAATATAATCTCTTGTTTTAATATTTGGAAAAACTTTTGACGACCAGCGTTGGACCTTTAGCAACATAACTTAAAGGTCTCTTAGTAAAATAATTGACTTTTTAACGACATAGAGTCTGTCGCTAAAGGTCTGTCAGCAAAACTTTTAGTGACATAACTTTCCAACGCTGAAACCCTTCTAAATACTATCATTTAAGACTTTTAGACGAAAAAAAATTCCTCGCTAAAAGAAATTTTTAAAATTTTTTAATACCCAATTTGTGTCCTATAATTCAATTCCAATCACACGTAAATCGTCCACAAACAATTACCAATCCACAATAGGGTTAAATAATTGTGGATCCATCAGCAATTATTTATGCTACTCATGGAAGCTGATGCCTGACCGGACTGCTTCCCAGATATCCTAATCAATTTATATGAGGCCTGCAAAATAATGATTTGACATTGAACACATTAAGGCAACAGACAATGAAGACATTATCAAAATTTTAACCATAGACAATTTAATTTGTAATTTACATCTATCTGTCGAGCAACCTGTGAAATGAACTCCCCCTATAGAGTGCATCATATTTACCAACTTTCTTGATGTGCTCATCGAGTATGTCAAAGCACACACATTATTCTTCTCCAGATGGGGGTGCTTAGCCGCATTCTTATGTCCGATGACGTCATGAAGCACTGACCCTCCCGTGTGCATAAGATCCTGATCCTTTCTATTATCCTTCCCACTCCTACTCTTCACCTTCCAAGATGGATCAGTAATCAACCTATCAACCATCTGACGCCATACAGATGGTGAGATCCAATGAGAGGGATACCCCTTCCACTCCTCCATCGGTGCACCCTTCGATAGTAACTTCCCGGTCCGCTCTCGTGTATCGTTTAGCCATTGCGGGTAATTTTTGGCTATATGCACACAAAAATCCATCCTCCCCAATGCCTGCTACTTAGGCAACTCAAACTCGAACCCCTCTTGCAATGCATCAAATTACACAACCAGTGCAATTAATTCCATTAAAAAATACTACTTAAACATATATCAGTTGACTCATAATTTCACCAGCCACTCTTCCCACAGGGCCTCCCTCCTCTCAACATCTCAGTCCTTCCAGTACAGCAGTGCAAAAACATTGTTGGGTTTGCGATTGTTCATTTGGATGTTACTTTTGGTCAATTTGGTAGTAAAACCTAGTCATTTTTTGGTAAAAGATAACGAGAAGTACATCCCAAACTTTTAGCAACGTAACTTTAAGGTGTGGTGCTTGGGCTCTATTTTTATGGAGAAGTATTTTTACTTAAGTGATTGGGGAGTTTGAAGCTTGTGAAATGTAGTTTGTTAGCCGGTTGCTATTTACCCGTTGGATGTTTTTTAATCAAATTTTTTTTTCAGATGGTATATAGACATGGAGTTTGTCTAGGTCTGTCTTGTGCATATCATTTTTTCTCTATAGTAAGCTGTAAAGTGATACTCTTAGAGAGGCCATCACCCATATTACTAACCAGGGAAAGGAAAAAAATCAGAACTTCATAGAGACAATTGAGCTCCAAATTAGACAGAGAGAACTAGCACGTGAAGCTATCGAATATGAGTGTCTATCTTGGGAGATATTGTGCAGGCTCCGGATCGATGTTCTTGATTTATATTTTTTTTTTCATTTTGGGAGTTGTATGATGTGATCTATTTTATTTGGTGAATATCTAATTTTGATAGTTGAGTATTGAGTGCTATGGTGATGTATGACTTATATTTTATTTATAATTGTTTGAAATTTGTTAAAGAAGAATGCTACCATAATGAAATTGTCGATATATTTGGTGATTAGGATTAATGTCAATGGAAATAGTCTTGAATATTTAAAAACTAATAACAATTTAAAAATAGCTTCTTCTTCTTTTTCTTTTTTTAACGTCTACCTACGGAGATTTAACTTCTTCTTTTTTTTTTTTAACTTCTACCTATGGAGATTTAGCTACCGAATTCCATCGCTCAATGTATTTCAAAATAGATGTTGCTTTTAGTGACAGAAATAGGTTGGAAAAGGGCTTTCTTTTTTACAAACGGATGTTTAGCGATGAATTTTTCATTGCTAAAAGTAATAAGCGTATGAACTTTTAACTTTTAGCGACAAAATTCCATCGCTTAAGATTTAGGATTTGTGACATCTTCCGCATTAAACAGTTGTGAAGCTTGACTAACAAACACAAACGATTCATCTGATGCAAGTCTTGACTTAATATTGATATCTGCAATCCCTTGTGAGCTACCACGCATTTCCCTAGTGCATGTAATATCAAACCATGTACAGTTGAACAATACTAAATGGTTTTGTCTATTGAAATATATTAGCTCAATAATCTCATCCAGCTCTCCTTAAAAATTCGTGCAACCAAGACTTCACAATTTAGAGTTTGTTTAGTTCGGTCATCATCTTTTGTGTTAAACCGAAGCCCCTTGACGATATAGACTCCATGACAAGATGCTTGTTTTCTAGGGCCATGAGCTAGTACTTTCAAGCGGGAGTCTACTGGTTTCTCAACCGATTGAACCTATTATAGAAGACAATGAAAATTAAGGATATATTAGCATACTAATATATCATATAACTGTAACACGTAGTATAGTTTGGTTTAAGAATTACAAGTCTTTTGAAACCACTTAAGAGTTACGATTTTCAATAAGCTTCAAGTCCAGCAGGATTAGTGCAAACCGATATAGTTAGCGCAACTCTCATATATTTTCAAGTGTTTATAATAATCGAAGACATTAATTTACTCAATGAATGATGAAACTTCTTCACAATTTAGAAGGTCATATATTGTTGCAATGTTATACTCTTCATCCATTAGCCATCAAGTATAGGTTCGTTCGAACCGACTAAATGACTGTTCGAATATTGATTATATGCACTTCTAAATTTGTGTTGGCTCCGAGCTCATTTTGGCCTAGTTAGTCTAACCTTATATCAACATTTGACCAGAGATATTAGCTGTAAAAGTTGACAAGCTCTTTCAATATGTAAGTCTCGGTAATTGAGCCCTCAATACGAGCTTATTACGAACTTTTTAATTTCTTCATATGAAACATGAACCTAGAAGTTTATGGAATAGAGTTAAGTGAAATATCAATGATAATAGGGTTTGCATTATCTGTAAACAAACAACAGAGAGTTAAAGGATTACCTCTCAAATGAATACATCTACCGATATTGCATAGGTCTACCAGTCTTAGCTTCATACACCAGGTGAACAGGCAAATGCTCTATTGAATCAAAGAAAGGCAGTGGGAGGATTTTCTCGAGCTTACAAATTATCACCATAATGTTGTTCTCAAGCACCTTTATATTACTTACTCGGAGTGTCGAAGTACATATATCTAAAAAGAAATGAGATAATTTCATCAAAGTCTAGCATACAGCCTTTGGCAACAATCTCCAAAAGGTAATATAAATGGATCTTTCCATAAGCACGTGGCAGTCGTGACTTTTCATCCCTTGGATACATTGCAGGAATAAGATATTTTGGACGGATGCCCATCTGGAAGCTTCAAATTCTTAACTCATTGGCAGACCTTCTCTACTTGTTTTTGTCTAGATAGTACGGTGCTTTTAGAAGTATTGTCCTCATGGTGACTTGAACAAGATGCAGCTCACGCCGAACGCCCATCTGTTGTAGATCCTTTCTCACTTTAAAGTATTCTTTCGATTTTTGCTTCACATTCATCTTTGTGCTGAACACATTAGCGAATACATTCTTCTCAATGTGCATCACATCCATGTTGTTTCAAATAATCAGTGTCCTCAAGTAGTCTAACTCCCAGAAAATACATTGTTTCCTCCAATTGTGCTCTTTCCTTTAATTGTGCTCTTTCACATATCAAGTGCCTTCAGGTGTCAAAGCACTTCAGCACCAGATGGATAGTCTAGTCTGGTAGCCTCATGTACTATTGTTTCGCCAAATTTATCCTTCTGCCTATGGAACTGATGGTCTGGTGGCAACAGCTTATGGTGACATCCGAACCACCAGGACTTTTCACCGTGCTTCAACGTATAACCAGGGTTCACACCTATACAAGTAGGGCATGCTAACTTTCCATGTGTGCTCCAGCCACACGTCATTCCCAATGCAGAAAAATCTTGTATAGTCCATATTAAAGCAGCTCACATCTGAAAATTATGTTTAATGCATCATTAATTTTAACTCGACGATCCCATAACTATTTAAGCTATCAATCAATGGCCTTAAATACACATCTATCTTCTTACGAGGACTCTTCAGCTCTAAAATAAGCAACGAAAAAAATATGTGTGGCTCCTTCATGCATATTCCAGGTGGAAGGTTCTATGGGACAGTAATAATAGTCCACATGGAATATGGCGTACTAGACTGTTCGAAAGGATTGAACCCAACAGTTGACAAACCAAGTCTAACATTCTGAACTTTCTAGGCAAAGGTTGGATGCTTGCGGTCAATCTCCACACCTCTCAATCAACGGGTGTGTCATTATATCGGCATCGTTGCTACGTCAGCCATATTGGAGGAGTAGTACGTCCTTTGAAGCCTTGGTGGAACCGGAAAATATTGCAGTACCTTCGATGCAATGTTTTTCTTTCTTTTTTCCTTTATCTGGTTTATACCTTGGATGCTCACATACTGGACACTTTGTCAAGCTGTTATTCTCTTTCTACAACAGTACACAGTCGTTATGTCATGCATATATCCTCTCATAACCCAATCCAAGTTTCATCATCTTCTTGGATAGATGAACACTCCATAGAAAACCGTGGGTTATTACAGTTGAAATCACGACTGTTTAAATGAACAAGTTTATTAATTTTATTACTGGGATACATGAACAAGTTTTTATGGAAAGATCCTCTCATAACCCACGGTTTTGAGAGGACTGTTCATGTATCCAAGTTTATCCTCTCATACTTGGATACATGAACAAGTTTCATCCGTTGGATACATGAACAAGTTTTTAGAGCTTGTTTTATAAACGAGCTGAACATGAACACTCCAAAATGTTCACGAACGTCTTCGCGAACAGCTTGTCTAAATAATTAATTAATTATAATTTGCTTAAATAATTAATATTTACATAAACCATATAAATAAATATTTAAATTTGGAGGCCTTAAAGTCAATTAGCCCAGGACTCTAAGCCCACTTATTAACATATAGTCCATGGGATTGATTATATATCAAAGTATAAGTCCAATTCCTACGTAACCCATTCTATGAAGCCCAACACCTCAAAAGCCCTATGTATATAAACTAAAATTAAAACCTAAACCTACTCAAAATGACAAACAACAGCAGTCGTCGCCGAACTCCCTTGTCTCAAACACACACACCCTCTCTATCGTCTCAAATAAAAAACCCTATCACAGATCGGTAACAGCCAGCAGCCGCACTTACTGTCCCGTCACCACCCTCGTCTCAACACAAACACCCCTCATAGATCGGTACATCACACATAGAGCCTCTCTCCTTCATAAATTGCCACTTCTCTCTCTCTCTCTATCTCTCTCCTTCTCTTTCTTTCTCTCTCTTGTCATACACGAACATCCCGTCGCTGAATTGTGCCTCGACAGGAGTCGTCTGATTCTACTTCGACAGGAGTAGAAGGGGGAAAAGTGGTGATATTACCAATCAATAGGAGTCGCCGGATTTTGCTTTGACAGGAGTAGAGGAGGGGGAAAAGCGGTGATTCTGCTTCGATAGGGCCTCATTTTCTTTCTTTTTTATTATGCATGTATCTTCTATATTTTGATTTTGATTCATTATAGCTTGATTGTTTGAAGAATTTGATATTTTTTAGCAAATTTATGGATTTGGTTGTTAGGGAGAACACGAATACTGGTCGAGTTTGCAAACTCATGTTCGGCTCGTATCGTTAAACGAGTCGAGCCAGATTTTCATAGTCACAAACTCGTGCCAAGTTCAAACATTGTATTTTTGGCTCTAAACAAACTTGAGCCGAGTTCAAACATACCAAAAATTAAACAAACCAAGTTTGAACACATCCATGTTCGGCTCAAACTCAGTTCGTATACAGACCTAGGGGTAGGTAATGGAATTTGACATCTTTAAACAGGACTATAATCTTCTCTAAATGGTAGTGATATGCTTGTAGATGTTCATCTCTAATTCTCCACATATCCTGAATCTGGTATATTATCAACGCTGAGTCCCCATATACGGTAATATCTTGAATTCGTAGGTTTAGGGGCCATCTCTAAACCAATCATACAAGCTTTGTACTCGACGGTGTTGTTACTACTATCAAAAGTCAGCTTGATAGTTGTGAGTGAATGGGCTCCATCTGGTGAGATTAGCAATATCGCTACTCCAAAGCCTCTATTGTTCACTACTCTGTCAAAGTTTAACTGCCACCTCATTTCAAATTCAACAATGCAGACTCCTTCATTTAGGAATTTCACCTCCCATCGACTAGTATCCTCTGTCCGACAATCAGCTAATTGGTCGACCACGACCGTTCCTTTGATCAACTTTTTTCGAACATAGGTAATGTCAAATTCGGACAAGAACAAAAGTCACTTGGCTGTGCAGTTAGATATGACATGTTTTTCAAACAGGGACTTCATGGGGTCCATTCTGGTCAACAATCTGATAGGGTATGCTAGGATGTAATGTCTCAATCATTGTGTCACCCAAAACAAAGATACATATGTTTTTCTCTAGGGCTTAATTTCTTTGGGTCAACTTCTTACTGACATAGTATATGGCCCTCTTTACTAAGAAATTCTTTAAATGCTGGGCTAGCACGGTCCTGACTGCAGCATCGGTCACTATTAGGTATAGTAACAAAGGGCTATCGAGTATATACTGGCCTAGGATTTGAGGGTTACTAAGGTATTGCTTGATCTTGTCAAAGACTTAATGGCACATGGGGTTCCATTCCTTGCTTAAATCCTTCTTCAATAATTTAAATATGAGTTCACAGATCCTGGTTAACTGGGATATGAATCGGCTCATGTATTGAATTTTACCGAAGAATCCTCAGATTTTTTTCTCTGTTTTGGGTGGGGGCATCTCAACTATGGCTTTCATTTTGGCTGGATCCACGTCTATCTCTCATTTACTCACCATGAAACCTATCAACTTTTGGGCTGTGACTTCGAACACACACTTCTGCAGTTTCAAACTCTCATTCTACTGCCTCAATCTCTTAAAGTATTTTCTCAACATTATGATCATATCATCCACATACACTTCCATCTCCTTATGAATCCTGTCATGGAATACGGTGGTAGTGACTTGCTTATATGTAGCCCTCGCATTCTTCAAGCTGAAAGGCATCACTGTGTAGTAAAAGGTACCCTAGGAGGTTGTGAAGGCTGTCTTTTCCTGGTCATCAGGAGCATTTTTAATCTGGTTATACCCCGTGAAACAATCAATAACGATACTAATTCATGCTTGGCTAGGGGTTGTGAAGGCTGTCTTCTCCTTTTAATCTTGTTATACCCCGTGAAGCAATCTACAAAGGATACTAACTCATGCTCGCTGTGTTGTTTATGATCAGGTCTGTGATGGGTAACAGAAAGTCATCTTTTGGAGAAGCTCAGCTTGGGTCGATAGTCAACACACATCCTGACTTGATCAAAATGCTTGGAAAAGGGTACGATGTTGGTTAGCCTGGTAAGGTACTCGATCACTCGGATGAATCCAATGTGGAATAATTTCACTACCTCTGCCTTAACCTTGAGGGAACGCTCCGGTCTCAACATACGGGGCTTCTGTGAAATAGGTTTGGCTTTGAGTAGGATAAATAAGAGGGTGCTCAACGATAAATGGGTCTATATCGGGCATGTCACTATATGACCAAACAAATATAACGATAAATCTCCCGAGGAGTGCAGTCATCTATTCTCTTTCTTTTTCATCTAGACTAGCCCCTATTTTGATTTCTTTTATATTATTGAGGGAAACTACGTTCACTTTGATAGTTTCCTTGGCCACTAGCTTAACATGGCTAGATTCCCAGTTTTCAATTTCATTCCTCATTTCTTTTAAAATTTTTTCTATTCTATGTCCATTAAGTATGACTCATCATTAACCGAGTTGATTAATTCATCATAACCTATATCACCAACAAAGAGATAATCGAAATCAAGAATGATATTATCAATTAAGTAATCAGAAAATGTATAATAGGTAAGCAAATTTAGATTGGCTAAGTTAATATAAGCATCCAAGTCTTCTAGTTTCGGAGCATCTTTACCAATAGGACTTTCTTCACTAACCTCTTCCACAGTCAGTGGTCCGTACTTGATCATTGAATTTTACATGTCATGATTAGGCATGCTGGGTCCATGATCTGGTTGTCTGCCTCATAGATAAGCATTGAGATAATCATATCTGTGAAGCATGTTGTCATTGTTTTTGGCTCCATCAAATCCATCCAATCTGAGGCTTCTTTGATATTCAGGGTGTACTAGCAATTCTTCATCCTCAACCCACTCGTAAGTCGTAATAGTAGAGTATCTCTTATCCTTTGATTTGCTTCCCGGTCTCAACACTGTAGACTGGCTCCGAAAATTCATGGAAGGGACCAGTCTATGCTTCTTTGATGAAACGTCCGTCCATAGTAGGGATCTTGGTCATGCTCATATGTTTCTTGCATTCCTTGTCCTTCTTAGCTTGGGCGAGCTTTCGGATGGCTTCCCTCTTATCTTTTTTAATCAATTTGTAAACTAAGTCGAACTGATCTTTCTTGTTCTCCATATCGGGGAAGCTGGGAATTCCTTGGCAATTTTGGCCTAAGCCTTTTTAGGGAAAGTAGTAGAATTCTCTCAACATGGGGAGCACTGTCATACTACTACAGGGGGGAAAGGTGAGGAAGTTTTCACATAACAAATGTCCACATACTTAAGATGCTAAACCGGGTGATCCATCCTAAATCCACATTAGAATATCCAAAGAATCCTGTGGCACATGAACACTATTCTTCTCGACTTGTCCGATCTAAGGTAACTCTGAATCTCCCATTATAGTGAACCAGCATCATTCAACACAAACTTGACCTTTAGATGTAATGTAGAAGGGATTGATCCCACCGAATGTATCCAAGGTCTTCTTGACAACAGGTTAAAGGTGGCCAGAATATCCAATACTTGAAACTCGACATCAAAGCTAGTAGTTCCCACAAGCATTGGAAACTTTACTTTACCAATCACCTCCCTTCGCCGTTATCATAGGCTCAACGGCTTGGTTAAAAGAGTAGAATTCTGATGGGTCTATGCCAAGGGCTTGAACGATGTGTAGGGGATAAAGATTTAGAGTAGAATCATTGTCTATAAGGATTAATGGAACCCTCTTATCAAATGCTTGCATAGTAATATCGAGCGAGTCATTATGGCTCGGTCCTGATTTGGGTAAGTCGGACTCAAAAAAAGTGAGGATATTTTCATAATGTATAGCCCCTGACACTTGGGACAGGTATTTGAACTGAGTCTGGATTGGCATTTGGGCTTCACTGAGTAGTTTGATAAGGGCTTGGTAGTGACCGTATGAGGCTGATAGTAATCCCCATATGAAAATGTTCACTTGGGTCTTCTTGAACTGTCTAAGGACCTCGTCGTCCAGGGGGTCTTAAGAGAATTGTGTGCCAGTGTTGTTGGCTCGGATGGGGTCTGATACACTTACCCTGGTTAGGTGGGTTAAATTGGCACTGACACGAAACATAAACTTGATTTCTTCATCATACTCTTCTTCAACCGTGAAGGTCTCTCCTTTCATCAACTCTTTCCAAGTAATCACATCGTAAAATTACAACAAAGGATCACAAGTGGACACTGACTTCCAAGCTGGCTGGCTAGCTAGAACAATAAGGGCGATTGGATCCATAACTGGCTTGCTTTTATCAATATAGTTAACTCTATGGGGAGGCAAGGGTTCTTTCAGACATTTGGCCTTACTGGAGGGGAAACTTCACCCTTGTCGATGAGGTCTTATATGGCATGTCAGAGGGTGATGCATCTCTCAGTAGGGGTGATCCTTTCCTTGATGGTAATCATAAAAGGCATGCACGTCATATCTTTTGGGTATCACCGCTGAAGTCGGTGTAGGCGACAACTTAAAAATCATTTCCCTCATCGATAACTATTCAAAGACTTTGGGAAGCGGTGCATTCAACTATGTGAATTTCCTCTTAGGCTCCGTATAGGTCCAGGTCACTGGCCGAGGCGCTTGCACAATTTTGACAATATTGGCTACTGCTGGCTTAGGCTGTACATAAGAACTCCTTGGGCTGGCTCGGTATACCCCTTGCAGTTTTGACTAATGGGAGATAGTTTCCTTTTTGAATGCATCTTTTATCTGTATGAGAGATCCCATGAGAGCCTTGAATGACACGTGATAGTGGCCAAAGATATAATCATAATAGATTGGAAGCAGATTATTCCTCGCAATGTTCACTTGTTGTTCCTTTATTAGGTGGTTCGCTATCTATGCTGCCTTATTCTTCCACCTCATGATACAAGCTGAAATAGACTATCTTGGCTCTTGCTTTGCTGTTCTCAAATATCTCTGGGTGATATTTAGATCGGCATTGTACTGGTGCTACTTTACGAATTCTCTCACAACATCTTCCCATGTGTGGACTCGAGCTTCATCCAAAGTAGGGAACCATCGGGAAGTGGCTCTGGTAAGGGTACAGCGGAACAACTATATCAACTGGTTTTGATTTATCCTGTATGGGGCCAACGCTCGCATGTACATCTTCACGTGGATTTTGGGATCCGTGGTCCCGTTAAACCTATCCATATTTGGTATCTTGAACTTGAGGGATAGCCCATCCTCCAGATTCATTGTTAAGGAACTAAGGTCTAATGGCTCATAAGCTCTTCTCATCCTAGTAATTTGGGACTAAATGTGGCTAACTTATCCTTCCATTTTGGTACAATATGTGGTTTCATTTCTTATTCCTCAGACTCATATATCCAATAAAACTTTAGACCTTTCTTTTTTCTCATCCTTTTTCCCTTCTTTTTCTAGTTTTTTTCATACCTCTCCCCTTGAGGTTATCTAATTCATCAGCGGCATGGGATTGTTGCTCTGTCAGGGTAATGAAACCATTCTGAAAATCCTTCGAAAGTTCATTAATGATACAGACCAAATTGGAGATCTGTGGGAATTTTTCAGCTATAAGAGTTCGTGAGAGCTTTCCGGGCGAGTCTTGATACCAACCACACTTCTTAACTGTATAAAGAATATTGTAGAAAACTTAATAATACATTCCACATAAATGGAGTTGGCTGGCTCATACCTTAACAGGGGTGAAGGGCATTTTTCTGGTCTTTGGGGTCTTTTTCAAATTTGGGCCAAGAGGGTGGACCAACAGTCAGGTTATTCGAATGAATAACTGGTTGTTGATAAGTGCGGCTAAGGTTTTCTCTAGGAAAGTTTTCTTGAAATTTTTTGAAGGATGAAGTTTTTGACTAACCCTCCAGTTATCAGGGAGAATAACTGGCCAATTGGTCAGTGGGTAGATGGTTTATTTTTGGGCATTTTTCTTGAAAGTTTTGGAGGATAAGGTTTTTGACTAACTGTTCGGTCATCTTGACGAGTAACCGGCCGGTTGGTCAGTGGATAGATTGTTTATTTCTGGGACTTTTTTTGGATATTTTCTAGAGGATAAGGTTTCTGACTAACCGTCAAGTCATCCTGACGGGTAATCGGCTGGTTGGTCAGTGGATTGAATAAGGATATGAATTAGGCAGTCTCAAGTTTTTCAAGCAATTGCACACACTGACTAACCATCTGGCTAGGAGTGCGGATACCCGGCCGGTTAGTCCCAATCTCTCTTTTTTGTAAAATTACCAGTTTAACGTATAAAATACTGATAGTTTCCTTCCCAGCATGCCATAGGCCAACATAGGTATTCTCCCAACAAAGGAAAGAATATTGAATGGTCCGAGTGTGAACTTTTCTTCTTGTAATACCGGTGTAAAGGTCACTCCATTGGCTCAACCGTACCATATATTTCTCACCCGTAACTAGTAAGTTAATAATGGGTGATTACCATTATGTATACAAGTCATTTAATATATGAAGAAATTAGGAGGAATAGTTAGTATGAGGAACATGGAGTTGAGAGGTTGATGGAGAGATTGCCTTGAGCCCAGGAGAACCAAGGATCTTAAATGTGTCGTTCTCAAATGCGTGAGTCGGGGTGACACGTGCGCAGATGTGAGGTATGGAAATAAAAGTGCAAATACCACAATTATGTCTCATTATACATACTACAGAAGAATACCGGAGAAATACAACAAGGCCAAAAAAAAAAACTTTTCAAGTCTAGTTGTTTTAGTCTTACTGGGCCCCAGTGGAGTCGCCACTGTGGTGCACCGCCTAGAGAAAAAATCCACAAAAAGAAAAATTTAATGGCGTCGCCATCTTATTTAATGAGGGAAAACAAGAAAAGACCAGTAAATGATTCTAAAGTGTCTAAAAGGACAACTAATAATCTTTCGAAATTGGGAGTTGGGTCCGGGACTAAGTTACGCAACGGGAAGGTGTTAGACACCTGTCACGTCCTTTCGGTCTCTAGTTCAATTTTATTATTTTGGCTTGAACTCGACAGCAGGGGTCAAGTGGCCTACATATCTGATACGACTAATCACCGTAGTTCGACATTAGTCCTATTAGAAGTAGTCTAAAATTCGAATCTAAAGTTAGACAAAGAAAATAAAAAGAACTTCTCTTTGGTGTTTTGAGATGAAATGCAACTACTAGAAATGGGAAACAATCTATATGATTCATACCCTAGGAAAAGCTAGTAAAAGTTACCTCGCGATGTAGCTTGCCTTGACGACTCAAGGATGTTTTATGTGGGATTCACGATGTTAAGGAAAAAAAAGGTTATTTTTAGCTTAGTTTGGATGGCTACGATTCTCGAATGAGGTTGGATGTCACTCCATAAAGAAATGACATGCAACTTTAAAGAAAACAAGCTTCTGCACTCACCAGAGATCGACCCCTGGAAGTGAAGGCCAAGATTTCTTTCTATAGTGCTAGAGTCGCAGATTTTGATAAGATTGGTAGTGCCAATCTGCATGCTGGAGATAATTCTGAACAAGGAATAAAATCGCACATTGACAAAAGTCAACTAACCAGCCAGTTAGGCAAAAAATCGGTCGGTTCACCCCATTGAATAAAAGTAATTTGTTTTTGAATTTCGAGGCATTATTTGACCCTAATTGATAATTATCTTAGAAATCACAAATGAGATGTACCAGATTCTTGATAAGTTACTTTTTAACCAAATAGATTTATTGATCTTTCTATCAAGGATAAATCATGAATTATTTCTCTAAGAAATTACATCAATTCGAAAAATCTAGAACATTGACCAGACTTGACCTAAATGGACTGGACAATCTAACTGGACTGGACTAGACAATTTAACTGGACTTAATTAATTAATTAAATCACAGTACCAGGCCCGAACTCAATAATGCAATTTAATAAAAAAGAAATCATGTACATTATCTAATTAACTAAAAATGCCTACAAAAATAAGGTGTTTACAATAAGGAATTTAAAAAAAAAAAAAACCATCTAAACAATCTGTATGCCCTTGACCCTTTGGTTCATCCTAAAGTCATGTGAGATATACATAGTGACTACCGCTTTATAAATGGTTACACTTACCTTGTGGAGCCCCCTTCGGACACGGAACAAAATGGCTCTAATGGAAATGGGGCCAACAATAGCTCCGGGTCTAGATGGGTATCAACCTGGAGTTATCAAAAGATATCGGGACATTTTTTGGACTGATACAAGTGATCTCATCAACGTGAAGAAAAAATTATGGTTAACCTCAATAAAACCCATATTTTGCTCTCATCTCCAAAGTTCGTCATCCAGAGACAGTACACCACTTCTGTGCTATAAGTTTGTGTAATACGAGTTATAAATTAGTGTCTAGGATCCTTGTCAACCGATTGCG
Source organism: Escallonia herrerae (assembly GCA_033070095.1). Lineage (NCBI taxonomy): Eukaryota > Viridiplantae > Streptophyta > Magnoliopsida > Escalloniales > Escalloniaceae > Escallonia > Escallonia herrerae. Next base: position 182,189 of record JAVXUP010000954.1, on the reverse strand, counting down.
TCCGATTATTTAGACCGTTATTCACCCAAATCAAACCAGTTTCTTACGTGGGAGACGTGCTGCATATAACGTCATCATTCCCAAATGAACATTATAAAGAAAAAAGTAGAGGTGGACTATATGGCTAAACTAGACTTAGAAAAAGCCCATGACTATATAAACCGGTAGCTCCTCTTCAACACTATAAAAAAAAATAGGTTTCCCTAATGCTACTGTCAATCTCATTATGAACTGCATTTCCTTTGTTCAATACGCGGTCCTTTGGCATGGAAGTCCTTCGAATTACTTTGCCCCCGCTCGTGGCCAAGGTCACCTCCTTTCTCCTTATCTCTTCATTCTCTGTCTAAACGAGCTTTATGTCCATCTAAATCATGCTGAAGAGTTGCGAGCTATTCACCCCATTAGAGTGGCTTGCTCAGGGTTAAGAATTTCGCATCTGATGTTCGCGGATGATCTTCTTCTCTTTGGTCGTGCTACTAAAGTTAATTATACAAATCTTCTCAATGATTTTAATGCTTTAGCATTCAGTCGGGCCTCATGATCATTCTGACTAAATGTATAATTATGTTTTCTAAAAACACGTCGAGAGATATTTGGACCCTTTTTAGACATGTTTCTGGCCTCCCGACCTTTGATAATTACCTGGCGTTCCACTTGCTCAAGGCTAGGTAACTAAGGATGATTTCTCGTATCTTGTTGATCAAACCAAAAACAAAGTGGCTTTTTGGAAAATTAATGTCCTATCCTTCGCCGGACGCACTGCTTTAATGAAATCAGTTCCAAACTCCATTCCCATTTACTTGCTGCAAGTGGATACCCTGCCTAACAAAATAGCCAAATATATTGACCAACGTAGCAGGGCTATTTTCTCAGGGGTCACAGTAACACTAGTAAAAAAATGGCATGGTTTAAATTGGCACATCACTCGACCGAAAGACGTTGGAGGCTTAAACCTCTGTACGACTTCCGTCACAAATCTTGCCATGTTTATAAATATAGTTTGGCGTCAGTGGAAAAATCCTAACCAGCTTTGGGCTAAAGGGCTTAAACAAATTGTTATTACCCTCAAGAAAATTTATGGAATACTATGGCAAATACTGCGGGGTCCATATTGTGGAAAAAATTAATCTGGGCCTGCGATGAGGTAGCTGCTAACTTAGAATGGCGTATAGGAAATGGCGCGAATATATCTTTGTGGCATCGTCGATGGCTTCCATGTGGAGCTATCCAAAACTCTTATGTAGGACCCCTTCAGGAGCACTTAGATCAAATACGGGTAAGGGATGTCATTGAAGACCGCGACTAGGATACCGACACGCTTCGGTCTCTTCTACCAGCTGAAATAGTCTAGTAGATCCTTACGATCCAATTACTGTTATACCATGAGCTCTGGGATACACTTATATGGACTTTTAACTAAGGCTATTGCACGGTTCAGTCGGCATACAATATACTCACACCTACTGAAGAAAATTTACAAAGACATTGGACATAAATATGGAAATTGGTGTGCCCTCCCGTAATCCAGAGCTTCATTTAAAATTGTATACACGAAGCAATTTCGGTCAATCATTACTGCATTGGCTCACTGAACTTTATTGTCCCCATGGCTGTGGCCATCCGGAAACTATGGATCACTGCCTTTGAAAGTGCCCAGATGACATTTGGAAGATTTGGGAGGCAGCCCACCCACACATCAAGCAAATTTGCAACCTAGACTTGCCTTTCTGAACTTGATGCCAATCACGCTACAAGTTGTATCAGCATAGGCACGACACCTGCACCTTAACCTATCTCTTTTAATATTCCAATTAGCCGTCATATGGAACCACCGCAATAAACTAACTCTCATTCAAACAATCTCCACCCCCCCCCCCCCCCCCCAACTCACGACATCATTAGAAAGGCAAAAGCCCAAGCTCATGCTTATTTGCTTCTCATCAACTACACGAGACACGCTAGGCCAACAAAAAGTGTCAAGAAAATCGGATGGACTCCCCCACCTGAGAACTGGATCAAGCTGAATACGGACGACAGTGCATATTCTCAAACTAGACGGGCGGGAGCAGCAGCATTGTTGCGGGATAGCAATGAAAAATGGATTATTGGATGATCTCGAAGGCTGACATCACTAGATAGTCATACGCCTGAGTGGTGGGCGGTCTGAGACACGGACTACTACTCGCATGGAATACAAAGAACCGACAAATTTTATTCGAGTTTGTGTATTTACTTAAAACTGATACCCCACCCATACTGCGGATTGAAATCTTGATTTCTGACTGTAGAACACTCTTTAGACGGAGCTGGCAGGTCCAAGTTGTCCATGCTTTCAGGAAAACAGACTTATACGCAAATCAAATTCAAAACAGGTGGGTCATCAGCAACAAGGTTTTCTTATATGGAATTATGAACAGATCTTTTAGTCTACCTTCATGAAAAATGATTTTAGTGGGAGAGTCACCCACGATGTGTGATTCAATTGAATGTTCAAATTAATAAAATTATTTTCTGTTTGTCAAAAAAAAAAATCTCTCCCAACCACAGTTATCAAGCAATACGCATGTGACGGATAAAACCGTAAATACACCCTCATGGTACGTCATGCATGTGCTAGTTTCCATCATATATGCTTGCTTAGAGCTTTACATTTTGAGTCAGGAAATCTGGTAATATAAGCACGTTCATAAGAGCCACCCTTCGAAAGAGAATTTTGGCATTTGCAAAAGTGCATATATACGAGCACATGAACAATTTTACAAGCACGAGTCTGCATGCATCAAGCATTTAACTCGTTTTCTTGTTATTATTAGTACACAAAGTGTTTGCTAGTCCCATAAAAGTAGCATGTTTTACTACCTCCTTTGTCCAAATCCGTCCCATGGGCACATTACACACCATCACCCTTCTCAGTTCTCTACTATTTCTTTTCTTTGTTTTTTGGTTAGTGAATGTATTTTAGTAGATGTTAGGTCATAAAAAATTGGTGTGGTCGAGTATGTTGAGATTGTTTGGATCATTTTCTGAAAATTTAATATTTTAAAGCAACTAATAACACATCATGCAAACCCTAATCTCTGGTATGAATCCCCACAGTCTTATCATCCTTAAATAACTTCTTTCCATTGTGTAGTGTATAAGATGGTCTGGATAGATTGAGTTACTTGCACTAAGAAGCGTAGATTCGGTTATTAGTTACAGAAAAGGAATTCTTTTTTAAATTTTCACCTGTCGTGGGAGACAACATCAAATTCTTCACAAAAAAATACTTATAATTAACATCTAATAGACGTGACGTTGTTTGGAGTCTCACACAATTAAGACAGTGGAAATGGAAGGATATCACCATAAGTAATCATGCATGGGATAACCAAAAAAATTTGGAAACAAACGGTCGTGCATGGTTCTTCATATTGCATTGCTACACGAATTTCAAAAATTTTTGTGGCACTTTCAATTATCATGTAATTGTAGAATCTATTTAAGATCTCTACAATCAAGTGGACGAAAAAAATACATGAAGGTACATGTGAGTAAATGAGATTGATACTAGCAGTGCTATTATTAGCTAAGAAATTCTCTTATGTGAACTAAAAGGCCAGAAAAGTAGATTAAAAGAAAACTTGGGGCAAGACATCACACGTGACCCTCGACTAGTGAGCAGTTCTCGTTACGTCCCAGGGCTGCCCTCTTATGTTGTATTGAAATTTCGGCGGTCAAATTTATCCTGGGCGGTTAGATTCGTTGTGGTCCGTCCGATGTGACTCTTATGGCCCCATGCCACACCCAGTGAACTCTCAAAACTGCTGTCTTTCCAGTTATGTAAGTGTATGCATACCTAACACCCCTTAACCCACCTCCGTTTACAATGATGTGTACGCATCTCTTCTGCGCGCATGTATACCCTTCGTCCACTTATAAAAGACCAAGCCCAGTACAAGTGCTAGAGTGAGAAGAAAGAGCACCAAATTACCATTACAAATGAGGCTCTCAATCAAACCTGTACAGCCATGCACACCTACATCACAAACGCCATTTCAATGCTGCTCTAATATCATGGAATGCTCTCCTACTAAGGCTCCCAAAACATGGGAACGTCCATTTCCTCGATCAGCAAAAAAGAGCTCGTCGACCATGCGCTCCTATTTCACGCCGACTATGTCGGAGAAGATCAGCAAGAGGTGGATGGACTACCAAGGTGCGAGAAACTGGGAGGGACTGCTCGATCCGCTCCACGATAATTTACGCGGAGAGATCATACGTTATGGTCACTTTGCGGAGTCTGCTTATCAGGCATTTGATTTCGATCCATCCTCGCCTTTGTATGCTTCGTGCCGGTACCCCAAAGGCACGCTGCTCGACCGGTCTGGATACCCCGAGACCGGTTACCGTGTGACGAAGCATTTGCGTGCCACGCCGGCTATTCAGCTGCCCCGTTGGATGGAGAAGGCGCCAAGTTGGATGGCTACCCGGGCCAGCTGGATCGGTTACGTTGCAGTGTGCAATGACAAGGAAGAGATTGCAAGGCTAGGACGCCGCGACGTGGTGATTGCCTTTCGCGGCACTGCTACTGTCCTGGAGTGGCTCGAAAATCTTCGAGCCACCCTGACTGACATACCTGGCTCTTGTCCCGGATCCATTTCCAAGATCGAAAACCCGATGGTGGAAAGTGGGTTTTTAAGTTTATACACCTCCAAAACCGAGGCGTCCCCAAGTCTACAAGATTTGGTGAGAGAAGAAATCTCGAGGATTCTTCGAATGTACGGTGATGAATCCCTGAGTTTCACCATCACCGGACACTCCCTAGGGGCTGCACTCGCTACACTCGCTGCTTATGATATTAAAACAACATTCAAACGAGCTCCCCTCGTCACCGTGATCTCATTTGGTGGGCCTAGAGTGGGTAACCGGAGCTTCCAAAGGCATGTAGAAAAACAAGGAACCAAAATTCTACGCATAGTAAATTCTGACGATCTCATTACAAAATTACCTGGATTTGTGATAGATAACAATGACCTACCCATCAATGGCGCCGTCCTCATGAAAACTCTTCCTAGTTGGATCCAGAGGCATGTGGAAGAAACACAGTGGGCATATGCCGAAGTTGGACGCGAGTTCCGGCTCAGTAGCCGGGACTCGCCTTACCTGAACGGCGTCAACATCGCGACGTGCCATGATTTGAAGACATATCTCCACTTAGTGAATGGGTTTGTGAGTTCTGCATGCCCGTTCAGAGCTACTACAATGAGGATGCTAAAGAAGAAAACCATGGTCTAGTGAAAGTGCTTAGCCAAATTAACCACTCTTTTGGGCACCCTCAAAACTTTACTCTCGTAACTAAAGTGTGTGTCGTCTTGTGCACAACTCTCTCGCCGCTGCAGCAGTGGGTAGAGCACAAACTTGTCTGATCAGTTCAGGTCAAGATGGAGCAACCTTACTAACTCAGTCTTTCAGAAACGACATGAAAAATTACGAAACTAAGCTTCATACCAAGACATGCAAAAATGTATATAGACAGAATTCTCCGCCAATTGCGGGGGGTTGGCAGTGTCCTTCTTTGTATAGAAATGAGAGTGGAATGCTGGTGTTCTTTTAGCGGCAGACTATTGTGCGCCAATTGTGATAACATGGTTGTTGCCTGCTCTTTTAGGGTTACAGAACTGGCGTGCATTGCCGCACGTTATCTTTTCATCTTTTTGGATCGTGTTAAAAGCTGAAGCTTATTGTGATATGACAAATGGTTACTGTTACGTGGTTTTACGTTACTACCCTCCCTAGTGGAGTAATATTACTTTAGATAATATGGCACCATCAATCCCGCTGCGTATCACCGACCCGCTGGTAGAGGGAACACCCCCTCTGTATCTATTCTACCGAACTTCTTAGGTCCATTGTAAATTACCAAAATGCCTTTTGTTACATTTAGTTCAATTCCTGAATTATGAATCAATGATGTCGATGAATTTGGTGCTTTCGATCATTGGCTTTGTGTTTTGACTTTAAACTGGATTCTCAAGTTACAGTGTTATCATGTCATTTTCCTACTTCCTGATGACACTATGTTTTCCTGTCGCAGATGAACACTCATTTTAGGCAACATTCGTCTTCTCCAAATTTTTTGTATACAATGACTACTAACTACAGGGGATTGCACCCTGTACATGTCACCCAAGAAAAAGCAAGTCCTTTGTTGCTCTCATCAGTCTTGGCAACTGTTATTACCTTCTCTAGTATAGGACTTCAGTAGGAATGATTTGATCGTATACAGCCTGTTTGGGCCGGCACTAGTCTTGGGTTGTCGCTTTGATGTCCTCGTGGTTCTTGTGGTTGGTTGTAGCTAGTTGCTTTATCGTTCGATCCTTGGATGGGGATGTTATTCATATGTTTGTTTTTCTTTTTGCTACTAATTTTGATGTACATTCATTCTATTGATATTTAATCCTGGTATATATTTCTGATTTTTCTCAACAAAAAAAAAAGGAAATGGAATGTAATTCTACGAATAATTGAAGTATAATTTATGTATGTATTGGTACGAACTCATTAAAACACCGCTTTAACAATTTTTTATTTGAGTTTGTAGAAACGAAAGGATATACTTAATTCGATCTCAATATAATGCACTAAATTTGTCTTAGTAATTTTCAAGAAAATCAAATACAAAAAATTCAATGAATGGGATAAATACATTTTTCAAATTAAAACTTAAGCACATTATGTTTTGTATAAATGCCACATTCTATAGGTTTTGTTGATTAACCCGTATATGAAGCAGAGGTTAAACCGCGGTAGTGCTGCTTTGCCTTTTAAACTCAACAAATTAAATTTCAGTGGTTATGTTAGTGTCATAAACCCATATTATATGTGTGATTTTTGGCGTTTAGTGTATGAATACTCCATGACTTGTTCTTGGGCCGTTAGAGACTCAAAGGGTCTAGCATTTCGCTACGAAGAAACTTACTTTGTTGCTTCAGAACTGACCACTCAATATTGCCAAATATCCTAGAGCACCTAATTGATTGGCCTTCTAAATTCTATATAAGTCATCATTTTTTATTTATTTCATCTATTTCATAACCCGGAGTTTAGATAGGTCAGAAAGAGAGACAACAAGATAATAAAAATGTATCTCACACTAGTTTGGTTGGATCAAAGGCAAGGTTTGTATAATTGTGCTGGCTAAGAGAGAAAGGCTTTGTGGCAATGGGCCTCGTCAAAGACAATAATACTTAGAGAATTTAGTGGCTCAAGATCCCAATATCAAAAGTAGTATGATCTCAAGATCACCTACTCGACTAGTCCTTTTAAAGTCAGCAAATAGCTTTAACTCTACCATGTGTACATAACCAAGTTATATATATATATATATATATATATATATATATATATAGGAGCCGATCTCTGTCTACCAGTGGAGAAATTGTTATTTCTCCACCATAAATCTCGCCGTCCACGTGTACTAGTGGACGGCTCAGATGTGTTTTTTTTTTCTTGAAAAAGTTACAACCGCTGCTCTTTCATACGATTGCAAAATTTGACAATAATGTCCTGCTAGGCTGAAAAAACCCCAACCGCAAGAAAGACTAGCGGTTGGTCATCACTCCCAACCGCATCACTTTGTTGCGGTTGGTCATCACTGCAATTTTTATTTTTTATAAGCATTCTCCATTTCGTAGCATGGCCCACATTTTTTAATGCCAACCGCCACTAAGTGTAGCGGTTGTTATTATTTTTTTTTGCTCTTCTCTTCTTTGCTTCTCATATATATATATATATTAAAAGGACACACCCAACCGCTACTAAGTATAGCGGTTGGTGATGATTTTGTTAAATTTTTTTTATTGCTTTTCGGATGCGCTTCTCATTGCTTCTCTTGTTAAGTGATCGAAGTAAGGCTGCAAGTGAAGTGGACTATTTGGCTTGTGAAGTGTTTTAGTGAAGCGATCAAAGAAACCCCGGTTGGGTTTTTTTTTTTTTAAAATGGGAGGCAACGTAAAGAAGGCAAAAAAAAAAAAAAGCCATCATCACCAACCGCTACACTTTTGCGCGGTTGGGTTTTTTTTTTTAAATGGGGGTAATGATTAATGATGCAACGAAAAGAAGGCAAAAAAAAATCCAGTCATCACCAACCGCTACACTTTTGTGAGGTTGGTTTGTGGAATTGTTACCAACCGCAACAAAGTGTAGTGGTTGGTGATGATTGCATGGACCCCCCCTCCAACCGCTAGTCTTTCTTGCAGTTGGAGTTTTTTCAACACCCCAGGGCATTTTTGACCATTTTGTAACCGCAGCAAAGAGCGGCGGTTGCAACTTAAAAAAAAATCTGGGCCATCCACGACTACATGTGAACGACTAGATTTATGGTGAAGAAATTGCTATTTCTCCACAGATAGGTGTGGATCGGCTCCCTATATATATATATATATATATATATATATATATATATATATATATATGCCAGTGACTTGAATTAGACATAATTTTTTGCTAAATTATTCTTGCTTTTATATTGAAGAGAAATATGATGTGATTATCCTTTTTAATTTGGTTCTTTTAATTGATCCGGCCTTTTTGGAGACAGTTGGTCTTTTAATGTTATTCTATGAATGATTAGTATTTGGGTTGTCCGTGTGTGAGGGAGGAGGGGGAGGAGTATCCCGGGTCTTGCTCCTTGTTCTCGTACCATTTATCTTAGGAAAAAAATTGACTGCTACCCCGGTTGAAGGAATCTTCCTCCTACTCCCTATATAGTGACAATAAATTGTCTCTAAATATTTCTAGTAACTTTTATTTAATGACACTAAAAAGGTGCTGCTAATAATTGTTGTTAAAAGTGTTAGGAAAAAAACCACTAAAAACATTTAATGACTATTAATTGTCACTATACATGGAATTGAAAGAAGATTTTTTTACAACCCAGAAAGGAGTCAAAGTTTGTTCTTTATCTTATGATGTTATATCAACTTTCGTAATGCAAGATTGGTAAGATCTATTCCCATTAAAATTTACACTTTTGCCTTAACTCATCTTGTCTTAAGTTTGTAGGTATACTCTGTCCGCCTACATTGTTTTACCTTTGGGTGAGTACAATTTGTTTTGCTTTCTTAGTATGCACCTTAAATTTTTGTTCAACCAAAAAAAATTTCCCGTGAAAACATAAACGATGTACCCTAGCCACATTTTTACGTCATTCTTTATTAATCTTACAAGTTTTGACCAATCCAAAAGTGGTTCATCAAAGATCTCTCTTCCTCACCTCACATGAAATCTTTTTGTGCAGTTACTGTGCAGTTATGAATCCGTTTTGCATATATGGAAATTTGCGAAAATAGAAGCATGAAGAAACTAGACGTGATTCTGGGGGTACAAGCACTTGTTTTTGTACTCTTAATCTGTGCAATTCTCAGGTGTACCGATAAACTGTTAATAACAGAAAAATTGTCCCTTATTTAATATGCCTACATAAAAAGTTTCACGACCCAGAACAAAAAGCTATAAATATTATCACAGCATCATTTTCATGAAATTGGAAAGTTACGGATATCAACTCTACCTGTACTTTCGCAATCGGGAAAGCCTAAGCCGCCCTTTTTGCACTGCAACGCCTTTTTTGATACGAAAAACATGCACGGGTAATATAGTCCCATTGAACCGGTTTTCTTTTGTTAGTAAACTACGACCTATAGGATCTCACAATTACGACTATAGCAAGATTTCACGCAAGTATTTCTTCATATTTCAACAACTTTTTCACTACAAGAAAAGACAGATTTAGCGACGGGATGATTTCTGTCGCCAAAAGATCTTTCAGCCACGGAAAACTCCGTCGATAAAAATCCGCTGGTAAAAAGTTTTACCGACGGAAAACTACGTCGGTAAAAACCTTTGCCGGCGGACTTTTAACAATGGACTTTTAACGACGGGGATCCCGTCGTTAAATATTTTTATGGAATTTGTAAATTTTGAGGTTTTTTTTAATATTTTTAAGCGACAGAATAATACCGTCGCTAAAAAATATCCGTCGGATAAAATTTCTTTGACCGACAGACTTTTAGCGACGGGTTATTCCGTCGCTAAAATGCCGTTAATTAGCAGATATCTGCATTTTCTCTCTCCCCATTTCTCTCTTCAGCCTCTTCTCCTCTCAACTTTCACGACTTCTCTCTCTCACAGTCTCACGACCACGGGCGCCTCACTCCGGCAAATCGTAGACTGGCGACGGCGGCCACGACACGAGTCACAATCTGGGCTGTCAGGATATGGGTCTAGATCTACGTGCCAACAACGAGCTCACGGTCACTGACGACCTCACCTCAATCGGCGACGGCGTCGCCACGAACGATCCCCAGCCCGTGGCTCCACGTCTCCACCGGCAACAAAAGGTATGTTCCCAAATCCCAAATCGCCTTCCATGATGATTAATGCATCTCTTCATTCTCTATGATTGAAGGGTATGAATGGACTGAATTACTAATCTCTGAAAGACAATATTTTCTTAGAAGCGTTGTTTGCTCTTGTACAATTTAGAGTTTGTGAAGAATTAGAGACAAATACACCTCAAAAAATACAACAGATCTTTATGGATGTGATAGGGCTCTTGGCAAGCAACAGTGCAAGCAACAATCTGTGGATCTCTCTTTAGAAAATTCTACCAAGAATTTACTCAGATTTTCAGCGGCTGAAAAAATAGAATTCAACATGTATTTATAAATATTTGAAAAGTCACAAATGAAGAGACATATAACTCATAAAAGATTCAGTTTACTTTGTTCAAAAATTTTAGCAATAAAAAACTTCTCGGCTGTTACAACTCTTAATAAAATAATTAATTGTTAATCTAAAATTTGAATTTAATGTGAATGTTAAGAAAATTGATGTTGAAAACTAAGACTCCGTTTGGTAACTATTATTTTTTTAGTTTTTTCTCCAGTTTTGTAAACCGGAGAAAATAAACTCGTTTGACACATAATTTTCATTCTTTTTTTTTCCAGTTTTTAAAACACGGCTATTTTTCACTACAAGAAAAAAAACTTTTAGCGACGGAAAAATTCGTTACAAAAAGCCTAAAATCCGTCACTAAATATTTTAGCGACGGATTTAGCGTCGCTAAAAATCTCTCTTATAAAAGCCCGCCACTAATAGTTTGGCGACGAAATTTTCAAATTCATCGTGTAATATTTAAGTTTTTGCAACGGATTTATTTATTAATTAGCGACGGAATATTCGTCTCTAATTATATTTTAAGTATTTTAATTAAATTTCTTGTTTTGTTAAATTAGCGACAGAATAAATTTTTTAGCGACGGAATATTCCGTCGCTAAAAAACCGATAGTGATAAAAAAATTTAGTGATATAATCCGTCGCCAAAAGTCAAATTTTTTTTAAAATATTTTTTTTTATTTTTCTAATGCCCAAACCTGTAATAAAAAAATCAATCCTCAACAACAACGCGCAATAATCAATACACAAATAAATATGTATAATTAATCATAAAAAGACTCATTATGTATAACCTGGGAACCAGATACAACCGGTTAAGGGAGGGGAGAAGAGTACAAGTCGGGCGCGGGGGCCAAGGGGGGAAGCTGGGACCTGGCACGAGAAGGGGCTCATCAGGGGTTGTCGAGTCCCAGATCTGGATCCTGCTGATTCGGGGCCAGCGCGGCATGTCCAGCTACGGTACCATGCTGATCCTGCTCCCTGATCATCCTCAACACCACTATAGCAATGCGCGCAATCTCCTCGTCGTCCAATGGATGCCTAGGAGCCGGTGTCTGTGGAGGGGCAGCGGGGGTGAGGACGTTCCTATCACGGCACGAGCAGTCCGACTAGGCAGGCCGCGTATGCGGCCTTTCGGCAGATTGACGACCTCCGGCGTATCCAACCATCGCTTCAATGCCCCAGTACTCGCACCCGTACTAGTGGACGCTGATGGCTGTCCGGACTGCTCCTTGGACCCCCTAAGCTGTTCATACGAGGCCTGTAAAAACAGTGATATAAAGATATGTTAGGGCATTAATTAACGCAACAGACATTGAGGATAGAAAGACAAAAAATTAACAACTTAAACAAATTGACTCACATCGATCTGCCGGGCAATATCTGAAATATAGTCGCCCACTCGGTGCGCCTCGTCCTTGTCCTTCTTTCGCACGTGCGTCTGATTATACGTCAGAGCTACGACCTCATTATCCTCCAGATCCGGGTGCTCGACCGCATTCTTGTGTCGGACGATGTCGTGTGGCACCGACCCCCCCGTGTGCGTCGGATCTTGTTCTGTCTGTTCTCAGCCCCGCTCTTACTCTTGGCGTCCCAACCTGGATCCGCAGCCCACCGATCTATCATCGCCATCCATACAGTCAGAGATATCCAATGTGAGGGATATCTCGTCATCTCCGTCATCGGGGCACCCTCGGGCAGCATCTTCTTCGCCCGGTCCCTTGCGTCGTGGAGCCATCGATGGTAATTCTTGCTGATGTAAGCAAAGAAGGCCTGTGCCCCAGTGCCTGCTGCTCAGGCGACTCAAACGTGAACCCCTCCTGTAAGGCATTCAATAACACAAATTAACTACAGAAAACAAACTTTAATTAAACAAATACTATCGCTGAAAAAATACTTCACCGTACCAGCCACTCCTCCCATAGGGACTCCCTCGCAGCGACATCCCAGTCCTTCCAGTACAGGCGTGGCTCGAAGAATCGGCCCTTCACAAGAACGCCGATCTTCGTCCTCGCCTGATTCTCCAGGATCTGATTCTCCAGGATCTTGCCAAAGAAGTAAATAAATAAATTAATACAGTTCAAATATAAATTAACACCCCAAAATTTTAAATATAAGGCATGATGTGATATTTTTTTTACTTACAGGCCCTCCTGGGTGAGCGTAACTCTCTGTTTATGCTGGGGGTCGATGCGTACCCCGCGTGTCGGACCACGGCCTCGTCGAGATCCTACAAAACACCAACATTAATACAATTCAAATATACTTTAAATATAAGGCTAGCAAAAATGTACTAAACACCGTTATCAACTATACCTGTGGTAGAACCCACGGAAGAAGGAGAATCAACGCGCGTGTGGGATGAATCGGCGTCGGGCTGGGGTGACGACGACGGTTGGGGTTGGCGCTGGGGCTGGGGTTTGAGCTGGGGCCCCCATCTGCTGTACGCGATCACTCTGTGCCTCGTCATCAGTAGGCAATGACGAGGTGGGACCCACCGGGGAGGAAGCAGCTCGGCGTCCAACCCGGCCACGAATAGCCCGTATCCTATCCATATCTGACTTCATATAGATAAATTACAAATACATGAACACATTAAAAACAATAATTTGGCAAAAATCATCATCGGCACTATATATATATATATATATATATATATATATATATATATATATATATGAACGGAGGTGCAAAAACACATCAATGTGAACCAAGTTCTAAAATGTTACTACATTTTTCCCGGTTTGTTACAACATTACAACTCAATCATTTTCAGTTTGAGAATCATCATCATCTTCATCACTTTCCTCATCGTCCTCTTCTTCGTGGGACTCGTCGTCCTCTTCATCTTCTAATTCATCCTCTTCATCAGTAGACTCGGTCACATCATCTCCAACACTTTCCACGTCTTACGCGTCATCATCTACGACTTCTTCTCCTACATGAAGTGTTGTTGGAAGAGGAAGATCGTCCTCCTCGTTGTTGACCTCAACATGGAACAAGACAGGTGGTTGGTCGGCTTGAAAGGAGTCTAGCTCACTGTCATATGTCACGGGCAATTTCTTGGACTTAATAATTGTATACCAATGAGATTTGGGATTTGCGACGTCCTCCGCGTAAAAGACTTGTACAGCTTGACTAGCAAACACAAAGGACTCGTCTGATGCAAGTCTTGACTTGACATTGACATCTACAATCCCTTGAGAGCTAACACGGATTCCTCTACTGCATGTGACATCGAACCACGTACACTTGAACATTACCAGGCGGTTTTGGAAACCCAGATATGTTAGCTCAACAATCTCATCTAGCTCTTCATAAAAGTCCATGCAATTCTTGGCATAACAGTCGTCGTTGACCAATACTCCATTGTTTTGGGTTTGTTTTGTTCGGTCATCATCTTTTACGTTAAACCTAAACCCGTTGATGATATAGCCTCCGTAACAGGATATTTGTTTATTAGGGCCTTCAGCTAGTAATTTCAAGCAGGAGGCCATTGGTCTATCATGTGATACCCCGAAAAATATCAAAAATTAATCTAATCGCGAGTTTGATTAATTAATGAGAGATTATTTTATTAAATGACGTTATGTTGGCGATAATCAAGTGTTAAGGAGCTAAACAAGGGGTTAGTGTGGCCTTGGGGGTTGAAATGTAATTTTTGAAAGTTAAGGGGCAAAAGTGTAATTTTGGAAAATATGATTAATGTGATACATATCTTTACTAAGTAGCCTTCTTTTGATGATAATTGAGGTGTTAGGGGGTTACATGGAGGGTTAGGGTGACTTTGGGGTCAAATTATAATTTTTTCAAAGTCGAGGGGTCAAAATGTAATTTTGGAAACTTGAGGGACTAAAGTGCAAATTGTTGAAAGTTGTAAAAGGGTCACAATTGGAGAGAGTCAGCTGAATTGTGGCCCTTCTTGGTTAAACTAAGCTTACTAAGTTGTATTAAAAAAATAAAATAAAGGAGGATAAGATGTAGGAAGTAAAAATATAAAAGAAAATTTGTTGGGGTGGAAAATGGAATTAAGGGAAACTCGTGAACAGTAGCTAGGTGTGAATAGTACCTGCGAAGAACACAGAAATAGAGAAGAAAAGGAGGGGAAGAAGAAGAGGAAGAAAGAAGTAGAAAAAAATCCTAAACCCTAACTGGGTGATGCAGCTCGTTGCGATCAAAGATTGCGAGGTGCTTCGGCTATAAGCCAATCAAGTAAAGACAATGCAGTTCAATATGTTAATTCATTGTTCGATTAGCATGCCATGTTGATGACGTGTTGTTGCATTCTTGCCATTATGATTGGACACCGGTAGTCATTGTGACCGGTATATGAATATTTGAATTGTGCTGTTGAGGACTTAGGGTAGAATAATTCCCTTAGTTCGCCTTGTTGATAGAATTTAATAAGGATGATGTGTGTCCTTGTATCCTATGGTTCGATTTGATTAGCATACCTAAAGTTGATGATGATGATGCGTAGGGGTTATCGTGTGACTGTTGTGAGATGTCGGCGGTTATTGATAGCTGATATCCCTTCTCTCTGAGAACACCGTTGAGGACTTGTGGCAAACTTCTCCCTAGTCCGCCATGTCGTTGATGATGTTGTTGTTGAGGTCGTTGCGTGTTGTTGTGAAATGTCGACACTTATTGGTAGTCGACATTTCTCTTATGTAAGAATGCTGTTGAGGGCTTGCGGTAATCTTTTCCCAAGTCCACCCTGTTGATGATGCCACGTTGAATTCATGTTGTTGGGTCTAAACACTGGTTGATCTTCTGATCCGGTATTCCTTGTTGAGCTGTATTGTTGAAGACATAAGGTGGAATAAATTTCCCCTTAGTCTGCCCCGTTGATGATGTCTTGTTGTTTGGTTGTAACGTGGTTAGGGAAAGCACTTTAAACGAGTTCCCTGCTTGTTGACAGTGTCTCTTCTATTTACTTGAGACTGAGATGAACATCCCATAAGATGGGACATCAATATGAGGAGGATGGCCTGTGAAACATGATCACTGACAAAGAGGATGTAGGGCGCGCAAGTCGAGTCTGTCATGTCTGGTCGAGTCTAGTTTGTCGTGTCTGAGTTGCATTGCATTTGATTTTCTTTCGATGTTGATGATTTTAATGACTTGTATTTCGTTGATGTTTATCTTTACAATTTCCTGTTTTAGTGTTTACTTGCATTGTCAGTCAGTCAGTCCAGTCCATGAAGAGGTGGCAGTAATGCTGTTCTGTTGGGCCTTAAAGCCGCTCAGTCTAACTAAATAAAAATTATCGTTTGACAAGTTATGTTGATGCTGAAATATATTGACTACTCTTGATTCATTGCTATCGTTGAGATGATTATCATTCCTCCGAGTCATTTGAATCATTTGTACACGATATTCCTCGTGTTGTCTTTACTGGGCGATTTGCGCTCATTCCTTATGTTGTATTGTGCGGGCTATAAAGAGAACCCTCTAGAGAAGTGAAGAGAAACAAGTTAGAAAAGTTGAGCGAGGGGATGCGTTGTGTGAGGTAAAGATTGAGCCGTGAGATCGGTTGTTAAGAATCCTACGACTACAGTGGTATATTACGTTGTAAATATTCATGTTGTTCAGAGACTTGAGAGTCTTCCGCTGCAGTATGATGTATGTTTGTAAGGACACATTTTGGAGCGTCTATTAATGATGTGTGAGTATGAGGATGTAGTTGCTCTGTATTCAGCACAGGGTTTTGAATGTGATTATGGTGGATAACTCAGCCCAGTGACGTCACAAGGGTTGAGGGTGTCGCAAGTTGGTATCAGAGCTTAGGCAAATAATTCTGTAGACTTTCGAAGTGTCTGGTGGAAGGCCTAAGTGTTGATGAGATAAGTAGAAGAAGAATCTTGATGATTTGGTAGAATTAGGAGCATCGTTAAGATATGTGGGTCGAGGTTGGCTAAGGCATGTTTATTCAGCGTTCCTGCTACTGCTGTAGGGAAAGGAAGAAAGAGTTGGTTGATCTAGTTTAGAAGAGTGGTTTGATAATAATAAGGTTGCGGTGTTGGATCTAAAAAAAAGGGGGATCCTGACGAGAATATAGACGAGATGGAATTAGGTTTGAGAGAACTGAATCGAGGTCTGGCAGAAATTGAAATAAAAGGATCTGGTAGAGAAAGATGTTTGAGGTTGAGCACTTTTATTATGTAGACCGTGAATGGAGAGATGAGGTGCTGAGAGTGAGAATGAGTAGAATTTTAATGAGATTTTGGAAGAAAAAGTACTTCCAAGTGATGAGGAAAAAAGGGGGGGGACTCATCGGCAAGTCAATTCGAGCCCCAAACAAGTGGTATTGATTAAACGATAAAGAGGTTGAAAGTTGAACGAGAGGACAAGAAGTAAGTATCGAATTAGATATAAAGGAAGACGATGGACGCCAGTATATGGGTCACTCGGGAGAAATGCGACAGGTTGTTCGTGATTGCCCTTCTAATAGAGCAATACCTAAAGACAGGCAACAACTGATTCTATGAGGGAGTCATTGAAGCCTAAAATTGTTGAAGAAGCGTTATGGTTTCTTTGAGGTTGATGAGGTGTACGAGTAGGGGTGGAGTCCGCTTTTGAAATCGGACCAAAAGTTGTTATGAAGAAGGAGAAGGGTGAGGGGGAATTAGTCTTATTTACATACTCTTGTAGGAAAATGTCGCTTAATGATGAAAAAAAAACATTAGTTATTTGAGCATGAAGGTTAATGATATGATGCATAATTTTGATTATCATGCTACTCCTTCCTCAAAAAGACACGAGAGGGACCCTCAATAAGAGTGATTAAGGTGAATGTTGAGAGATGCCTATATCTCGAGACTGTCAAGATGCATGCACGGGTGAAATCTCACGGGAGGGAAATGGTCTAATGTAGACAACTACCTGAATTTGAGAGATGGAGAAGATAGTTGAAGTAACAAGATGTGGGGAAAGGTCAAAAAGATGATTTTCGCTAGTCATATGTACAAGAGGAGTTTTAAGTTGATCAGAACGAGCGCAAACAAGTTGAGACAATAAGAGTACTTATCGAGCATATATCATTGTAATAGGTTCAAGTAACATGTTGATTATTGTTGCCAACCTATTCTAGTCACACCCAAGGGCCCACCAGAGGTCCCATTTTTCGCATGACATGTCACCTATTCAACGGTCAACTTTTCACCGCTGTCGACATGTCATCCAGTCAACGGTCAATTTTTTAACGCTGTCAAACCGGTCAAAACATACACGCACGCGCAAGTTACTTCATTTTTTTTGTTGACTTTATGTGCGACTAAACTTATTCTATTGCCAATGCGACGACACCAACACTTGGAAAATCTACAAGAAGAATCGCGGCATGCCTTCCCCTAAGGGGGTCGACCACCTCCCTAAAAGGGGGGTCGGACACCCTCCTTAAAGAAGGGTTGGCCACACCCTCTGAAGGGGGGGGGTCGGCCACCTTCTTAAAGAGGGGGTCGGCCACCTCCTTTAAGGAGGGGTCGGCCACCTCCTTTAAGGAAGGGTCGGCCACCTCCCTGAAAAAGGGGGGTCGGCCACCCTGGTCCCGGGGGGCCACCGATGCTCCTTTTTTTGCTTCTCATTCACGCATAATGGTCCCTAAGGCTCACTCATCACTGCGATGGCACGGCGCCCTTTGTCACCCGTATATCGTCGCCGCATTGACCGTCGCCCGCGCGCCGTCTTCAAGACCTTTGTCGCCCGCGTCCTCGAGATCACTTGCGACCCCCGTCTCCCGAACGTCATTCCACGACCCCTATCACCCGGAAGTCACTCCGCGACCCCCGTCGCCCAGACATCACTCTGCGACCCTCGTCACCAACTCACTCTGTCGCGCCCTTGCGCCACACCGCTGAGACAGCCATGCCCTTTGGCTCTCTGTCACTCTACGGTGCCCTCGGCGCCACTCACTACACCAGGCACGTGCACCACATCTATGACATGTGCCCCGGCACCAGGTATGGTCTCGCGACAGTCGTCGCCGCGCCTATGCGACACAATCAATGGTTCATGCTGTAGGCACCGCGCCCATGCACCACAATCATGTTGTATGCCTACAGGATGGGCTCACAACCTTAAAGCCATCGCTGTCACAATCACAGGGGGGCTCCGGCCCACGTAGCGGGATGGACTCTCAACCTTATAGTCATCGCCGCCATGGGATGGGCTCCCAACCTTGAAGCCATCGCCGTCACAATAACAGGGGGGCTCCGGCCCTCATAGCGGGATGGACTCTCAACCTTATAGTCATTGCCACCACGGGATGGGCTCACAACCTGAAAGCCATCACCGTCACAATCACGGGGGGGCTCCGGCCCTCGCAGCGGGATGGACTCTCAACCTTATAGTCATCGTCGCCACGGGATGGGCTCATAACCTTAAAGCCATCGCCGTCATAATCACAGGGGGGCTCCGGCCCTCGCAACGGGATGGACTCACAACCTTGAAGCCATCGCCGTCACAATCACAGGGGGGCTCCGGCCGTTGCAGTAGGATGCACTCTCAACCTTATAGTCATCGTCACCACAGGATGGGCTCATAACCTTGAAACCATCGCCGTCACAATCACAGGGGGGCTCTAGCCCTCGCAGCGGGTTGGACTCTCAACCTTATAGTCATCGCCGCCACGGGATGGGCTCACAACCTTGAAGCCATCACCGTCACAATCACAGGGGGACTCCGGCCCTCGCAGCGGGATGGACTCTCAACCTTATAGTCATCGCCGCCACAGGATGGGCTCATAACCTTGAAGCCATCGCCGTCTTTATTTCAGGGAGCTCCGTTCGTAGTGCTCCGGTGCGAGGACCCTTAGTAGCGGGATAGGTGACTCCTCCAAAACATTATCTTTGCCAGGGTACCTGCGTGACTGGCCTACGTGTTCTGGCACTGGGGGCTCGGGTCAGCACTCCTAAGGACTATGACCCCCGGGTCACTCTGAGATGGGAGCAAGTCTTCGAAAGGGCATCCTGCCTAGTCCACCTGGTAGCTAGGCATCGGGTCTTCCCCACCGCTGCCAGGCCTGTGGGATTCAATAAGCGCTTGGACCGGTTGCTGGGGCAACAGGCTTACTCTGATCACGCCGTCATGGTGTTTTCAGTCTTCTCAGACAGGTAGAGAGATGTTGTGTGGGGCAAGGCAGTGCAAATTCGGGAACTGACAATCCAACGGAGAATCGGTATTTATGGACCCCTGGTGACGTGTCATTCCCAGGGGTGACACGTGTCAGCTTGTGACACATTGATGACACCGGCACACTTTTCCCTATAAATAGGGGACCTTGGATTTCATTTAAAGAGGAACTCTCTCATTTGTCATTTTCACTTTCTCTCTCTAAAATCATTCTCTCTGGAATTCTAGAGAGTGAAATACATTGGGACACCTGACATCGGACTCTTGACGCTGCACTCTTGACGTTGACCTTAGCTTGGATTGTCGGTCGCCGGCTCTATTCGCCTTCGCCTTGCCTGCGCAGTACTGCCAGCCTTCGCGGCCTGTCTAGGGAGCCTTGCCCTCAGCCTTTACTCCATCCTTGTTGTCTCTCATTGTGCACACTTGGAAGTTGACTCGGACTGCAGCCTTTGTGGCACATCTACATAGGCACGAACCCACATTCCCTGGCATCAATGATATATATATTTCTGCTTACATTGTAGAGGAAGTTGGAGACAAGTTTCTCGTGCTAAGTGGAAAGATAGAAAGGTGAAAAAGCATATTAGGGCAATTGGTGAGTTGGCCTATATTATCCCTTATCAAGTGATGATAGAAAAGTTTTAAAGACAGAACAAGTTGAGAAGGGTTCGAAAATAATTTTTCAAAGACTGGTAAGGAGGCTCTAATGGAGAATTGCTAATGGATTAGTAGAGACACCATGCGATGAAGGCAGATAATAAAGAGGTCTAAGAAGATGGAAGGAAGCAAGGATGGAAAGGAGGTAAAATCCAAGAACAAAACTAGAAGGGTGAAAAGAAAGGTAAGAAGAGAGTAGATGAAGAATGGTCTGGACAAATTTCAGGACCAAGAAGAGGAGATAGAAAATATAGATTATGTGGATTGAGGCACGAAGGTGTGAACTATGCTAGGGCAAGTAAAGCATGTCTTAAGTACGAGAGCAAGTCACTGAAATAATGTTTAAGATGAAGCAAAAAAAAAGGATTGTTTCAAATGTCAACAGCCAAAGTATATTGACTGGACAAAGGTGCTCTAAAGGAGGGTGATAGTCATTGAAGTAAGAAGAAATGAGGGGTTTATGAGACTATGTATTGGCTATCAGAAGCTGATTAAGTGAGAGTCCGAAAAAGTAATAATTGCCTGACCTAGCTGATAGGTCGATCAATTGCTGGGTGTTAAGTGTTTTCTTTCTAAGATCGACCTTAGAACTAAGATCGACCTTAGAACAAGTCATCGCCGGTTAAGGAATAAGGAAGGATGAAGTTGTCAAGATTGTGTTTAGAAACAGAGACGGGCATTATAAATTTTTGGTGGTGTCAGGTGGATTACTTAATGCCTCTGTGGCGTCTATGAATTTGAGGAATCAAGTTTTTGAGAGCACTTGATCATCGTTATTTCACCTTGTTGGTGACCTTAGGGATGGCACAAAAGGCAAAGAAGAATTTGCGCAGTGGCAAGCTTGATAAATTTTAAGAAAGCTAAGTTGTATCTCAAGTTCAAGGAATGTGACTTTTGACTAGGAAATATGGATGTACGACGTTAATGTGGAAGTAGAAAAGGAGATCTGGGAAAAATTGAAAAGGTGAAAAATGGGGAACGTTGTAAAAATCAGCGTTGAGATAAGTAACTTCCTAAGCTCAGTCGAAGGCTACCAGGGAGTTAGTGACAATTGCTCTAAGATGCCCTGTTGGAAAAAAAATGGATTGCGATGATTATGATGCCAAGTTAATAAGAATGTGAACAACTCGAAATCAAAATTTGAGTAAGGAGAAAAGGAAGTAATAGTTGATTCACATGAAAACGCTACCAACGTATTTTAATTAAATCAAGGAAGCTTAAGGCCAAGATGAAAGGATTTTGAGACCTAGCGGGAATTAGAAATTAATGAAAAAGAAATTTTGATGGGGACGATGAAGGTGATTATGAATGTGAAGGTTGGACATGTGTCCCACCTAGTGATGAATTGAGAGAAGAAATTGTGAAGGGTACTCATAGTTTTAGCTGCCGATTCACTTAGGGGAGATGAAAATGTACCCTAAGTTATGGCCCAAAGAATTTTGGGGGCTTATCATGAAGTGGGATATATAAAAGTTTGTATCCCAAAGTTTGACCTGCTAACAAGTAAAAGTGGATCATAAGAAGATCGCTAGATTGTAGCAACTACTCTTTGCACCCGAGTAGAAGTGGTAACACATTATGATGAATTTTAGTGTTAAGGTTGCCACGAAAAACTAAGAGATATACATTCATCTTGGTTGTAGTGGATATGTTGACTGAGATGTCCTGATTTATTTTATCCAGGAAGAATATTTTTCTGAACGACTTGCCCAACTTATGTTAAGCAAGTGGTTAGTTGTTATGGAGTTTAAGTGACTAATGTGTCCGACAGAGACGCAAGGTTCACCTTTAGAGTTTGGAAAAATTTTCAAGAAGAAATGAAAACAAAGTTGATCATGAGGACGGCCTTTTTCCTCAGATAGGTGGCCAATTAAGACGTATGATATGAATATTGAGACAGTTTTGAGGGCCTGCATTAATTATTTTGGCAGAGCATGGGGTGAAAAGTTACCCTTAGTCAAATTCTCCTATAAAAATGGTTATCGGTCGAGCAAAGAAAAATAGCTCTTTATGAAGTGTTGTCTGACCGAAGATGTCACACACCTATTTGTAGAATGTGGTTAGAGTCGAGATTGTTTCGCACAAGACTGTGCAAAGAAATAGAAAACAAGGTGATCGATACCCAAGAGAAAAATCTTAGTGTGTAGAATTAGCAGAAAAGTTATGCTGACAAGAGGCATAGATTGTTGAAGTTTGAAGTAGATGACATAGTACATTTTATAAGTGTCATAGTGGAAAGGAATCATGCGATTCAGGAAGTGAAGGATGTTGAGTCCGAAGTTCATCGGACCGTTTTAAATCCTGCCTAGGATTGAGAAGATAGCATACAAACTCAATCTATGATCAGGATTGAGTTAATTGCGTAACGTGTATCACGTGTCAATGTTGAGGAAGTATGATCCCAATTCTATGCATGGGATCTAGTTAGAACCAGTTGAAATTTGAGATAATATCTCGTATTAGGAGGCACCGACAAAAATGGCTGATAAAGAGGAACAAGTTTTACGTGAATGTAGGTGGTTAAAGTTAACTCGAAGAAAAACATGAGGTAGAGGAAGCTACCTTGAAAGCGAGGCGCTAATGCGGTAATGATGTCATCACCAAGTTGCAAAATGAGGTTTGTCCTAATTTCGAGGACGAAATTCATTTAAGGGGGGGGTGTGATACCTCGAAAAATACCAAAAATTAATCTAATCACTAGTTTGATTAATTAATGAGAGATTATTTTATTAAATGGAATTATGTTGGCGATAATCAAGTATTAAGGAGCTAAATAAGGGGTTAGTGTGGCCTTGGGGGTTGAAATGTAATTTTTGAAAGTTAAAGGGCAAAAGTGTAATTTTGGAAAATATGATGAATGTGATACATATCTTTACTAAGTAGCCTTCTTTTGATGATAATTGAGGTGTTAGGGGTTTACATGGAGGGTTACGATGACTTTGGGGTCAAATTATAATTTTTCCAAAGTCGAGGGGTCAAAATGCAATTTTGGAAACTTGAGGGACTAAAGTGCAAATTGTTGAAAGTTGTAAAAGGTGTCACAATTGGAGAGAGTCAGCTGAATTGTGGCCCTTCTTGGTTAAAGTAAGCTGACTAAGTTGTATTAAAAAATAAAATAGAGGATAAGATGTAGGAAGTAAAAATATAAAAGAAAATTTGTTGGGGTAGAAAGTGGAATTAAGGGAAACTCGTGAACAGTAGCTAGGCGTGAATAGTACCTGCGAAGAACACAGAAACAGAGAAGAAAAGGAGGGGAAGAAGAAGAGGAAGAAAGAAGAAGAAAAAAAAATCCTAAACCCTAACAGGGTGATGCAGCTCGTTGCGATCAAAGATTGCGAGGTGCTTCGGCTCTAAGCCAATCAGGTAAGGACAATGCGGTTCGATATGCTAATTCATTGTTCGATTAGCATGCCATGTTGATGACGTGTTGTTGCATTCTTGCCATTATGATTGGACACTGGTAGTCATTGTGACCGGTATATGAATATTTGAATTGTGCTGTTGAGGACTTAGGGTAGAATAATTCCCTTAGTCCGCCTTGTTGATAGAATTTAATAAGGATAATGTGTGTCCTTGTATTCTATGGTTCAATTTGATTAGCATACCTAAAGTTGATGATGATGTTGCGTAGGGGTTATCGTGTGACTGTTGTGAGATGTCGGAGGTTATTGATAGCTGATATCTCTTCTCTCTGAGAACACCGTTGAGGACTTGTGGCAAACTTCTCCCTAGTCCGCCATGTCGTTGATGATGTTGTTGTTGAGGTCGTTGCGTGTTGTTGTGAAATGTCGACACTTATTGGTAGTCGACATTTCTCTTATGTAAGAATGCTGTTGAGGGCTTGCGGTAATCTTTTCCCAAGTCCGCCCTGTTGATGATGCCACGTTGAATTCATGTTGTTGGGTCTGAACACCGGTTGATCTTCTGATCCAATATTCCTTGTTGAGCTGTATTGTTGAAGACATAAGGTGGAATAAATTTCCCCTTAGTCTGCCCCGTTGATGATGTCTTGTTGCTTGGTTGTAACGTGCTTAGGGAAAGCACTTTAAACGAGTTCCCTGCTTGTTGACAGTGTCTCTTCTATTTACTTGAGACTGAGATGAACATCCCATAAGATGGGACATCAATATGAGGAGGATGGCCTGTGAAACATGATCACTGGCAAAGAGGATGTAGGGCGCGCAAGTCGAGTCTGTCATGTCTGGTCGAGTCTAGTTTGTCGTGTCTGAGTTGCATTGCATTTGATTTTCTTTCGATGTTGATGATTTTAATGACTTGTATTTCGTTGATGTTTATCTTTTTGATTTCCTGTTTTAGTGTTCACTTGCATTGTCAGTCAGTCAGTCCAGTCCATGAGGAGGTGGCAGTAATGCTGTTCTGTTGGGCCTTAAAGCCGCTCAATCTAACTAAATAAAAATTATCGTTTGACAAGTTATGTTGATGCTGAAATTTATTGACTACTCTTGATTCATTGCTATCATTGAGATGATTATCATTCCTCCGAGTCTTTTGAATCATTTGTACACGATATTCCTCGTGTTGTCTTACTGGGCGATTTGCGCTCATTCCTTATGTTGTATTGTGAGGGCTATAAAGAGAACCCTCTAGAGAAGGGAAGAGAAACAAGTTAGAAAAGTTGAGCAAGGGGATGCGTTGTGTGAGGTAAAGATTGAGCCGTGAGATCGGTTGTTAAGAATCCTATGACTACAGTGGTATATTAGGTTGTAAATATTCATGTTGTTCAGAGACTTGAGAGTCTTCCGCTACAGTATGATGTACGTTTGTAAGGAAAATTTTTGTAAGGACACATTTTGGAGCGTCTATTAATGATGTGTAAGTATGAGGATGTAATTGCTCTGTATTCAGCACAGGGTTTTGAATGTGATTATGGTTGATAACTCAGCCCGTCACCAGGGTTAAGGGTGTCGCATATCCATTGACTGAACCTATTGTAGATGACGTTTAAAATTAAGGATAAATCAGTATACTAATTGGCCACAGAACTATATGTAACGCATAATATCAATGATAACAATCTTACATGCCTTTTGAACCACTGTACAAATTGTGATTTCCGATGAGAATCAAGTCCAGCGGGATCAATGATTAAAGATTCCGCATCGAGCTCACTGCAAACCAATATATATAGTTGACTCGCTTAACACACACTTTCAATTATGTACAGCAATGTAAGTGAATTAAGACTTTAACTTACTTAACGAACGCCGAAACTTCATCGCAATTTAGAAGGGCATATATTGTTGGAGTACTGTATTTTCATCCGTTAGCCATCGAGTATACGTCCGACTAAACGGACTACCTGACTGTTTGAATATTGACAATTGCCCTTCCAAATTTGTGCTTGATCCGGGGTCATTTCGGCCTAGTTGATTTAACCTTGTACCAACATCAGGCCCAAAATATTGACTACAAAAGTTTACAAATTCTTCCATTACGTAAGCCTTCGCAATTGAGCCCTCAACCCGAGCCTCATTGCGGACTTTTTTCTTTAAATGAAACATGAACCTAGAAGTTTAATGAATCGGGTTAGGTGGAATATCAATGATAACAGGTGTCGCATTGAGTGTAAACGAACAACTGTAATAATTTAAAGATTACCTCTCGAAGGAATACATCCATCGATATTGCACGGGTCCACCCATTTTAGCTTCATATGCCAAGTGAACAGGCAGATGCTCCATTGAATCAAAGAACGAAGGTGGGAAGATTTTCTCCAGCTTGCAAATCGTCACCACAATGTTCTTCTCAAGCACTTCCATGTTACTCACCCAGATCGTAGAAGAACATATATCTCGAAAAAAAATGAGATAATTCAGTCAAAGTCTCGCAAACAACCCGTGGCAACAGTCCCCGGAAGGCAATATGAATGAATCTCTCCATGAATATGTGGCAGTCGTGACTCTTCATTCCTTGGAACTTGCATTCCGATACATTGCAACAACGAGATATGTTGGACGCAAACCCATCCGGAAGCTTCAAATTCTTAACCCACTGACAGACCTTCTCCACTTGTTTCTTGTCTAGATAGTAAGGTGCTTTCGGAAGTATCGTCCTCCCACTGACTGTCCGAGGATGCAATTCACGGCGTACACCCAACTGTTGTAGATCTCTTCTCGCTTTAAGGTGATCTTTTGATTTGCCCTTGACATTCATCACTGTGTTGAACACATTATCAAAAACGTTCTTCTCAATATGCATCACATCCATGTTGTTTCGAATAACGAGTGTCCTCCAGTAGGCTAACTCCCAGAAGATTTCTCCAGTTGTGCTCTTTCCCGTACCCTGGAATCTTCTGATCTGGCACACCCTTGCCATGTGGTATGTCAGTATCAAGTGCCTCCAAGTGTGAGAGCACTTCTTCACCAGATGGGTAGTCTAGTGTGACAACCTCACGCTTGATTGTCCCGTCAAATTTATCCTTCTGCCTACGAAACTGATGGCCCGGTGGCAAAAGCTTACGGTGACATCCGAACCACGAGGGCTTTTCACCGTGCTTTAACGTATGACCGGGGTTCACGCCCATACAAGCAGGGCATGCTAGCTTCCCATGTGTGCTCTAGCCACACGTCATTCCCAATGCAGGGAAATCATGTATAGTCCACATCAAAGCAGCCCTCATCTGAAAATTCTATTTAAGGGATGCATCATATGTTTCGACTCCATGATTCCATAACTGTTTTAACTCATCAATCAACGACCTTAAATACACATCTATGTCCTTGCTGGGACTCTTCGGCCCCGGAATAAGCAACGACAAGAACATGTACGGCTTCTTCATGCACATGCCTGGTGGAAGGTTTGAGTAAGGCATGATAGACTGACCGAAATGGTTGAACCCATCGGTTAACAGACCAAGTCTAACATTCCAAACTTCCTGAGCAAAGACTGGATGCCTGCGGTCAAACTCCTTCCATGCCTCTCCATCAGCTGGGTGTGTCAGCACATCGGCATCGTTGCTACGAGTCTCACAGTGAGCCCTCATATGTTCAGCCGTATTGGAGGAGTAGTACATTCTCTGAAGCCGTGGTGTGACCAGAAAATATCGCAATATCTTCCATGCAATGTTTTTCTTCTTCCCCTTCTCCGGTTTGTACCTCGAATGATCACATACTGGACACCGTGACAAATTCTTATTCTCTTTCCAGAATAATACACAATCATTATTGCACGCATCTATCCGCTCATAGCTCAACCCAAGTTTCCTCATCATCTTCTTCGCGTCATAGTACGACGGCGGTAGCTTTTCACTTTCGGGCAGAATTTCTTTGATTAAGGTAACAAACTCGTTAAAACCTTTCTCACTCAGCCCGTGGTCTGATTTTAACTGTAATAACCTACTAACCGCAGACAACCGTGTGTGTTTCAGAGCTCCGTCCCACAGTGGCTCTTTCGCACCTCTCAACAACTCATAAAACTGATGAGCCCCCTCGTTCGGCGGTTGTAGACTGTCGTCACCCCAGTCAACATTAGCATGCCCAGCATCCATAATCATATCTCGGTAATCATATCGTGCCTCCTCCCTAACTTCAGTTTGACTAGCTGGGTTGGACGACAATACTATCGTTTCCCCATGCTGCGTCCACCTTGTGTATCCACCCATAAAACCGTACCGACGAAGATGCCATTTTACTTTAATTCTTTTTCTCCAGTGCAACAACTCACATCTACCGCACGGACACCTTATCTTCTCAAGGTCAACATGTGCAGGATGCGCATAAGTGAAGTCGATAAATTCGTCAACGCGACACTCAAAATCTTCAGCATTCTTCCTTTTCATCCAACTTCGATCGACCGACATGACGACTGAATTATCGTACTGTATACCACCTTCAATTATTACTGGTCATTAGGCATTGCCGATGTAAATATGAATGCATGAATGTTACAACATGTCTATATATTTCCCCTCCACTTTCTAACAGGTAGTGGTCCTATCTCATTCAGAAAAGCACATGTTTATAAAATAATGAATAACTCATGCTTAGTCCCATGTCTGAAGAAAATTCGGCAACACCTCCCCGCATTTCTCCAAGTACACGACATCGATTAAGAGTTCTAACATTCATCTAACCTTGCCTTGCAAGGTTTGACGGATGTTAGAACACCAAATCTGTATGCACTCGGAGAAACACACAAGAACGTGTACCAAATATCCACGACATAGAACACAAAGCATGAGTCAAAACACTGTTTTATAAACAATTAGCTTTTCTAAATTGTCCAAACTGGACATCCAAAGGCTCATTACAAAGCATTACTTTGTAATGAGTACCTTTGAACGGGAACTAAGGGTTTTAATGCATGCATGCATTCAGAAATTGATAACATATGCAAGAATCTTTCCGAAATATCAAAACTGTAGAAAGATCGTTACATATGTTACCAATTCCACATTAAATAGAATTCGTTGGCAACAAGTTGAACCATCTCGTTGCCAATGGACTTCTCAAAACTATAACTAATATAAAGAAGGCATGGTTTGTAAACAACGAGTAATTGAATCATCTCTGGGCAATATGGAGTAATTATGGGATGTACAAGAGCTAACTGGGTTATTAGGATTAATTATGAGTATTAATTATAGCTAATTAGGGTTGATTAGGACTAATTAGGGTTATTTAGTCCTAATTAAGGTTTAATTGTGTCGAGTAGTGCTGATTAGTCCTAATTAGGGCTAGATTAAGTTTAATTGGGTTATGTTAGGTCTAATTATTGTTAATGAGGGCTAGTTTTGGATAATTATAGCTAATTAGGGTTATTTTATCCTAATTAGGGTTTAATTGTACCGAGTAGTGCTGATTAGTCCTAATTAGGGCTAAATTAGGCTTAATTGGGTTATGTTAGGGCTAATTATTGTTAATGAGGGCTAATTTTGGATAATTATGGCTAATTTTGGATAATTATAGCTAATTAGGGTTATTTAGTCCTAATTAGGGTTTAATTGTGCCGAGTAGTGTTGATTAGTCTTAATTAGCACTAATTAGGCTTAATTGGGTTATGTTTGTGTAAATTACGACTAATTAGGCTAACTCTAATCAATATGCGCGTAATTGGGTTCATTTGGGCTAATTTGGGGTAATTACAACTAATTTGATTTTCATTAAGTTCTTAGGGTTAATTAAAACTAATTAGGCTCGTTAGAGCTAATTAGGGTTAGTTGATTTATTAAAATATTGTTACTCAGGACTAATTATGGCTAATTATAGCCAGTGCTGGAGCCACATGAGATTCCAGGGGGTGCATGATAAAAATGTTGCGTTAACCTAATTAACCTATTTTAATGCCCAGACAACAATCTCAATTCTGACACCTCATATAGGGTATCGATATGGTGTCCGATACGTGTCAAACACCTTCAGACACGTGTCCGACACATACCGACACGTGTCCGATGCCTTCGGACACTTGTCCGACGCCCACCGACACGCACCTCCAGACACATCGGCATATGTTAATTTATTTTGTAAATGTCGGACACCGTCGATCAGACGTGGTGTTCGTGTTGCGCTAACTAACATGTATCTCAATCCAATTGGGTCCCATCCTCCGCAACAATCTCAATTCTCAAATGCTCAATGCAATAAAAATTAACAAAAATCACACATTCAATCCAATTGGGTCCCATCCTCCTTCAATAATCTCAATATCTCAAATTCTCAATGCACAATTAACAACCTAAAATCATCAATTAATTATCGCAATTACTTCAAATGCACAGCTAATAACCTAAAATCATCAATTAACAACCTAAAATCATCAAATAAATGATCAATGTTCAAATGGGAAAAAAATTGTTCCGCTTGAATTATTTTAACTTAGGGTTCGATTGTATTAGGGCATTCAATTTAGGGTTCAATTAGGGGTTCAATTAGTTTAATTTAGGGTTCGGTTCGATTAGGGCATTCAATTTAGGATTTAATTAAGGTTCAATTATAGCAATTTAGGGTTCAATTAGGGGGTTCTATTGATTCAATTTAGGGTTCGGTTGATTTGGGCCATTCAATTTAGGGTTCAATTAGGGGATTCAATTATTTCAATTTAGGGTTCGGTTGGATCAGGGCATTCAATTAGGGGTTCAATTAGTTTAATTTAGGGTTCGATTCGATTAGGGCATTCAATTTAGGATTCAATTACTTCAATTTAGGGTGAATTTTTGGGATTCTATTAGTTCAATTTAAGGTTCGGTTGATTTGGGGCATTCAATTTAGATTCAATTAGTTCAATTTAGGGCATTCAATTTAGGATTCAATTAGGGGTTCAATTAGTTTAATTTAGTGTTCGATTCGATTAGGGCATTCAATTTGGGGTTTAATTAGGGTTCAATTACTCGTGTGTTCGGAGGTGCGTGTCGGTGGGCGTCAGACACTTGTTCGGAGGAGTCGAACACGTGTCGGTATGTGTCAGACACGTGTCTGGAGGTGTCAGACACGTATCGGACACCATATCGATACCATATATGAGGTGTAGGAATTGAGATTATTGACTGTGCATTAAATTTAGGTTAATTAGGTTAACGCGACATTTTTAGCATGCACCCCCTGGAATCTCATTGTGGCTCCAGCACTGGCTATAATTAGCCCTAATTAGTCTTTGGGAAAAAATGTATTAACATTTTAGAACTTGGTTCATATTTATGTGTTTTTGCACATCCGTTCATATATATATATATATATATATATATATATATATATAGTGCCGATGATGATTTCTGCCAAATTATTATTTTTAATGTGTTCATGTATTTGTAATTTATCTATACGAAGTCAGATATGGATAGGATACGGGCTATTCGTGGCCGGGTTGGACACCGAGCTGCTTCCTCCCTGTGGGTCCTACCTCGTCATTGCCCACTAATGATGAGGTACTGAGTGATCGCGTACAGCAGATGGGGGCCCAGCCCCAGCCTGACGCAGATTCATGCAACGTAGATTCACCCCAGCTCTGACGTATAATCAGAGGCACGTGCGGAAGAAGGACAAGGACGAGGCGCACCAGGCAGGCGACTATATTTCAGATACTGCCCGACGGATCGATGTGAGTCAATTTGTTTAAGTTGTTAATTTTTTGTCTTTTTATCCTCACTGTCTGTTGCGTTAATTAATGCCCTAACATATCTTTATATCACTATTTTTGCAGGCCTCGTATGAACAGCTTAGGGGGTCTGAGGAGCAGTCCGGACAACCATCAGCGTCCACTAGTACGGGTGCAAGTACTGGGGCGTTGAAGCTATGCCTGGATACGCCGGAGGTCGTCAATCGGCCGAAAGGCCGCATATGGGCCTGTTTATGCCATGATAGGAGCGTCTTCACCCCCTGCTGCCCTCCACAGACACCGGCTCCTCGGCATCCATTGGACAACTAGGAGATCGCGCACATTGCTACGGTGGTGTTGAGGATGAACAGGGAGCAGAATCAGTAGGGTACCACAGCTGGATATGCCGAGCCGGCCCCGAATCAGCAAGATCAAGATTTGGGACTTGGCAACCCCTGATGAGCCCCTTCTCGTGCCCGGTCCCAGCTTCCCCCCCCCCCCGACCCCTCGCGCCCGGCTTGTACTCTTCTCCCATCCCCTAACCGACTGTATCCGGTTCCCAGCTTGTACATAATGAGTCTTTTTTATGATTAATTATACATATTTATTTGTGTATTGATTATTGCGCGTTGTTGTTGAGGATTGATTTTTTTATTACAGGTTTTGGCATTAGAAAAATAAAAAAAATTTGACTTTTGGCGATGGTTTATATCCGTCGCTAAATTTTTTTTATTACTATCGTTTTTTTAGCGACGGATTATTCCATCGCTTAATAAGACATTTAGCGACGGAATACTCTGTCAAGTAATTAAATTAAATTAAATTAAATTAAAATACTTAAAATATAATTAAAGACGGATATTCCGTCGCTAATTAATAAATAAATCCGTTGCAAAAACTTAAATATTACACGATGGATTTGAAAATTCTGTCGCCAAACTATTAGTAACAGGCTTTTATACAAGGGACTTTTAGCGACGGTAAATCCGTTGCTAAAACATTTAGCGACGAATTTTAGGCTTTTAGCGACAGATTTTTCTGTCGTTAAAAACCTTTTTTCTTATAGTGTTTGTCAAAAAAAATAACGCCTACTACGTACGGTTTGAAAATTTCAGTTGTGCTAGACCTCCAATAAATTTGTCTGTATGGTTTGTGTGGCTATATATTCCCTTTTCACTATGTTTGTGATCAGCACCAATCATTTGAGACTTGCGCTGTCAAGTAATCCTGTTGGATTCTGAGAGAATAACACTTGTTTTTGTAGAAAGGAGCAAGGCATTAAATGGTCCACGTCGGTGAAAAAAGGTTTAGCACGAATGCTCACCTTTCTAACATCGCACTGTGTGATTACCCTAGCCTAAGGGTTGGTTTGACAAAACTTTTTTTTTAATTTTTAGTTTTTAAAGAGCAGCTTAATTTTTTTTTTTTACAAAAATAAGTGGGTGTTTGATAACTCATGTTTTTTTTAGGTTTTTTTTTGGTGTTTGGTAACCCTTTTTATTTTGACTTTTTTTTTGGGTGATTTGCAGTGGCGGTGGTGGGACGTAGCGGTGGTCGACGGTGGTGGTGGTGGTGGCCGGCGGTGGTTGGTGGCTGCAGGCGGTGCTCACCGACAGTCGCCGGCGGCCGGAGGTGGCTACCGGCGGTGGTCGCCTGGGTGACTGCCGGCGGTGGGAGGGTGGTGGTGGTGGTCTCAAAAAAGAAACCAAAAGTGAAAAAAAAAAAAAACCAGTTTTTGGAGTTTTTTTTTTACTCTTTAGTTTAAATACTGATTTTTTAAATTAGAGAAGGAAAAAAAAATGGTTACCAAACGTACTTTTTTTTCTTCCAATTTTTAAAACTGAAGAAAGAGAAAAAAAAATAGCGTCAAACGTGGCCTAAGCAACCCCTCGGTCTATTTTTTCTGGACGGCAGGGGCAGGTGTGGGGGGTCGATTGTTTTATTTAACTCTTATTTTTTTGTGGTAAAAATAAAACAATCAATGATAATTGCTAACTGGAGCTCTAAAGATTTTTCAGTGCAGTGACGAAGGGTAGAAGATTCCATGTTGTAAGATGCTTTACGCCCTGCAGGACTTCGGATGCCAGAGAAGTGAGGGGTTGGATCCCATAGTCTTGTTTGCATTGATATATGGTTCATTAATTAGCAATGGACTTTTTAGACGTTTATTCATGTCAAGGTTTGAACTCAATTAAGAGTAGCACAAGTATCTGCCACGGGCGGGAGGAGGTGAATTGCAAGCGAAGGATGGCCGGTGCCTTTGTCAGACCCCTTTGTTGTTGACTATTTGATTTGATACTTCGTCCGTACTATTTAACTGATTTTTGCTGGAAGACTGAGGCCCTTTTCAAATCTAACTTGGTTTTTGTTTCAGAAATATGTTGACAGTCTACCAACTTTTCCCATGATTTTCAAGAAGCGATCATGTTCACACTTAGCAACGTGGACTAATCATTCTCTAATTTAGGCCACTGCTCACAATCTGGTTAGATGGAACGGACACCTTTGACCAGGGGAATGGTCCTCCTAATAAACGGGATGGAAATTGTCCATTCCATTCTCACTACAAGGCTTTTGGGTGATTCGTTGTTGAATCCCGAACATCAGATTCTCTAATTAATGGACATCTCCGGTCTCTTTATATTTCTGCAACCGTTACAAGTACTCTTACTTGATATTGATATTGATATATTGATAGTGTTAGGCCCCGTTTGACAAAATTTTTTTCCCTCTTTTTTTTTCAGTTTTAAAAACTGAAAAAAAAAGAGCGTTTGGTAACCATTTTTTTTTCAATTTAAAAAACCAGTTTTTAAACTGCAGAGTAAAAAAAAAACTCCAAAAACTGGTTTTTTTTTTTCACTTTTGGTTTTTTTTTTTCGACCACCACCACCACCCTCCCACCGCCGGCAGCCACCTCAGGCGACCACCGCCGGAGACTGCCGGCCGCCGGCAGCCACCTCCGGCCGCCGGCAGCCACCGCCGGAGACTGTCGGCAGCCATCTCCGGCCGCCGGCGACCACCGCCGGAGACTGCCGGCAGCCACCTCCGGCCGCCGGCGACCACCGCCGGAGACTGCCGGCAGCCACCTCCGGCCGCCGGCGACCACCGCCGGAGACGGCCGGCAGCCACCTCCGGCCGCCGGCCACCACCGCCGGTGACTGCCGGCAGCCACCTCCGGCCGCCGGCGACCACCGCCGGAGACTGCCGGCAGCTACCTCCGGCCGCCGGCCACCACCGCCGATGACTGCCGGCAGCCACCTCCTGCCGTCGGCCACCACCACCACCACCGTCGACCACCGCTACGCCCCACCACCGCCACCGCAAACCACCAAAAAAAAAAAGTCAAAATAAAAAGGGTTACCAAACACCAAAAAAAAAAACCTCAAAAAAAAAGGGGTTATCAAACACCCACTTGTTTTTATAAAAAAAAAAAATTAAGCTGCTCTTTAAAAAACTGCTCTTTAAAAACTGAAAACCAAAAAAAAAAATTTGTCAAACGAAGCCTTAGTCTCTTTCAGATTGGTTATCAAATCTATTGTTGAGGATTCGGTTTTTTGGGACTTTTTTTTTGAAGAGGAAAGGTTGTCAATTCATTTATGAGAACAAGTGCTCTAGCCCATCCCGTTCGACAGTAAAAGACGCCTACTACGTAACACATATTAGGTTGAGAAATATACCGTACGAAGTATTCGAAATTTCTGACAAAGAATTCTTGTTGTTACCAGCTTCTAACACACTTGATCTTTTTCGCAGATATAAAAACGGCTACTAGAGTCTAGTTCTTCTTCCACAGACTACCTAGAACTTTGTGATACTTTAGGGAGAGTGCAACAGAGAGAGAGATTGTCGTGTGACCTATTCTTTTTTGTTTTCTGACTTGGGATATCTCTAACCTTTATATAGACATAGTATTAGAGACTGACTTTAGCTCAAAACTCAGAAGATAAAGACTGTATTTATGTCAAACACTTAAGAGATAAAATATTGTATTTATCTCAAATACTTGGAGATAAATATCATTTAATTAATTGTAATAATCCAGACTAACAAATACATATTATCTGTTAGTGAGAGGATAATTAGTCCATCGACCCGATTTATTAATACAAATCTGAGACCTACTAGTCTCGCACTTTTGCTCATAAAGTGGTCCTAAGATTATAAATGTTATGATGTCTACTCTCCTCCCTTGTGCTTGTCTCTCACGAGTAGTCCGAATGGAATATTCAGAATAGTATTGCTCTAGCTCATGTCATGCTTAAACGTGATGTTAAAAGATTGACATGCAAATCAGTGCTTGAAGAGATTCTGTTCGTTGATCAAGGCTTGTTATGCAACTACTTGCTGCTGGTACACCAATTTTTCTCAGTCAGCCATCACATGACTATTTTTATCCGTCGTGGCTCTCATTATTTTGGTAGAGGAAGTTCTAAGTCCTAATTTGAAGAATAAAGTTGAGAATGGCTGCATCATTCATTCCTCGTAGAGTTTTAAAAACTCCAATGACTTTGAGCTATCTACTTTTCACGGACAACATCCTCATTTTTTAATGGTCATTAATCTTGGAAGCATTCAAATCCTCGCTTTCGGAATATGAAAGTCCTGATAAAAGCTGTTGTGAGACAGCAACAAAGTGCTCCCATGACAATGCCAATTTAATCTCTACTTTGACAGGTTTTAACTACTCTCATGTCAGAGCCAATTTACATTGAAAAACAACTTTTTCTGATTGACTTTTAGCTACAGAACAAAATCCATCGCTGAAAGTCACTTTTACCGACGGATTTTCCATCGATAAAAGTCCGTAAAAAAAAACTTATTTTTAGTGACGGATTTGTCCGTCGGTAAAAATCTGTATTTCTCCCTTTTTTGATTTTTTATTTTAATTTCTTTTTTTTAGCTAAAGACTATAAATAAATAAGCAAACCCTAATTTGCTTTCATCTCCCTGCCGCTCGTTTCTTTCTCCCCTTCCCAACCCCCTCTTCTTCTTCTTCTTTCTCTCACATAGCCTACCGTCGGCCGTCACCCATTCTGCCGACCACGTGTAGCGAATGCAAGAGTTGCTACTGAAATAGTCACATAAATGGAAGAAGAACAGAGAAGCAGAAAGAGAGAAGAAGATAGTTTTTCATTAATTCATTGATTATTCCTCTTGATAGGATTTCCTCTCTGTTATAGCCATTCTCTCTTCGCTCTAACAGCCTAACAATCGTAACAGAATTTTGAATAGAATTGTGAATCTCGAAGGAAGGAGGGAACACGTGTCCAGAACTCATTGATCCAGCTGGCTAATTATATGCTCAACCACTGGCCAATTACATTAAGACACTTCATTTATTATAATACACCTAAGATGCCAACTAAACCTTGCTAGTGACGTGGCATGCCACTTGCGCCTCATCTAGATCGTTCATCACAAACTCGCGGGTACTCAAGTTTAAACCTGAGCCATTGATGCAGCTTCATCCATCGTTTATGTTGCTATTCCTTTGCCTCCTGTTATTGCATCATCTCTCCTTGAGTCCTCCAATTCCATATCCAGATTAGGAATGCGTCGCTTAATCCTTATCTTAATTGGTGGTCTGGAAGTGCGGGGCATGACATTCGTCCCTCCTTCGAATGACCCTTGTCCCCAAGGGTCAAAATGTGGAAATCTGCTTCGTATGTTATCCCAATCTTCCCAGGTCTCTTCCCCCTCCACTAAATTGGACCACTTAATGAGGACTTGAGGGACAGGTAAGTGACGGCGCTATATCATACGACGGTCCAGAACTGCTACAGGTTCGATCAGTAGTTGGCCTTCAGCGTTGGTAGCTGGTAGGTTGGAAGAGGGAATGACTCGATTACCCAATTTCTTCTTAAGCAGGGACACATGGAAGACAGGATGTATCAGGGAGTGAGGTGGCAGCTTCAATTTGTAAGCTACAGGACCAATTCTCTCAAAGACTTCATAAGGTCCATAAAATCGAGGGGCCAATTTCAAATTCATGCGTACAGCAACAGTGGTTTGTCTGTAGGGTTGAAGTCGGAGGTAGACATAATCTCCTACGACAAACTCTCTCTCAGATCTATGGGAATCTGCATATTGTTTCATCCTGTTCTGAGCTTCAGCTAAATTGAGTTTAAGGTGCTGCATCATCACTTGTCTTTCCTTAAGGTATTCATCCAAGGGTTTAATGGAAGTAGGGTCTAGCTGAGCCATACCCAATGGCCTAGGCTTGTACCCATATAGAGCCTCGAAAGGTGTTGTTTGTAAGGACTGATGGTAGCTGGTGTTGTACCACAATTCAGCCAAAGATAACCACTTCAGCCACCTCTTAGGCCTGTCTCCAGTCATACATCTTAAATAACTCTCAAGGCATCTGTTAATGCTTTCCGTCTGTCCATCTGTTTCTGGATGATAGGCTGTACTCAGGGAGAGATCCGTGCCTAACAACCCAAATAGCTTTTGCCAGAATTATGACAAAAACACCTTGTCTTGATCACTTACGATGGAAGCAGGCACACCATGTAATCTGACAACTTGGTCAAAGAAAATTTGTGCTACTGATTCAGCAGTGTATGGGTGTGATAGAGCCAGGAAGTGTGCATATTTACTTAGCCTATCCACGATTACCAAGATCACAGTCTTGCCCCCAGAGTTAGGCAAGCCATCTACAAAGTCCATGGTTATATGGGTCCAACATTGGTCTGGAATGGCTAGGGGCTGAAGTAATCCTGGCATCTTAGTGTTTTCAGACTTATTCCTTTGACATACATCACACTGACTCACCTCCAATTGAATTTGTTGTCTCATGTTGGGCCAATAAAACAAGGCAGATATCCTGTGATAAGTTGCCTTCATTCCAGAATGACCACCACTTGTCCCTCCATGCATCTCAGCTAAAATTTGCCTCTTTAACTGAGTGTTGATTCCCACATAGATTTTTCCTTTGTATCTTAGAATGCCATCCTGATAGGGGTAAAAACTGGTAGCCATAGGGTCTAAAATCAGCTCTTGGATGTGTTGTCGAGCTTCACCATCTTCAGCAATGCTGGCTTGAATTTCCAAGGCCCAAGTGGGAATCAATGAAGTAACAGCTGAACATTCCATTGTTTCCTTAGTTTCAGGCAACCTTGAAAAGGCATCAGCCACTCCATTTTCCTTTCCTTTCTTATACTGTATTTGGAACTCATACCCTAAAAGCTTAGACAGGCATTTCTGTTGGAGTAGTGAAGTTACCCTTTGACCAAGCAAGTATCTTAAGCTGCAATGGTCTGTCCTTAATACAAAGGGTTGAAAGCTGAGGTAGGTACTCCATTTGTGTATGGCTTGAACAACTGCCAATAGCTCCTTATCATAGGTGGATAAACCAGCATTTCTTGGACCTAATGACTTGCTATAATAGGCCAGAGGCCTGCCTTGCTGCATCAAAACTGCTCCCACCCCATAATCACTCGCATCTTTCTCAACTTCAAAAGGTTTAGAGAAGTTTGGTAGGGCTAGTACAGGGGTAGTTGCCATAGCTTGTTTCAATTGAGTGAAAGCCCTCTCAGCTTCTGGATTCCACTTGAACCCCTCTTTCTTGAGTAATGATGTCAAAGCCCTACTGATGGTACCATAGCTGGCAACAAATTTTCTATAGTAGCCAGTTAGTCCTAAAAACCCTCTCAGGTCTCTAACATTCTGAGGCAGGGGCCATTGTAGCATGGCTTCTACCTTGGACTTGTCAGCTGACACCCCATCTTTTGACACAATGTGTCCCAGGTATTCAACTTGTGACTGTGCAAATATGCACTTGCTTCTTTTGGCATAGAGTTGGTTGTCCCTTAGGACCTGAAGTACTGTCTTGAGATGCACCAAGTGACTGTCCATATCTTTACTATACACCAGAATGTCGTAAAAAAATACAAGGACATACCTTCTCAAGTATGGCCGGAACACTTGATTCATTAAATTCTGAAAAGTGGCAGGTGCATTTGTGAGGCCAAATGGCATCACTCGGAATTCGTAGTGTCCAGAGTGTGTCCTAAAAGTAGTTTTATAGACATCTTCCTCAACCACTCTGATCTGATGGTATCCACTCCTCAGATCTAACTTAGAGTAGACACTTGACCCTTGTAATTCATCCAAAAGCTCCTCAATGATTGGAATGGGATATCTATCTTTGAGAGTTATCTTGTTAAGCTCTCTATAGTCCACACAAAGTCTCCATGATCCATCTTTCTTCTTCACTAACAGCACAGGGGAAGCAAAAGCTGAACTACTTGGCTTTATGACTCCGAAGCTAGAAGTTATGCAACAATGTTTTCAATTTCCTGCTTTTGCATAAAGGACACCCTATAAGGCCTGATATTCACAGGGTGGGCCTTATTTGTGAGCACAATTTTGTGGTCTTGAGCCCTTGGAGGTGGTAACTTGGTGGGTTCCTCAAAGACATCAGCATACTCAGTGAGTAAACATTGAATCTGAGTTGCTAAGACTCCATTTGTACAGGTAGTTGACACAGCAAATACTTGCCCATACATGCTACCAGTGTGGTTATTCAACAGTTTAGTCATGGCCATACTTGAAATCATCTTGATAGACACACCAGACACATTATCCCCAATCAGCTTTATTTCCTTATCTTGGTACTTTAATGCAATGGTATGCTTAGCAAAGTCAAAATTCACACTCCCCAATGTTTTTAGCCATTGTACTCCTAACACACAGTCACAGCCTCCTAGTGACAAAATTTTAACATCAGTGGTAAAAAGTTGCTCACCCATGGTCCATGTAAAACCCAAGCATGCTGCTGTACTTTCAATGGTTGCTCCATTAGCTACAGCCACTGAGAGAGGTGGAATAGGTGTCATCTGGCACCCTAGCCTTTCAGCTAATTTTGGGTCCAAGAAGTTGTCTGTGGACCCGGTGTCAACCAATATTGAAAATGATTTCTTGTTCACCCATCTTTGAATTCTCATGGTGGTATGGCTTGAATGACCAGCCAAGGCTTGTATGCTAACCTCAGTGGGTTCAGAGACTGCAACAATTTCATCTTCACCCTCATGATCATTTTCCTTTATCCATTCCACATCATCTGGGACATGGTCAGCTATCAACATGGCAATTGACCTCTTTGGACACACCTTTTGATATCTAGGTGTGAACTTGCTGTCACACCAATAACACCGTCCCTGCTCTCTCTTGTGTTGATGCTCTTCATGGGTTAGATGCTTGATTGGTAGAGATGTTTTTGCAGGTGGGTTGGGTGGAAGTGGCAAGATTCCTTGGACGTATGGCCTAGGGAGGGGTACTGCAGGGGTTGTTTTGGTGGAATTGAAGAAGTGGTAATAGGTTGAGCTGTAGATTTGGTGTAGTAAGGGCTAACAGGCTTATGTTGGTTTTGGCTGGAAGTGTGATGAAATTTAGACTGAGGAAACAGGTTGGAAATGGCCACTTCTTCCTTCCTAGAAGTATGGATGGCCTTGGTGAGAGTTCCAACTTCGAATTGCTCCACACGACTCCTAATTTCTGGCTTCAGTCCCCCAATGAAGCTCTTGATAAAGTATCCCTCATCCAGGGATCCAAATTCTTCCACCATTTGAGCCCTCAGCTCCTCAAAATGATTATAGTATTCATTCACTGAAGCTGTCTGCCTGAGTTGATTAAAATCACCAATTACACTGTCCCTGCCTATATTAGAAAATCGAGCATACAAATCTTGAACAAACTTGGTCCAAGTCACCTTCCCTAAAGGTTTGATATAGGTGGAATACCAGTACTCCACCTGGTCCTCAAAGTGAACTGAGGCATATGCAACCTTAAACTCCTCATGAATGGGGCAAAATTTGAAATATTGCTCACACCTTCTAACCCAACCCCGAGGATTATCACCATTAAACCGTGGAAAGGTCAATTTAGGGGTTTTAGGCATAGAACTGTTATGGTTTGGATTCTGTGGGTTTCCAAAGGTGATTAAACTATGCTGGTTATTTATAGGGAGAGGAGGTGTTTGGTTACCTTTGCTAGTGCCAGCTTCAGCTTGTGGTTTAGTCTTCAAAAGAGCTTCCAGTCGAGAATTAATCTGTGTAACCGTCGATAGCATCTCCAACTTCATATCAGAATAGTTCTTCTGCAGATCTCCCAGAGTTGCATCTAAGGACCCAAATCTTAGGTCATATGTCTCGAATCTTCTTTCCAGCCCATCCAAGGATCCAAGAGAATCTATTTCGAGTAAGGATGATTTAGTAGATCCTGACATTTTCAGAGTAAGCAGCTGGCTCTGATACCAATTGTAGCGAATGCAAGAGTCGCTACTGAAATAGTCACAGAAATGGAAGAAGAACAGAGAAGCAGAAGGAGATAAGAAGATAGTTTTTCATTAATTCATTGATTATTCCTCTTGACAGGATTTCCTCTCTGTTATAGCCATTCTCTCTCTGCTCTAACAGCCTAACAATCGTAACAGAATTTCAAATAGAATTGTGAATCCCGAAGGAAGGAGGGAACACATGTCCAGAACTCATTGATCCAGCTGGCTAATTATATGCTCAACCACTGGCCAATTACATTAAGACACTTTATTTATTATAATACACCTAAGATGCCAACTAAACCTTGCTAGTGACGTGGCATGCCACTTGCGCCTCATCTAGATCGTTCATCACAAACTAGCGGGTACTCAAGTTTAAACCTGAGCCATTGATGCAGCTTCATCCATCGTTTCTGCTGCTGCTCCTTTGCCTCCTGTTATTGCATCATCTCTCCTTGAGTCCTCCAATTCCATATCCAAATTAGGAATGCGTCGCTTAATCCTTATCTTAATTGGTGGTCTGGAAGTACGGGGCATGACACCACGTAAACGCCTTCTTTTCCTTCTGCCCGTATTCTTACCTTGTGTGAACGCCCACGCCTCCCTTTTCCTCCCTTCTCTCTCTCTCTTTGCACGCCTGGTTTTTTTTTGTGTGAAAGCAATGGGAGAGGAAAAGGCAAAACTGCCGGAGTGTGGCCCACAGTGAAGCCGTTCGTCAATGGTGGAGCCTCCGGCATGCTCGCCACCTGCGTCATCCAGCCCATCGACATGATCAAGGTTTAAGAACCCCCTTTTAAGATCCCCTTCTTTTACAATCCTTTTGTTCTTCTACTGTTTTACCCTTGTCATTTTACTAGTGTTGACATCCTTTGAAGGCTTTCAGATCTTGGATCCGATGTTTTTTTTTTTGTTGTTGAATTTTGAACTTTATGTTTTGCTAGTATTTAGTGTAGCTTTGAGGGGTTGAAGTTTATGGTTTTTTGTGCTTATAATTCCATCTTCGAAGGGGTTTGGACTTTGGATCTTTACTCAAATGGGTTTCTCATTAAAGTTAAATCTTGAGCTTTTTGTTTTCCTTTTGATGTTAGGATATTTTGATGTGGGCTTAGTGGGTTGAATTGCTTCATTTTTTTGCTGAAAAAGATATCTTTGAGGACGTTTCGATCTTGTTTCAAATGGGTTTTGTTAGTTCTTTGAGCTGTTTCATAAGGTAGTAATAGTTTTGGAACAGTTAGTGATTATTCTTTGTTGACTATTGAGCTTTATGTTTTGCTAATATTAGTGTAGCTTTGAGGAGTTGAAGTTTTCAATTTATGTGCTTTGTAATGCCATCTCTGAAGGGGTGTGGATCTTTTATCAAATGGGCTTTCACTTTTGTTAGCTTTGTGTTTTCTATTTTACTGTTAGGAGTTTTAGTATTGAACTTTTGTGGGTTGCATTGCTTCATT
This sequence comes from Escallonia herrerae, assembly GCA_033070095.1. Taxonomy (NCBI): domain Eukaryota; kingdom Viridiplantae; phylum Streptophyta; class Magnoliopsida; order Escalloniales; family Escalloniaceae; genus Escallonia; species Escallonia herrerae. Next base: position 138,902 of record JAVXUP010000954.1, on the reverse strand, counting down.
TTTGTTCTCTAAATTGACTTCTGTTAGGATGTTTGGATCTTGGTTCAAATAGGATATTGTTGATTTCTTGAGTCACTTATTTCATATTTTAGTTGTAAATTTTGGAATTAGTTATAACTGTTAAGAGGCTTTAATAATTGTTTTCTGGGTTTAATTTTGAGCTGAATGATGAAATGTTCAATGTCCTCATTAGGTCTTAAGAGCAAATGGGTTTATCATTTATCAAAAACTTTGAATTTGGATTAGTTAAGTTGTGTTGTAATGAGCTTCTTGCTTTGAGGTTATTTGTGATAAATTAATTGGTCTTTTTTCAATTACAGGTGAGGATTCAGTTGGGTCAGGGATCAGCAGGCCAAGTGATGAGGACCATGCTAAAAAATGAGGGTATCAGAGCTTTCTACAAGGTTCGATTTCATTATTGATTTTTCTTCACATTTGCTTTAATTTCCTTGATCTCTTATGTAGGAAGATACACATAGGTAATTCTTAGGGACCTGGCACATGGGTACATGCATTTTTTTGCAGACATGGGATTTATTCTGTAATCCTAGTCTTATACATGCTAAGAGGCGAATTTTACTTTATTTGAGCTTCTACGTAGAGCAAAGTGGTACCGTGTGACTAAATAGTATCCTATCTTGTTCATCATTGGCAAACATTTTGGAAATAGAGCGAAATATTTTAATTGCAAAAGCAACTGCGTGCTAGGGTATGTGTGATTGCTTATTCTTTTCTTCCTGTAGTCGTCTCATTTTGGGGTGGCCCTAGGCACAAGGCTCTCAGCATTACGGGTGTTTGGGGAAGGTCTCGTTTTCATTGACTCCCTAATTAATTGACGGGGAAAAGTATGGAGTGAGTTAGAGTTTTTGGCTTCCAAATGAATATTTTGGAATCTTAGTATTATGTTCTTTCAAAAGTTCATGCTCTACTTACCCAGTTCATTTTCTTTTTGGTTTTCACTAGCTTGATTGCTGTACTAATTAGAACAAACTGGAAAATTTGTTGTGCTAGCATATCTACCAAAGTTGTGCAAGCATACTTGTTTGTTCAATAATACTCTTGTCAAGAGTCTGGTGAATTGTGTTTCAGTTATATATTTGTACTAAGGTGAAGTCCTCCAAGGTGACAGTTATGGTATGGCTGCTGTAGGTATTAATGCAGGAGTTGAGTTAACCAAAAATTATGTTGAGGACAAGGATGAATGGCTAGGCTTTTTTACTGAGGTTTCATAGTTAATGCATTTTTCTTCCTCTTCATTTCTTGCATAATTTTTTTCGGCACCACATTCAAGCCAGAGATCTTACAGCAATGTTCCTCAGCGACAAGCTTTATTGTATTACTCGCAGAGAGCTATCAAAAGTTCCTATTATAACTTGTAATTTTGTTTTGGGATTCGTACGCTATGATGTATTCAACTCGTTGAATATCTAATTTTTGTTGTTGAGTATTGAGTTTTAGTTGGTGGTGTACGATATGATATTGTTGATAGATTTGTTAACTAGGATTAATTGTCTATGGATTAAAAAATAGCTCTTTTTTTTTTTTAACTTTTGCTTACGGACATTTAGTGACAAAACTTCGTTGCTAAATGTATTTCAAACAAATGGAAGTGGTTTTTTGTGACGAAAATACGCCGCTAAAAGGTTTTTGTTTTCAATGACATGTTTTTAGCGACAGATTATCTGTCGCTAAAAGTAATTAGCGATGGATTTTAAACTTTTAACGACGGAATTCTATCGCTAAATGTCCGGTTATAGTGACGGACTTTTAGTAACGACAAATTCGTCGCTAATAATCTTTTTATCATTTTTATAAAAAAATAAAGAAATTACAGAAAATATCCTTACCGACGGAATATTCCGTCAATAAAGGCATATAAGTCCGTCGGTAAAAGTAAACTTTTTGTCGACGGACTACCAAATTCCGTCGCTAATCTTTTAGTAACAGAGTTTATACCAACGGCATTTTAGCGACGGACTGTCCATCGCTAAAAGTATTACGGACGGAATATCCACTTTTAGCGACGAAAAATTCCGTCGCTAAAAGTTGATTTTCTTGTGGTGTTAAGATCCACTTGGACATGGTTTTAACAAGAAGTTTTCCACTCATTTACGTTGGTGTTCCAACTTTTAAAGGCCGAACCAAAATCGACTATTACTTGGAGCTGGATCTAAAGTTAGAATAAGAATTAATAGACAAAACTATTACCCTTCGGTGGTGAAATTACTTTTTCAAAAAGGGTTTTCAGCTCTATCCCAATTTTAATGTCTGTGTTTCCCATTCCAAAGTCTACTCTCAAGACTAGAGAAATCGGTCGCTCCTTTTCTTTGGAACTCTCATGATGACACTAAACAAGTTTGGATTAGTTGGAAGAGGAATGTGTTAGAATGTAATTCTCAAAAAATCTAGATGTCTATTAGTACATGCATCAGACTTATAGGATTCATTAGGTTCATCATCCATTTTATGTTCATGTACTTAGCATTGATTACTATGCATCTAGAAGTGTCATAAGAGTCCTATATAAACAGATCCTTGGAAGAGATTTTAGAGTAGAATTCTCTGTATAACTTTCTCTCCAACAAATCAATACAAGACCAGAATTCTTCCCATATCAGATCACTACCTTTCGTTATTGTCTGATAGTGGTATCAGAGCCACTTTAGATCTGTAATGGCCATGCATATGACCTCACTTACGATATTACAATATTCTCTAAGTTAGGTTCCCATCTTTGATGGTGAACATTATGATTATTGGAGTAGTCAAATGAAGACTTTTCTTATTTATGAAGAGATTAGAGAACTAGTTAAAGATGGCAATCAAGAACAAGAACAAGCTCAACTGTCAGGGAATCATATGAAGTAATACAAGGAGATTATCAAGAAAGACGCAAGTGCTCTTCGCTATATATAACAAGGAGTAAGCAAGAGCATATTTTTTTAGAATCTTTGGCATAAAAAAAGCAAAGGATGCATAGGAGGTTCTACAACAAGAATTCCAAGGAGTAGGCAAGGTCATTTCTACAAAGCTTCAGGCCTTGTGGAGAGATTTTGATAATTTGATGATGAAGGAAACCGAAAAGGTTCAAGAATTCTTTTTGAGGGTTGCAGAGATTGTAAATCAGATCAGGAGTTATGGCGATATGATTGAAGATAAGATTCTTAGAAGCATACCTCAAAGGTTTGAGCATGTTGTTACCATTATTGAAGAATCTAAGGACCTATTGAGTCTTTCAAGACATCACTTGATGTGATATCTAGAAGCTCATGAGAAGGGGACAAGCAGATATTTGGAGCAGCCCATTGAGCAAGCTTTCCAGTCCAAAATGAAAATGACAGAAAAGAAAGATGGAGAGAGGAGAGGGAAAAATCAGGACCAACAGCATAGAAACTTTAGATCTCAGAGGGGAGTAAGATCAAATTCAATTCGAGGCCATTACAGAGGAAGATATAACCAGAACAGACCAAGGAATTATGATAAATCATGTTCTCGATGTAACATTTGCAAGAAAAACAATCATGACAGCAAATATTATTGGTTAAATGAGTACCCCAATTGCAAAAATGCAGATCATAAGTACATAGATTGTCCCAAGAAGAATGAGAATGAAATCAACTTCTCAGAAAGCAAAGATGGTGAACAAGTCCTCTATACATGCGGTGATGCCCAAAAAGATGAAGGAGTCTAGTACATTGAAAATAGGTGCAGCAACTATATGACCGGGATTATAGAAAATTTTATAAGCTTGGATGAAAGATTCAAGTCCAACGTAAAGCTTGGTAATGGCAAATTTGTCGAAGTTGAAGGAAGCCGAGATTGTTGTTCCTACTAAGAAAGGCAGCTCTAAATTCATTAAAGATGTGCTTTATGTCCCTTCATTATCTTAGAATTTATTGAGTGTTGGACAGCTGATTCAGAAAGGTTACAAGCTGAATTTTGATGAGAATTATTGCATGATCATCAACAAGAAGAATGACCAAGTGATTGCTACGATTAGGATGGCTCTAAACAAGGTGTTTCCATTGTCTACGGAACGTAAGGAAGATCTCCCTCTCAATGCGGCAGAGAACATGGATGAGTCCATGTTATGGCATTGTAGATATGGACACTTAAATTATCAAAGTTTGAAGGAACTTAATAAAAAAGACATGGTGATCGAACTGCCATCAATACTATTAAGCAATGGAGTGTGTGAAGGATGTGTTTATGGCAAGATGCACATGCTGCCTTTTCCAACTTTAGCTTAGAGGACAAAGTTTCCACTAGAACTTGTTCATCTGGATATTTGGGGACCGTTGAGAACACCTTCACTCAGTAATAGAAGGTATTTTCTCCTATTTGTTGATGATTATAAAAGGATGATGTGGGTCTATTTTCTGCAGCAGAAATCTGAACTGTTCTCGAAATTTCTTGAGTTCAAGGCTTATGTTGAACAAGTAAGTGTCCAACAAGAGCAAATCGTGGTGGTCAGTTCATTTACAAGCCATTCTTGAGTTAATATTGCAAAGATATAGGAATTAGAAAACAACTTACCATTTGTAGAAGTCCCAACAAAACGGTGTAGCAGAGAGGAAGAACCGAAGCATTGCTAAAATTAATGGCAAGAATCATGATGAAGGCAAAAGGACTCTTGAATGATTTTTGGGCAGAAGTTAATAATTCAAAATAGGTCTCCTACCAAGGCTGTTCCTAATGCTACACCTTTAGAAGTTTCTGGTTTGCATCGCTTGTACAAACCAGAAACTAAAGAGCTCATAGTTTCTAGAGATGTAATTTTTTATGAAACAAAGGCATGGAACTGGAATAAAAATATGACATAAGTTCAGCCCATCTTTGAAGAGTTTGGAAGTGTGAGACAAGAAGGACAAGGCCACGAAGTACCTCCAGATGCAGGTTCAGAAGCACCTCAATCGGATCAAAGATTTACAGTCTCCGAAACAACCAACTCTCCTGTAAGAATAATCAGACGTTAGCAAGATATTTATGAGTGAAGAAATGTTGCTTTCGTTAAATGTTAGCCACATAACTTTGAAAAGTCAGCAAAAGAAGATGTTTGGAAGAAGGTTATGGACAAAAAAATGAAGATGATAAGGAAGAACAAGACGTGGCAGCTTGTAGACAAGCCAAATGACAAGGAATTAAAATGGGTTTTCAAGACCAAACTGAATGAAGATGGTTCATTTTAGAAATATAAGGCAAGGCTTGTTGCTAAAGGCATTCCACAACAACCAGGAATCGATTTCAATGAAACTTTTGCACTAGTTGCATGCATGGAGACTATAAGGATTGTTTTGGCTTTTGCAGCTTAGTTGGAATTATTAGTTTTCCAACTGGATGTGAAGTTGGCTTTTTTTAATGGAGAGCTTGAAAAAGAAGTCTATGTTGAGCAGCTACAGGGCTATTTCATTCGAGGACAAGAAGATAAGGTGCATTGTCTAAAAAAGGCCCTATATGGACCGAAGCAAGCCCAAAGAGCTTGGAACAGCAAGATAGAAAATTACATTCAGATTCACGGCTTTAAAAGAAGCCTGAGTGAACCATCTATCTATATCAAGACTCAAGGCTCTCATGGTTTTCTCATTATTCGCCTTTATGTTGATGATCTTATCTACATGGGGACTAATCTACAAATGATAGCGAATTTTAAAACAGACATGATGAAGGAGTTTGAGATGACAGTTTTAGGCCTTATGAGATACTTTCTTGGCATGCAAGTGCAGCAAGAACATGGGAGCATTTTCGTTTCTTGAGAAAAGTATGTTTCTCAGTTGTTGAAGAAATTGCATATGGCAAAGTGCAAACTAGCTCGTATTCATGTGATTGTTAATGGAAAACTTTCGAAGAATGATGGAGAAAACAAGACAGATGAGACATTAAATAGAAATCTTGTTGGATCACTCATTTACCTCACAAACACAAGGCCATATATCGTGTATGCTGTGAACATTGTATTGAGGTTTATGAGTGAGCCTAGCAAACTTCATTTTGCAGCAGCAAAAAGGATCCTAAGATATGTCAAGGGGACACAAACCTATGAAATTTTCTACAAAAGAGATGAGGATCAGAACTTGATTGGTTACACCGACAGTGATTTGGCAAGCTCTTCCGATGATAAAATGAGCACCGACAGTGATTTTGACGCTTCTGAGAATGTACATCATGCCTTTTCTTCTTTTTCATGGAGCTTGTGCTAATAGTTTTGCTTAAATAAAGCCTTGTTACAAGGTTAATGTCTATCCAAGCAATATGTAACTTACTAACCAGTGAGGTTGAAAGTGATACTTTACTGACGATTGATGTTCTTAAAGGTTGTCGTGCTCCCTGGAATTCAGGATGTATGATTACAGAGATTTTTGTGTTAGGTGGGACTAGAAACTCCATTCAGACACAAAACATTAGATAAATGAATGTTGTTGCAGATGCTTGGTGGGGTAAGGCTTTAATGTGTCTAGACCTCCTAAAGGTTAATTAGCAATAATCTAAGGGTAAGGTTTTAATTCAAACCCCCCTATAATACCCAAAATATTTCTTTTTTTTTATGTGAAATTAATGTTTTTGAATAAATAAATTTGTTATCTTTTGATTAAAACTAAGAAAAATAGTTTGGGATTATTTCTGAAATTTTCGGTCAGATGAAAGTGGTTTCATTCGAATCAAAAATTATTTGATGTTAAAGTTTTTGGAGTCTGAAGGATTCGGTCGAAGGAAAATGGTTTTGCTTCGAATGAAAGTAGTTTCATTCGAATAAAAAATATTTGATATTAAAGTCTCTGGGCTCTGAAGGATTCGGTCGAAGAAAAATGATTTTGCTTCGAATGAAAATATTTTGCTTCGAACGAAAAGTATTTAAATTGTTTAAAATGAGTTTCTGAAGTTTATGAAAATATTTTACTTCGAACGAAAAGTATTTAAATCGTGTAAAATGAGTTTCTGAAGTTTTCAATAGAATTAAAAGTTTTAATTCGAATGGAAACCTGTTTTCAGTCGAATGCAAAAAAAAATCTGAAGTTTTCATTCGAATGAAAACTCATTTTCGGTCAAAAAATTTTTTGAACCATTTTTACCTCTGTTGATTTCGGTCGAAGGAAACATGTTTCAGTCGAATGAAAATTTTCGGTCGACTTAAAATTTGGTTTTGTTCCATAAAAATAGTTTCTTATTTCCCTTTCAAATTTTTTTGGTTCTCTGCTTACTTCCTTTTACGAGAGAGAGAGAGGAGGAGGAGGAGGAGGCTTGGAAGCTCTTGATTTCTAAGGAGGAGCTCAAGGTATTGTATTCTCAAAAGTTTGGCTAAGGTAAGGGTTTAATTTCGAAATTCAAATCAGTGATGAACCAATCGCTCATGTAAGTCTTTAGTTTCCTTTTGAAATCCGAATTTCTTCAAAGTGATTCTTCTTCTCCTTTTTGCTTTGAGCTTTGTCATGAATAACTTGTTCTCAATGCTATGACTTGTGAAATTCAATTTCCTCAAATTCATTTAACCTTAGAATTTGCGATGTTGATATCATTCGTTTAGAGATTGTCATTATTTGGTAAACTCCATGTATTGTTTGACATGTTCGATATTTGATTGTGTGTTAAATTGGAATCTTTGTTTTGATAACTCTATGAGCCATGTCACAGTGTATGTGACTTATGTCTGACTTACCCACGTGAATTCAAATGTGGGCTAGCTCAGGGGAGTTGAGCTAGAGATTACGATCTTACTTTCTGAACCGGCCTCATATGTCAGTGATGATGTATGTGACCACTTTCTGAATGGCTCCCTAGTGTTTTTCTCTATATTTAGATGTTTGACTTTCGAAATCTGGTTTGATTATCTGCGCCGTTGAGACCTTTTGTGCTTCTGAAATTTTGTTTCTCAGCTAATTTTTGCTTCTTATGATTAGTCCTTTGAGTGACCTTACTGGGCATTTAGCTCACTTCCTTATGGTTTCTCCTTTCAGGTGATCATTAGGTGGGACTTTGGGATCGAAGGGCTAGCTGAGTGATCAAGAGTTAGCTACCTTTGTTTCAGAGTTAGTACTGATATTTTGAGTGTAACGATTGAGACCTATTGTTATTATTTATGTTTTATTTGGGAAACTCCGTGTCAGAGTGCTTGAATTGTACAAAGGCTTGGTGCCTCTATGTTAAATATTGATGTATTTTGGAAATTTTTAGGGTATGCTCTGAATTACCATTTTGGAGTCCTCTGATAATTATAGGATTTTATATTATCTCTGTGTATTCGACATTAACGTTCCGTAAATAAATTTGTGGCGTTATAGTTGGTATCAGAGCTTAGGTATGAGATTTGTAGACTAGTGCATAGGATCAGATAAGTTGTGATATGGGTAGGATGGGTAAACTTTGATGAAAATTTTTCTATTTTTAACGGGACTTGAACAGCAAGAAAAGTTGATTCCACACGGTGGCCAACAATCAGATTTTGACTTCAAGTGCAGGTTGTCAACTCCTCGTTCCTTCAAATTCGGGTCCGCCGTCCTTTCATGTAGGAGTCTAAAATGAGGCGTGATGAGCGCTCAGATATCCCCCCATTTCAAGTATTTGAGATTTGAAGCGTAATGTCTAAGTCTGCATCTGACGTTAATTTTATTTTGTAGCTATGGCAAGCAGTTGTAATAATAGATGAATGTGTAATCGGAATATGAACCTCCAAATGTCACCTGGAACGAGAACCCACCAGATCTTCTGACCTCTTGGCAAACCAGCAAGCTCAATTGACTTAATTATTGGCTAATCAGCAAGCTCAGTTAAATCAACAGAATCAACCTAACCCACCTCAAAATCCGAATACTAGGTAGACTCAGACTTGTTGGTTGTCAGAGCAGTTTGATAAGAAAAATATAGAACCTTTTGGGGGAACCGATGGCCCAATTGTGGCGGGGAAATGGATTTCTTGACTTGAAAAGGTGTTTAGGCATATGGGTTGACCGATGCAAAAAAGATAGAACTCATAGTGTATAAGCTAGATGAGGAGGTAAGCCATTGGTGGAAAATGATTGAAGATAGTAAGATGGCAGAACAACGCAAGGCGATGACATGGGATCAGTTCAAGGATTTGTTCTTTGACTACTACTTCCCTAGGAGCGTAAAAGAACAGATGTATCGTGATTTTCTTAATCTAAGGTAGGAGGATAACAAGAGCGTCGCCGAGTATGAGGTAAATTTTACACAATTATCTCGTCATGGTAAGCAGTTGGTGGCTAATGAAAAGGATAGAGTGCAAATGTTCATTTGGGGTCTTAAGTCTAGCATTAGACAGCGAATTGTTCCGGTCCCGATTAAGACCTATGTTCAGCATGTGGACATTACAAAGACGATTTAATCTGAAGCAAGGGATTTTAGAGAGAGAAAAGAAGCCAAGACAGGTAAGAGAGACCGCCCAAAACTATCTCAGTCACATGCAGCACCAAATGATGGGAAGCGAAAATAGGCATCTTCGTCGAATACTGTTGGTCAGAAGGACCAAGGTCAGAGGCAGGGTCAAGTTTAGGGTAATATGAGTAGGAGCTTTAGCCATATTTTTGCTCGGAGGCCTCCGTCTACAGGTTCAGGTCCTATTTGTCAGAGGTGCAACAAGCAACATGGTGGTCAAAGTTACATTTGGGATACGAGAGCATGTTTCAGGTGTGGCCAAAAAGGTCATCATATCAGAGATTGTCTTATTGCAGCATCAGGGCAATCTGGCCTATAAGGTTCGGTTGTGGGGAGTACAGGTTCGGGCCCTAGACAGAATATGAATCAGTCATCCGGAGGACAAAAACCTAAGACTACAGGCAGGGTGTTCAACAAGACAGCTAAGGATGCGTCAAATTCAAAGGATGTGGTGGTAGATACGATACATGTTAACTCAATTAATGCACATGTGTTGTTTGAGTCTGGTGCCACACACTCTTTTGTATCTCTTTCATTTGCACGTCGACTTGGGGTTAGACCCTAGTCTCTTGACTATGAGTTGTCTGTCGGTACTCCATTTGGAGATTCTGTCATAGTTAATTTAGTATTGAGAAACTGTAAGATCCGTATATGTAATAAGGACCTTCCGGGGGACCTAATTCCTTACGATATCCGTGATTTTGATGTAATTTTGGGTATGGATTGGTTGGCATCCTATCATGCCTTGATTAACTGCTTTGAGAAACGAGTTCGTTTTCACCTATCTGATTTGTCTGAATTTGAGTTTAGGGGTTTGAAACCTAGTGGGTTGTCCATTATCTCAGCTATTGCGGCTCGTCACATGCTTTGTAAGGGCTGTAGGGGTTACAATGCACATGCCCGTGATACTAATCATGAAGGTCTTGAAATATCTGAAGTACCTGTAGTCCGTGACTTTTCTGAAGTATTTCCCGAGGAGTTGCTTGGAAAACCCATTGATCGTGAGATGGAATTCACAATTGATTTAGTGCCCGGTGTGGCACCTATGTCTAAGGCTCCATATCGAATGGCACCTTCAGAAATGAAGGAGCTAAAGGAACAGCTTCAAGATCTACTTGATAAGGGGTTTATACGCCCTAGTGTGTCACCTTGGGGTGCCCTTGTTTTGTTCGTTAAGAAGAAGGATGGTACATTGAGACTTTGCATTGACTACCGTGAGTTGAATAAGATCATCATCCGTAATAAATATTCGTTGCCTCGCATAGATGATTTGTTTGACCAACTTCAGGGAGCAAAGTTTTTCTCGAAGATAGATTTACGTTCTGGATATTATCAGCTGAAAGTCAAGGCGGAGGATGTGCCAAAGACTGCGTTTAGGACTCATTATGGTCATTATGAGTTTCTGGTAATGCCATTTGGGCTAACAAATGCCCTTGCTGCTTTTATGGATTTGATGAACTGCGTGTTTAGACAGTATTTGGATCAATTCGTTATTATTTTTATTGACGATATTTTGGGGTACTCTAGGTCTGAAGAGGAGCATCGTGAGAATTTGCGGATTATCTTGCAGACTTTGAAAGATAATAAACTGTATGCTAAGTTTACGAAATGTGAGATTTGGGTTGAACAGGTTACATTTCTGGGGCATTCGTGTCTAAGGATGGAATAACCGTTGACCATTATAAGATTGCGGCAGTAATTGACTGGCAGAGACTGAACAGTGTTACCGAAGTACGAAGCTTTTTGGGATTGGCCGGCTACTATTGTCGATTTGTTGAAGGTTTTTTTGAAAATTACTGTGCCTTTGACTCATCTGACCAAGAAAAACACCCGGTTTATTTGGAGCGAAGAGTGTGAAGCTAGTTTCCAAGAGCTGATGAAAAGGTTAGAGTTTGCACCAGTATTGTCTTTCCCATCTGGTTCCCGGGGTTTTGTGATTTATAGTGATGCCTCAAAGAAAAGGCTTAGGTTGTGTCTTAATGCAACATGGTAAGGTGGTTGCTTATGCTTCTAGATAGCTTAAACCCTATGAACAGAACTATCCCACCCATGTGATTTTTGCTTTGAAGATATGAAGGAATTACTTGTATGGTGAAACCTGTGAACTATATACCGATCATAAAATTCTTAAGTATATTTTCACCCAAAGGGAGCTGAACATCAGACAAAGGCGTTGGTTGGAGCTTTTGAAGAATTATGACTGTTGGATTCATTATCACCCTGGTAAGGGGAATGTTGTGGCCGACACTCTCAGTAGGAAGAGCATCGGAAATTTAACATCATTGATTACTTGTCAACCTCAACTGTCGGAGGACATATGAACTTGGATCTTGAGATTAAATGGTAGGATGGTGCAGAATACTTGGCAGCATTACATGTACAACCTACTTTGATCAGCAGGATCAAGGAAGCCCAAGATGGAGATTCAGGTATAGCTCACATCATTGAGACTATTAACATTGGAAAGCAATTTGAGTTCAAGATTGATGAGCACGGTGTTATTTTGTTCTATAAAAGACTTTGTGTGCCAGCTGATTTATCCTTGAGGAGGGAGTTACTGTCAGAGGCTCATAGTTCTAGTTTCTCTATTCACTCGGGGGGAACAAAAATGTATCATGACCTTAAAGAACATTTCTGGGAGTGGCATGAAGTCGGATATAGCGGAATTTGTATCCCATTGTTTAGTTTGTCAGAAAGTGAAGACGGAGCATCAAAAGCCTAACGGGCTGCTTCAGCCACTTGAGATTCCGTAGTGGAAGTGGGAGCTTGTAACAACCGATTTCGTGGGAGGCTTACCGAGAACCGTCAAGGGTTATGACATTATTTGGGTTATTGTTGATAAATTGACTAAGACTGCATATTCCCTTCAGATTCGAGCAACAACACCCTTATCTGAGTTAGTTCGGTTATATATTGATGAGATTGTGAGGTTGTATGGTGTACCATTATCTATAGTCTCAGATCGAGATCCACATTTCACTTTGAAATTTTGGAGGAGCTTCCAAAATTTTATGGGCACCGACCTTCATTTCAGCATGCCCTATCATCCACAGACAGATATACAGTCTAAGCATACCATTCGGAAGTTAGAAGATATGTTGAGAGCTTGCGCGCTAGACCTTGGTGGTAGTTGGCATAGTCATTTGCCTTTGGTTGAATTCTCATATAACAACAGCTATCAGGCAAGTATTAAAATGGCACCATTTGAGGCATTGTATGGACGAAGGTGTAGGATGCCACTATGTTGGGATGAGGTATGAGAAAGACGGTTATTGGGACTAGAGTTGGTGCAGTTGACCACTCAAAAAGTTGATTTGACTCAGGAACGTCTCAAAGCAGCTCAAGATAGACTGCGCGATTACACGTCTCACCGTCGTCGTGAACTCAAATTTGAAGTGGATGATCACGTGTTTTTGAGGGTTTCACCTTGGAGGGGGGGGGGGGGTGACACGTTTTGGCAGAAAGAGCAAGCTTAGCCCTAAGTTTATCGGGCCATTTGAGGTTTTGGAAAGGATCGGTCCGGTGGCTTATAAGGTGGCATTACCGCCAGAGCTATCACATGTTCATAACGTTTTCCATGTTTCGAATCTAAGGAAGTATGTCTACGATCTGACGCACATTGTGTCATACGAACCTTTATCAGTTCCCGAGGACCTTTCCTATGAAGAACAACCGATTGAGATTCTTGACCATCGTGATCAGGTATTAAGGACGAAAGTTGTTCCTTTAGTTAAGATTTTGTGGCGGAATCACAAAATAGAGGAGGCTACTTAGGAACTTGAGGAGGCAATGCGTGAGAAGCACCCTCAGCTTTTTGACACTTAAGGTACGTTTTAAATTCCGAGGACGGAATTCTTTTAAGGAGGGGAGAATGTAATACCCCGAAATTTTTCTTTTTTCTATGTGAAATTAATGTTTTTGAATAAATAAGTTTGTGGTCTTTTGATTAAAACTAAGAAAAATTGTTTGGGATTGTTTCTGAAATTTTCGGTCGAATGAAAGTGGTTTCATTAGAATCAAAAATTGTTTGATGTTAAAGTTTTTGGAGTCTGAAAGATTCGGTGGAAAGAAAAATGGTTTTGCTTCGAATGAAAGCAGTTTCATTCGAATAAAAAATATTTGATATTAAAGTTTTTGGGCTTTGAAGGATTCGGTCAAAGGAAAATGATTTTGCTTCAAATGAAAATGGGTTTGCTTCGAATGAAAATATTTTGCTTTGAACGAAAAGTATTTAAATCGTGTAAAATGAGTTTCTGAAGTTTTTATTCTATAATTAAAAGTTTTAATTCGAATGAAAACCTATTTTCGGTCGAAAGCAAATATGTATGTATATATATATATATTCTGAAGTTTTCATTCAAATGAAAATAGTTTTCATTCGAATTAAAAGTTATAAGTTGAATGAAAACTCATTCTCTGTCGAAGAAAAATTAATTCAACCATTTTCACCTCTCTCGGTTTCGGTCGAATGAAATTTTTTGGTCGACTTAAAGTTTGGTTTTGTTCCATAAAAATAGTTTCCTATTTCCTTTTTGATTTTTTTGGTTCTCTACTTACTTCCCTTTGCAATATAGAGAGGGGGAGAGAGAGAGAGAGGAGGAGGAGGAGGCTTGGAAGCTCTTGATTTCTAAGGAGGAGCTCAAGGTTTTGTACTCTCAAAAGTTTGGCTAAGGTAAGGGTGTAATTTCGATATTCAAATCAGCGATGGACCAATCGCTCATGTAAGTCCTTAGTTTCTCTTTGAGATTTGAATTTCTTCGAATTGATTCTTCTTCTCCTTTTTGCTTTGAGCTTTGTTATGAATAACTTGTTCTCAATGCTATGACTTGTGAAATTCAATTTCTGTCGAATTCGTTTGACCTTAGAATTTACGATGTTGATATCGTTCATTTAGAGATTGTCATTATTTCGTAAACTCTGTGTATTGTTTGACATGTCCAATATTTGATTGTGTTAAATTGGAATCTTTGTTTTGATAACTCTATGAGCCATGTCACTGTGTATGTGACTTATGTCTGACTTACCCGCGTGGATTAAGACGTGGGCTAGCTCAGGGGAGTTGAGCTAGAGATTGCGATCTTACTTTCTGAACCAGCCTCATATGTTAGTGATGACGTATGTGACCACTTTCTGAATGGCTCCCTAGTGTCTTTCTCTATATTCATATATTTGACATTCAAAATCTGGTTTGATTATCCTCTCCGTTGAGACCTTTTGTGCTTCCAAAATTTCGTTTCTCAACTAATTTTTGCTTCTGTATGATTGGTCCTTTGAGCGACCTTACTGGGCATTTGGCTCACTCCCTTTTGGTTTCTCCTTTCAGGTGATCAGTATGCGGGACTTTGGGATCGAAGGGCTAGCTGAGTTATCAAGAGTTAAATGCCTTTGTTTCAGAGTTAATACTAATATTTTGAGTGTAATGATTGAGACAGATTGTTATTATTTAGGTTTTATTTGCGAAACTCCGTGTCGGAGTACTTGAATTGTACGAAGGCTTGGTGCCGCTATGTTAAATGTTGATGTATTTTGGGAATTTTTAGGGTATGCTCTGAATTACCATTTTGGACTCCTATGATAATTATAGGATTTTATCTGATCTCTGTGAATTCGGCATTAACGCTCCGTAAATAAATTCAGGGCTTCACACCCCCCAAGAGCACACACACACACACACACACACACGTGTTATCCTACATGGTTAATAAAACAACAAGGAAAGGCATTTATCCAAATAATAATAATAATAATGAAAAGACAACAATGATATAAACAAAAAAAAAAATCCTCCAAAGAGGGCCAAAACAACCAGCTTGTTGATGATAATCACATCATGTCGATTTCCCTCCAATAACAAAGCAACCTTTAATTATCTCCTAAAATAAAATGATGTTTAATTTATATCAATAGTCATCCTTCTTATTACAATAAACTCCTTGGCTACCAAAGCAATAGGCTAAAGCACACCAACACCAACTGTTGATGACATAATTTGTTTCTCAGATTCATCTCCCTGGCTCCCAAAGGAAATTTGTGAGCAAGTCTCCAAAATATAGCCTAATAATGGGAATGCTCATGAGGAATGAAATTGTGCTCCTAATAAATGGGGTGATAGGCATTCCTAAGTCCATCTTGCTGACTTTAAGAGTCAACATTTATTATTTTGATGATTTCAAGAATATTGATTTTAACATTAATCTAATAATTCAATTAAGAATGATTTCAGGATCAATCATTATTAAAAATAACGTGGAATATTCCTTGTTCAAAGATTGGACTTGGACGTGGATGTGGACGTGGACTTGACTTGGACCTAATTGTACATCTTTTCCTTATAAATTAATCTTTAAGCTAAGTCTTTCTTAAACATCTTCCAGAAAACCAGAAAAGACCAAACCAAGAAGTGTAAAGATTTTAATTCGAAGTAAAAAGGGTTTTTTTCGACTGAATTCTTCAGTTGTAAACTTTCTCCTTCACTTTTATTTTTCATTCGACCCAAAACGATCCTTCATTCGACTGAATCCGTCAGTCTTGCTTGTTGACTTATTGATTTTGATGATTCCAGTATTGTTATTTCTAACATCAATCTGACAACATTTTTAAGATAAATATTTCAGGCTTTATCTTAATCATATAAAAAGACAAGACCTTGACATGGACAAAGCCTAAACTTGGACTTGGACTCGGACTCGGGATTTAAAGACTTGGACTACGTTGAAGATGCAAGAATCTGAAGTTTCTCCTTGTTAGCATTTTTTCTTAGCCCTTCTTAAAAGATCTGACAGAAATTTTAGTAAAGAACCAAAACCGTCTCTTTCAGTCGAAGGCAAATTGTTTTTAGTCGACTCAAACTTGAAATCTTTTCTTTCAGTCAAAGCTATGACTTTCAGTCGAAGCCAAGACTTTCAGTCGAAGGCAAACTATTTTTAATCGACTCAAGCTTGAAATCTTTACTTTTAGTCGAAGCTGTGACTTTCAGTCGAAGCAAAGTTTTTCAGTCGAAGGCAAAAACTTCCAGTCAAAGCTAAGATTTTCAGTCGAAGCAAAGTTTTTCAGTCGAAGGCAAAAACTTTCAGTCAAAGCTAAAACTTTCAGTCGAAGCCAAGACTTTTAGTCGAAGCTAAGACTTTCAGTCGAAGCCAAGACTTTTAGTCGAAGTCAAAATGTTTTAGTCGAATCCTTCCTGTTTGGCTTTCCCTTCTTAACGGCTCTCTATCTATTATTTGTATAAATTGGGGATCTGTGAAAACATTTACTACTTTTACTCGCGCGAACTTTTTTACTCTTCAATAACTCTCTCATCTAAATCTCTTATTCTCATCTATTCTTTATTGAGTGAGTTTACTTTTGAGAAAGTTCTTTGTAAGCTTCTTGGTTTGGTTCTTGAAAGAATATAGATCTTCTCACCTAAGAAGGCTTAGTCTTAAATTTTCATTGTAACATCTGCTCAAGAAGGAGCTTGTTTATTGTCTTCAAAGTGTAAATCTCTTTTCATTTGTAATTAGTTGGAAACCTTGGAAGGGTTTCAGAAATTGTACTGCGGTTTGTGCTAGCACCCGAAGCTAGCTAGTTTAGTGAAAGGCTCGAGTAGGTCTCCCTTGTGTGGAGTGCTCGAGGACTGGACGTAGGCTGGTGGGGCCGAACCAATATAAATCTCTATGTTAAATCTGTTATCATTATATCTGTCATTACATTGTAATCTCATTTTTAAATTTATATTCAAAGTTGTAAATCACCTATTCACCCCCCTCTAGGTGTATTTAGGGACCTACAAGTGGTATCAGAGCCGTGTGCTCTGGTATTTGTCTGTCACTTAATCGTCAAGAGCTAAAGATCGTGTTATGGAAGAAGGATCAGCAACCACCAGGCCACCCTTGTTGAAGAATGACAACTATAGCTACTGGAAAAACTGCATGAGGAATTTTCTGAGACAGGATACACACCTATGGTATGTTGTTGAAAATGGTCCTATAATTCCTATGAAGGATGGACCGGATGGAACCAAGATTCCGAAAGGAATTCTTGAAATGGATAGTCATGAGGCGTAGCTTTTCTCTATGGATGATAAAGCTAAAAACATTATCAGCTGTTGGCTTGACGTGAAAGAGTACAATCGAGTCTCAGCATGTGAGACAGCCAGAGAAATGTGGAGGCTGTTGGAGGTTACTCATGAAGGAACAAATCAAGTAAAAGAGACCAAGATCAATATGTTGGTCCAACAGTATGAGGCCTTCAAGATGAAGGAGCACGAGTCCATAAATGAGATGTACTCCAGATTCACACTCATTATAAATGGACTTAAGCTTTTGGGTAAAGTTTATCTAGAAAAGGAAGTCATCCGAAAACTTCTCAGATCTCTTCCAAAGAGATGGGAGGCAAAACTCACAGCTATTCAAGAGGCAAAAGACTTGAACGTGCTGAAGCTTGAAGAATTGGTGGGTTCTCTAGTGACTCATGAAATTACAATGAAAATTCATGACGAAGAAGAAACCACCTCCAAGAAGAAGAACTTAGCTCTTAAAGCTGAGACCTCTCATGAACCTACAGAAAGCAGCGATGATTCTGATCTTGAAATGGCTCTCATAACTCGGAAGTTCAAGAAGTTTCTCGCAAGCAAGCGAGATGGAAAGTTTAGAAGAAATCCTACAAATCAATCACATCAGAGAAATAACAGTGATTGGAATGTAAAGGATAATCCTGATGCCTGCTTTGAATGCGGTAGAACTGGGCACATCAAAAAATATTGTCCACAACTCAAGAACAAAACCGCAAGCAGCAATAGTCGACACTTCAAAGAAAAGAAGTTCAAGTCCATAAAGGCTCTGCTAACTTGGGATGACTCTGATGAAAGTGAAAAAGAATCCAGCGAAGATGATGACGTAGCTCAACTTTGCTTTATGGCAAAGAAGATGACGATCCCAAGGTAATCTCTAAAAATCATTATAATGAACTTAAGACAGCTTTTCTCGAACTCAGTGAAAATTATGTAAAGTTAAAAATAAAAAATGCTAGTCTAAAAAATAAGGCTCT
Organism: Escallonia herrerae; assembly: GCA_033070095.1. Lineage (NCBI taxonomy): Eukaryota > Viridiplantae > Streptophyta > Magnoliopsida > Escalloniales > Escalloniaceae > Escallonia > Escallonia herrerae. The sequence continues at coordinate 120,491 of JAVXUP010000954.1, read as the reverse complement.
TTCTTTGATAAGTACTGTTGAAGAGTTAGAAGGCAAAAAAGAAGAGTTTCAAGAAAAGATTGAATTTTATATTTATGAAAATACGTCTTTAGAGAACAATCTGAATGCTTCTAAGAAGGAAAATTCTCTTTTGTCTTCTGAAATCCAATCTCTCCGAGGAGTAAAAGTTTCAGTTGAAAACAATTTTTTTTAAAATCTCAATTGGAAGATGTTTCTTTACAAAAAATCAATTTAGAAAAGGAGATTGAAGATCTAAATTTTACCCTTTCAAAATTTACCCAAGGAAGAGAGAATTTGGATATTCTTTTGGGAAGACAAAGATGTGTTTTTGAGAAAAGTGGAATCGGATACAATCCTTCAATGAAGCAAAAGGATTATAAAAATTTCTTTAACAAAAATTTAGCTTCTTGCTCGCCTTTCACTCTCTGTACAATATGTAAGAAGAAAGGGCACTTAGTTAAAAATTGCCCTCTTAGTGCTGTCAAAAATCAATCATTCTCTTCCATTACAAAAACCAAAATGAAACAAGTTTGGATGCCAAAATCTTGTTTATCTAATCTTCCAGGACCCAAGAAAGTGTGGATACCTAAAGGAACGAAACCAGAATCTATTGTAGGTATGCTGGAAAGCAAGGATAGATTCCAACAAATGGATTCTCGACAGCGATGTTCAAGACATATGACCGGTGACCAATCACTTTTCTCCCATATTACTCCGAAGAATGGAGGCTTTGTTACCTTCGGAGACAACTCGAATGGGAAGATCATTGGTAAAGGTATAATTGGCACGGTTCCATTACTGTTGACAACGTATCCTTGGTTGATGGTTTGAAGTTCAATTTGATAAGTATTAGTCAACTCATCGATAGTGGACACAAAGTTTGGTTCGAAGGCGATCAATGTCTAATCAGTCATGCCTCAGATGGAGGTACCTTAGTTGGTAAGAGAGATGGTAATATCTATACTTTATCTTTTGATGCATTTGACTCTTCTCGTGTAGTCTGTCTTTTTGCTCAGCATAATGATATTTGGCTGTGGCATCGTAGATTAGGTCATGTTCACATGGATCTAATCAAGAAACTTCTCTCGAAAGAGTTGGTCAGAGGCCTACCAAAGTTAAGGTTTGTCAAGGATAAGGTCTGTGATGCCTGTCACTATGGTAAACAGTCAAAAACATCATTTCAAGCCAAAAATGTCGTTTCTACTTCTCGTCCTCTTCAACTCCTTCATTTAGATCTTTTTGGCCCTACGAGAAATGCCAGCCTAGGTGGAAAATTTTATGCCTTTGTCATTGTTGATGATTTTTCTAGATACACCTGGGTTCTTTTTCTTACTCATAAGGATGAAGCGTTTCAAAAAAAATTTTAGTCTTGTTAAGCAGCTTCATAATGAGAAGGAGTTGAAGCTTATAAAAATTTGAAGTGATCATGACGGTGAATTTGAAAAAGATTTTATTCCTTTCTGTATTCAAACAGCATTTCACATGAGTTTTCTACTCCTCGAACACCTCAACAAAATGGGGTTGTTGAGAGAAAGAATTGTACTCTACAAGAAATGGCCAGAACCATGCTTCATGAAAACTCTCTGCCAAAATATTTTTGGGCCGAAGCCGTCAGCACTTCCTGTTACATGTTGAACAGAGTACTCATCAGACCAATCCTTGATAAAACACCTTACGAATTGTTCTCAAATCGAAAACCAAAAATCGATTATTTCAAGGTTTTCGGTTGCAAATGTTTTATTTTGAACAATCGTGAAACTTTGGGAAAGTTCAATGCGAAATCTAACTAGGGAATATTTCTTGGTTATTCTTCAAAAAGTAGAGCATATAGAATCTAAAACCGTAGAACTATTACAGTTGAAGAATCTATGCATGTAGTATTTGAAGAGTCTAATGTTGAAAAACAAAGTAAGAATCAGGTGATGATAGTGAAGAACTCTCCCTGGACTTGAATAACAAACTTAATTTTCTTCAACCGAGGGGGAGTTCTCAACAACCTCTCACAACAACATTGATGAGATACAGCCTCTCCCAAAAAGCTGTAGATACTCCTCAAATCATCCACTAGAACAAGTCATAGGTAATGTTGAACATAGAGTTACAACAGGATATACGGTAAATCTCTTTTGCGCGAATTTTGTTTTTCTTTCTCAAATAGAGCCTAAAAACATTTTCGAGGCTCTAAACAATTCTGAGTGGATTCTTGCCATGCAAGATGAATTGAATCAGTTTGAGAGAAACGATGTTTGGTCACTAGTTCCAGCTCCTGTCAACAAAAGGTCATTGGAACAAAGTGGGTTTTTCGAAACAAACTTGATGAAAATGGCCATATTGTTCGTAACAATGCTAGACTAGTTGCTCAAGGATACAATCAAGTTGAAGGGGTTGATTTTGATGAAACATTTGCCCTCGTTGCTCGACTTGAAGCTATCCGTATGTTTTTAGCATTTTCATGTCATATGAACTTTAAACTTTTTCAAATGGACGTGAAAACTGCTTTCTTGAATGGGGTAATACAGGAGGTAGTTTTTGTTAAACAACCTCCCGGTTTTGAAAATGAAAAATACCCCAATCATGTTTTTAAGCTAAAAAAGGCTTTATACAGTCTTAAACAAGCTCCTCGAGCTTGGTACGATCGTCTTAGCAGCTTCCTCACTGATCATGGATTCTCTCGTGGCAAAGTCGATACTACTCTCTTTACGAAATTTCGTAACTCCCATATCTTAGTAGTTCAAATATATGTTGATGACATTATTTTTGGTGCCACTAATAATGATCTATGCCAAGAGTTTGCTGAAAATATGCGCAAGGAGTTTGAGATGAGCATGATGGGAGAACTTACCTTTTTCCTTGGACTTCAAATCAAGCAGTCAAAAGAAGGAATTTTTATAAGTCAATCTAAGTACACACGAGAGCTTTTGAAATGGTTTGACTTAGATAATGCTAAATCTAGAGGGACCCCTATCTCTCCTAGCGTTAATCTTGTCAAAGATGAAAATGGTAAATATGTAGATAACAAACTTTATCATGACATGATTAATAGTTTACTTTATCTTACTGCCTCTAGACCTGACATCATGTTTAGTGTTTGCATTTGTGCCCGTTTTCAAGCTTGTCCCAAAGAATCTCACTATCTGCAGTTAAACGTATTTTTAAATATGTCCCTGGCACTTTAAACTTAGGTCTTTGGTATTCTCGTAGTTCCTCTCTAGATCTGGTAGGTTTTTCTGATTCTGATTATGCAGGATGTCTTGTTGATCGAAAGAGTACTAGTGGCACCTGCCAGTTTCTGGGCGATGACTTAGTATCATGGCATAGTAAGAAACAGACTTCTGTCGCTCTCTCCACAGCTGAAGCGGAATATGTTGCAGCCGAAAGCTGTTGTGCCCAAATATTGTGGATGCGTCAGACTTTATGAGATTTTGGTGTCTCAATAGACCATATTCCTACTATGTGCGACAGTAGTAGTGCTATTGACATTAGTAAAAATCATGTCCAACACTTGCGCACTAAGCACATCGATATTCGTCACCACTTTCTCTGAGACAATGTTCAGAAATGATTAATAGAACTCAAGAAAGTTGGGTCTGAAGATCAGCTCACAGATATCTTTACAAAACCCTTAGCTGAATCCTCTTTCTGTTCTCTTCGTCGTCGTCTAGGAATGTGTGATCTTAGCTAAATTTCTTTTACCAAAAATGGTCGTTCAGTTTTACTCATTCGTCGCTTCTGCCGAGTTTTAGTCAACTAAAAACTTTTCAGTCGACTAAAAATCAACTTTTAGTCGATTGCTAGTTCTCTTCAGCTTTACGCATCCATTTGGTTTCTGTCGACTAAAAGTCCACTTTAAGTCGACTAAAACCTTTTTTAGTCGACTAAAAGCCATGTTTTAGTGGACTAAAAGCTTGTTGCCTATATATAGGCCCACCTTTTTTACTTTAACTTTTTACTGTTTCTTTTTCACAGTTTGTCTTTCGTTTTCACAGACTCACTATTCTTCTCTCTTGTCCACCTGTCACTCCAAGGACCCATATGGACCCTAATACACGCCCCCGTAGTCGTCGTCGTCATCGTCTTCTCATTGACTCTGACGATGAATCCGACGTGGCTCCTGCCTCAGCTGCTGCTGCTGCTGCGCTACTCCACCACCGCCATCCTCCCGCCACCGCACTCGTCCAACATCAGCTGTTGCTCGTCCGTCATCCTCTGCACCTATCCCTCCATCATCTTCAGGTAATGTTGCTCCTCTTCCTCCACCTGCTGCCTCTTCATCATCTGCTCCTCCACCAACCTGTCCACCACCTACCTCCCCTATATTTCCCCTACCGATATACTTCACATTCCCCATTTCTTTCCCTCTGTCGACGACCAACTCACCTACTATACCAATTTCATAAATCGCGAGGTCGTCCCTGGTCATCCAAGTGATGTCACTCTAATGACTCAACTTGGTCTTACTTCCATTTTTGAGCGAATGGGCTATCTTTCCATTCTCTCTCCACCCACCACTTATTACCCTGCTCTTGTTCGCATGTTTTACTCCAACATGCATTTTCATGCTCAACCGCCTACCTTTTTGACCACATATGTGAATGGGGTCCACATCCATCTTGATGCCACCACCTTGGCCCACATTTTTGGTTTTACCAATCAATCCTCTACCCTTGTTTTCACCGCTAATACGTGGTGTACAACCAGTTCCTTTACCCCACTACAATAGACCCAAACTCTCTTAGGCGACCCGTCCACCTCTCGACCCTGTAAACCCAGTCTGGCTGACTTGTCTCCTCTTTATCGTGTTCTCCATCTTATTCTTTGTTACAATCTCTCGGCCCGTTCTGGCTCTTATGCCACTTTTTCATACTTAGACATCATCATTCTCACCCATTTCATTCGGGGTTCTCCATTAAACATTACGGGCATTATCATGCTCGTCATGAATGCCCGAAAAAACAAATCATCTGCTAATCTTCCTTTGGGCCTTCTGTTAACTCGCGTCTTTGAACATTTTCATGTCCCTCTGCCTACCTCTAACTCGGAACGTATATCTCTTCCGGGCCATCATGTTCACGACGAAACTTCTCTTTGTCGTGCTGGTTTTGTAATTCGCTCTGACCTCAGCTCCAACACTGTTTTTCTTGAGCGCGTCACTACTACTGATCCTTCCCACACCTCGTCTATTCTGGCCCCTGCTCCTGCTTTTATTCATGTTCCCTCTCCTCCTCCTGAAATTACCTCTGCCCCACAATCTGATCCATTCCCATCTTTTTCACCATCTCAACCCCCTTCTACTCAGTACATACCTCCTGCACCTACTGACCCTTCCTCCTCGGTCCTTCCTTTTCCCACCCCTCCTCACCCTACTGATCCCCTCTTTAGTAGTCTGCTAAACGACTTCTCACATATCAATTTTGATGAGTTCCTCTCTTCGGACACCCCCGACCTCTCTGACATTATTTCTCGTCTATCTACCTCGATTCAGTTAATTCTGGAATCGCAAACCACCCTTGTTGCTCCCATTACCGCTAACCACACTGCTATCATTCATGAACTTGCTGCCCTTTAGCAGTCGGCCCAACACTCCTCCGCCCAGCTTCTCTCGAACCAAATTGACTTTCACAACCTTCTCAATGACCTTACCGCTAACCTTTCCTCTCTCCCTTTCAATCATACTCCACTTCTGGACAGTCTGACTCGGATGCAGCAGGATCTTCACTGCCAGTAGGAACCTGCCCCTCAGGCTCATCGTCGCCAGGCCTATCTCACCATGAGCATTCTGACCAAACAAAACCGCTATCTAGCTCATTAGATCTTCGATCAGGCTCATGGCTTTCGGGTGACGCGTCCGGATATTTTTCCTTCTCGACACACTGGCACCGATGGGGAAGAATGGTTCTTTAACCCCCATCTCCCATACAACCCCTCCGCCGCCGCGCTCTCCTCGTGTCGTCGAAGTTGTTGAAGTCCCCACAAACACTCCGCCGCCTGCTGATCCTTCCTTATCTGCCCCAGGTGCTCGCCGTCGTCGGCCTTAGTAATTTTTTTTTATTTTTTCTTTTACATGTTGCACATGTTGCCCCCTCTTTTTGATTTGACAAAGGGGGAGAATAAGTACTTATTGATCATTTTTTTGTATGCATCTTTATTAATTCATTGATTAAATTTTATAAGATGCTCTTTATGTAATTTCTTTGCGTAAATGATTAACTGATTAAGGGGGAGTATATCTTTATAATGTTAGAACTAATATTGTCATCATAAAAAAGGGAGAGATTGTTGACTTATTGATTTTGATGATTCCAGTATTGTTATTTCTAACATCAATCTGGCAACATTTTTAAGATAAATATTTCAGGCTTTATCTTAATCATATACAAAGACAAGACCTTGACATGGACAAAGCCTAAACTTGGACTTGGACTCGGACTCGGGATTTAAAAACTTGGACTATGTTGAAGATGCAAGAATCTGAAGTTTCTCCTTGTTAGCATTTTTTCTAAGCCCTTCTTAAAAGATCTGACAGAAATGTTAGTAAAGAACCAAAATCGTCTCTTTCAGTCGAAGGCAAATTGTTTTTAGTCAACTCAAACTTGAAATCTTTTCTTTCAGTCGAAGCAAAGACTTTTAGTCCAAGCCAAGACTTTCAGTCGAAGGCAAACTATTTTTAATCAACTCAAGTTTTAAATCTTTTCTTTCAGTCGAAGCTGTGACTTTCAGTCGAAGCAAAGTTTTTCAGTCGAAGGCAAAAACTTTCAGTCGAAGCTAAGACTTTCAGTGGAAGCCAAGACTTTTAGTCGAAGCTAAGACTTTCAGTCGAAGCCAAGACTTTTAGTCGAAGTCAAAATGTTTTAGTCAAATCCTTCCTGTTTAGCTTTCCCTTCTTAACGACTCTCTATCTCTTATTTGTATAAATAGGGGATCTGTGAAAGCATTTACTACTTTTACTCGCATGAACTTTTTTACTCTTCAATAACTCTCTCATCTAAATCTCTTATTCTCTTTTATTCTTTATTGAGTGAGTTTACTTTTGAGAAAGTTCTTTGTAAGCTTCTTGGTTTGGTTCTTGAAAGAATATAGATCTTCCCACCTAAGAAGGCTTAGTCTTAAATTTTCATTGTAACATCTGCTCAAGAAGGAGCTTGTTTATTGTATTCAAAGTGTAAATCTCTTTTCATTTGTAATTAGTTGGAAACCTTGGAAGGGTTTCGAAAATTGTACTGCGGTATGTGCTAGCACCTGAAGCTAGCTGGTTTAGTGAAAGGCTCGAGTAGGTCTCCCTTGTGTGGAGTGCTCGAGGACTGGACGTAGGCTGGTGGGGCAGAACCAGTATAAATTTATGTGTTAAATCTGTTATCATTATATCTATCATTACATTCTAATCTCATTTTTAAATTTATACTCAAAAATGTAAATCACCTATTCACCCCCCCCCCCCTCTAGGTGTATTGAGGGACCTACATTGCTTATCCTGTTTTAAATTAGTTTTCATTCAAAGCAAACATTTCCAGTCAAAGCAAAAAAAATTCATTCGATGGAAAACTTTCCATTCAAAGAAAAATGTTTTCATCCGAAAGGAGAACTTTCCAGTCGAAGCAAAATGTTTTCATCCGAAGCAAAACCTTTCAGTCGAAGCAAAAACTTTCCAGGCGAAGCTAAATGTTTTCATCCGAAGCAAAACCTTTCAGTGGAAGCAAACTTTTTTCAGTTGGAGCAAAAGTTTTCTATCGAAGTAAAAGTTTCCATTCAAAGCAAAGAAGTTTCATTCGACTGAATCTTTCAGCAGCTTCAAAATATCTCAGCTCTTCCACTTTATTCGAAAAAATCTTGGATTCATTCGACCGTTATCTTCAGAGATGTTTTTCAACCATTTCCTTTGACTGATTTTATTCATTCATTCGAATGAATCTCTGCATTATCCCTTTATCTACTTTTCAACGGTCATATTTCTTCTTGGTATAAAAGGGAGACTTACAGAATTTATTACCCACTTTTCTGATCTTTGAAAAATCTCTCTTAGTCTTCTCAAAAAGACTCCTCATCTTACTCATGCTTTGATATACCATTCTTTGAGATATTGTATAGCAAGCTTCTTGGTTCAGTTCTTTTAAGGTTTCAGATCTTTCCACCTAAGAAAGCTTAGCTTTGTTTTTTTCATTGTAATATTTACTCATAAAAAAGTTTGTACTGTATTTCAATTAAATCTTCTTTTTACTTGTAATCGTTGGAAATCTTGAAGGATTTCGGATCTGTACTGTGGTTTAAGCTAGCACTCGAAGCTAGCTGTTTAGTAAAAGGCTCGAGTAGGTCTCCCTTGCGTGGAGTGCTCGGGGACTGGACGTAGGTAGGTGGGGCTGAACCAGTATAAATTCTTGTGTTGATTTGTATTTATTGTTTCTGTTACTACATTATAAGTTAAGCTTTTAAATTTCTGCTTAAAGCTGTAAACACCTATTCACACCCCCCGCCCCCTTGTAGGTGCGTTTAGGGAGTTACAAATGGTATCAGAGCCGTGTGCTTTGTTATTCCTTCCAGACCTAACGGTTAAGAGTTAAAGATCCAAATATGGAAGAAGGTTCAGCAACTACTCGACCACCCCTATTGAAGAATGATAATTACAACTACTAGAAAAATCGGATGAGAAATTTCTTGAGGCGAGATACTCATGTATGGTACATTGTGGAAAATGGCCCAATTATCCCTATGAAGGATGGCCTAGACGGAACCAATCATTTACAAGGGAATTCTTGTGACGACCCGAGTCACCAATCATTTAATTCAATATCACCAACACAATTACAACAATATCCCATCACATTACAAGCCCTAAAATAGGTTACAAAGATTTCTAAAACTCCAAAACTGCATGTCCCACCCACATCCCCGCTTGCATGTGCTCATCTAATTAATCATCTGTACTGGAAAGGTAAATGATGGGGCATGAGCCGGGTAGCCCAGTAAGTGGAATAATCATAGAACTATAAGATCACAATCAAGCATGTTAAACAATTCAGGATCAGTCAAAATATTTGACAATCAAAGCGTCAACACAGCCGTGGCTTAGTAACCCGAACACTTAGTAAACCAATTCTGTCGCGCTCCCAAAACGAGAGGCCGCGAATAACATCAAACTTCATTAAATACCATTACAGTTCTAAAGATAACGGTATAGACCGAGCAACTAAATCCTTTAAGATAAAATATCTCCACAAACAAAGGTCTATGACAATTCGTTCTCAAAATAATTTCACTACAAAACGATTACGAAACCCAGCCGTGAAACAATATACACAAAAGTAATTCTATCAAATTACCCATATCAGGGTAAAGCTCTCAAAATGAAATACATTAAACAATTTTGCACATAAGATCAATACGCTAATTTCAAAATCCATACACGACCTTAAATCAAGACCGAAACACGTCGATGACATAACCATTAAAAAGGAATAGCAAAGCATCTACGATACCACAAACACAATTATCTAAATCTCAATCTTATTTATCTCAAAAAGGTCCAAGAGTTAAATACTATCCTTTCAAAAACTTAACTAAAAATCTTCCTCATCAAAATCCACCAAAACCAAATAATATGACCAAGACTACTATTCAATACAATTTTCAAGTCTCAAATCCAACTAACTCACTTTCGAGTAGAGTTCTAAAATGTTTTACATTGCTCAAAGATACAAACAAAACTAAATGCTCTAATTTCCCCCAAACATGTCACGCCCAAAATTGCGTCCGATACCTGTGGTAAAGGACAAAACAAACGAGTAGGGGGTGAGCTCGAATAGCCCAGTAAGTGGAAAACAAAATGGGAAGCAAATACGATGATTCCTAGTCCAAAACAAAACAAAATATTTGACGAACAAATGATAGCAATTGACCACGATGCCAATAAGGTGAATCAAATATGCGAAATGATCATAAGGTGGTCCAAAGAACCCAAACTAAATACAAGCCCGCAAGTACGAAAATGAGTAACCATATTTTACTCTCAAATACCAAAGCAAACGTCATTAAGCATTTAACCCAAAACACATCTCAATTATATGTCGGGTACGCTTCAAACATGTGATGACTATGATGGTCATAAGACCCAAACATACAAACATCAAACGTGTGCTCCAGAGCGTACTAGGAGGCTTCGGCTCTCTAGTATAACAAACATATGTCCAAAGTACCCTCTCAATTTGAGAGTTGTTCAGCATAGTCAATGTCAATCTTAAATTGACGGTCACACGAATTCAATGATGTGCATCATCAGGCACAAACGAAAAGGGGTAAACAATGTTCTAAACAGAGGGCAAAAGTGGTATAATTCAAATACAAACCAATATGGATCAACCAGCTTGATGAACATAAACATTCGAATTTCAAAAATACCTTTCCACAACAAAAACGACGATAAAATCCCTTACACAACAAGCTTGATCAAAAATTCAATAATTTTTCAGATTTAAAGAGGGAAACCCAAGCCAAAATCAAAAGATAGAACCCCTTACAAAACAAGATTGATCAACTCCAACAACTCTTTTTCAAATTTAAAGAGGCAACCCATACCATAGCAAAAAGTTTACAATTCCTTACCACAGCAAGAACGTTCAAACCCTTACCTTAATCAATTCTTTGAGAAATACTTATCATTGAGCTCCACCTTAGAACGCCCGAACTTTCCAAGCATTCTCTCTCTATCTCTCTCTCCCCACCGCAAGGGAAAAAAGATACAATTAATGTTGAAAAATAAATAACAACGTAGCATAAAAGAATAGTGATATGGAATTTCCCTTACCTAAAGCACGAAGAATCCACTTATACAATTGCTCCCAATCAGGCCCTATGATTCCTTTTTCATAACCGCATCTAATCATTTTCTCTCACTCTTTAGTTGTCAATCTACTGATGAAAGTCAAAGATAAAGTAATTTGCAAAGATCAAAGGCCTATTTATAGAAATTTCTAGGAAGCATGAGGGGGATACAAACACGAGGTGGTAAAACAAGGTCGTGCCACCTAACAAACACGACAATGTTAACCAAAGCACGACAAGGCTCAAAGCATGACGTAGCGATACAAGGTTCTGCCACCTAGCAAGCACGACAAGGCTAAGTAAAGCACGACGAGGCCTGAAACACGAGGTGGCAAGACAGGGTTATGCCACCTAACAAGTACGACAAGGCTCGAAGCACGACATGTCACGATACAATGTTGACACGTCACAAGCACGTCGATGATAGGTAGCATGAGGTGTCGATGAGAGAAGTAATCAACGCTGACTCCTCAATAAGCACAAGGTGTCACAATTGCATGATGACACCTAACAAGCATGATAATGTCAATCCCAATTTTCACTTAAAATCATCATCATTTTTCCCTCAACCAACCAGTAATATTTGAGCACCTCTAAAATTTTGGGGTGTGACATTCTTCACTCCTTAAAAGAATTTCGTCCGCGAAATTCACCAACCTTAAATATGAATCAACAGCTTCAAAATTTAGCTCATAATTATTCCAAGGCCAAGGAACCTATCCTGGCTTACACTAACCTAAGCAATTCAAGCCTAGGTATCGCTCTGATAGCAACTGTGACGACCCGAGTCAATCACCCGATTTAATATTTTTCAACAAAATCACAACGCAATTCTGTCAAATTACAAGACTTAAGTTGCTTACATTTATATCTTCACACAAGTACATGTAATCCCAATCATTGTGACGATTCTAGTCGCCGATGACGTAATTTGACATTTTCACCCTCGATTAGGGGAAACCCTTAGAATATAGCCTAACGGGCCTTAACAGATGTGACGACCTGAGTCAATCACCCAATTCAATATTTTCCAACCAAATCACAATGCAATCCCAATCAGATTACAAGACTTAAGTGGCTGACATTATATCTTCACACAAGTACAGGTAATTCCAATCATTGTGATGATTCAAGCCGCTGATGACGTAATTCGGCATTTTCCAACACAACTACAACTCAATCCTAATCAGATTACAAGTCCTAACAAAGAAGTTTCAAAGATTTCTAAAACTCCAAACTGCATGTCCCGCTCACATCCCCGCTTGCATATGCTCACCAAAATAATCATCAACAATATATCAACCATCCTTTACAATGAAAGGATGTAACATGCTAATGTGCATGCAAACAGATTATTTTATAGACGTAATTGTTGTAATCTTCATTTACTTGCACCATAAAACTTAGCTATCAAATATTTTGTCACTTTCATCATGTAACGTCATCTTCATAACATCTTGAACATGTAATATAATCATTTATATTCAGCAAATTAGTTCAATTATAGAACTTAACAAACATGTCCAAAATCATATTTTAACCATGTCTAGTTTGACATAATTCCATAATTTACACGTATTGTAACCTATTTAACGTCTTTCATAATCTCCTATATGTTAAACATGAATATATTAACTTATTAACAAGTATCTAACAAGTATTCAAAAGTTTGATAAAGAATTCATACTAAAAGAATTACGCTAACATAGCATATATCAATATTCATGCCTTAAAAGTCCATTAAAAAGCTTTAACTATCTTACCTTAAAGAAAAGATGAAAGAACCAAATTTTTAGATTCGCAACACCTTCAAAATACTCCTTAAAACACGTTCAAAACACTGTTTGAAACTCATAGAAACTTTCTAAATCAACTGATTAAGGTTCCCTTTAAAAAAAACAAGCCTTAATTCTAGATTTTGTGAGGTTTTTAGTTGCTTTTCTTGCATTTTTCTCTAAAAAACGAGGTAAGATAATTTAAGCATGTCAATTAGGTCTTTTAAATCAAATTAGAAGAAAATAGGAGGTGTCAAGTGGGAGGTGAAGAGGTGGAAAAGTCAAGCAAAACGAGGCTTTAAGCACGAGGTGCCAAGACACAGCTGTGCCACCTAGCAAGCACAACAAAGCTCAAAGCACGAGGTGCAAGACACGGTTGTGCCACCTAGCAAGCACAACAAGGCTCAAGCATGACGAGGCTTGAACCATGATATGTCGCGATAGTATGTTGACACGTCATAAGCACGAGGTGGCACAATTCTTTGCAAAAAGCGAAACAATTCACAGGTAATCCAGTCAACAACCGGTTACTCCTAGCTGAAGGTTTCACCATTTTTTGTTTCTAACTCTTCTAAAAAATATAGTTGGTCATTCGAAGTGATCATTTAAAGTTTCTAAACGTCAAATACTATTTTTCATTTCTAGCACTTCATCCACATTCTTAGAAAATTTACTGAATTCAAGGTGTTTAACATTTAAACATGCATTCAAATATGTTATCATGCATAGTTCATCATAACCATTTTCACATAAAGAGATTTATCTAATCATACTTAAATATGTAATCAAAGCATATAGAATGTTGGGGTCTCACACCCTTCGCTCCCTAAAAGAATTTGGTCCCCAAATTCATAACTTAAACTTATCAAATAGGTGAGGATAATCTCTTCGCATATCCTCTTTTTCCCCTGTGGCTTCTTCCACTTCATGATTTTGCCACAAAAATTTAACATAACAGAATGCTTTTGTTCCTCAAAACTTTCACGTCAAAAGCTAAAATCTGTACTAGCAACTCTTCATATGACAAATCCGATTGGATCGATATCGGCTTAGGGCTTATCACACGAGATGGGTCAGGGTTATACTTCCGCAACATAGAAACATGGAACACATCATGTACTCCTTCCAAAGATACAGGTAAGGCAACTCTGTATACCAAATTCGCAACACGATCTAATATTTCATAAAGGCCAATATATCTCGGTGACAACTTTCTTTTCTTTCCAAATTGCTTTATTCCTTTGAATGATGACACCTTAAGAAATACAAAATCTCCCACTAAAAATTCCAACTCTCTTCGTCTGTTATCAACATAACTTTTCTGTCAGCTTTGAGCAGTCAAAATCTTTTGCCGAATTTGCTGAATCTTTTAAGTGGTCTCATGAACTATCTGTGGCCCAATTAAACTCTTTTCTTCAACTTCACTCCAACAAATTGGTGAGCGAAGCTTTCGTCCATATAGAACTTCATATGGTGTCATACTGATACTAGCATGATAACTATTATTATAAGCAAATTCAATCAATGCTAGATGTTGATCCCAACTTCTTTTGAAATCTATCACACAACGACTGACTCTAGCTATAGGATGTGACAGAATTCCCTGGGAGAAATCCTCCCAGTGCTCCAAACTGCATGCCCATCCCACATCCCCGCTTGCATATGCTCACCAAAATAATCATCAACAATATATCAACCATCCCTTAGAATGAAAGGATGTAACATGCTCATGTGCAAGCAAACAGATCATTTTATACACGTAATTGTTGTAATATTCATTTACTTGCACCGTAAAAACTTAGCTATCAAATATTTAGTCACTTTCATCATGTAATGTCATCTTCATAACATCTTGAACATGTAATATAATCAATTATATTCAGCAAATTAGTTCAATTATAGAACTTAACAAACATGTCCAAAATCATATTTTAACCATGTCTACTTTGACATAAATCTATAATTCACACGTACCATAACCTATTTCACATCTTCCATAATCTCCAATATGTTAAAGATAAATAGATTCACTTATTAACCAGTCTATAACAAGTATTCAGAAGTTTGACAAAGAATTCAAACGAAAAGAATTACGCTAACATAGCATATATCCATATTCATGTCTTAAAAGCCCATTAAAAAAGCTTTAACTATCTTACTTTAAAGAAGAGACGAAAGAACCAAATTTTTAGATTTGAAACACCTTCAAAATACTCCTCAAAACACTGTTTGAAGCTCATAGAAATTTTCTAAATCAACTGATTAATGTTACCTTTAAAAAACAAGCCTTAATTCTTGATTTTGTGAGGTTTCTGGTTGCTTTTCTTGCATTTTTCTCTCAAAAATGAGGTAAGGGAATTGAAGCATGTCAATTAGGTCTTTTAAATACAACCTTGCAAGCACAACAATGCTCGAAGCACGACATGTTGCGATACAATGTTGACACGTCACAAGCACGATGATGATAGGTAGCACGAGGTGTCGATCAAAGAAGTAATCAACATTGACTCCTCAATAAGCATGAGGTGTCACAATTGCATGATGAAACTAATAAGCATGATAATGTCAATCCCAATTGTCACTTAAAATCATCATCATTTTTTCCTCAACCAACCAGTAATATTTGAGAACCTCTAAAATTTTGGGGTATGACAATTCTCAAAGTGGATGCTCATGAGTTATACCTCTTCTCTATGGATGATAGAGCGAAGAACACTATAAGTTGTGGTCTCACACATAAATGAGTATAATTGACTCTCAGTATGTGAAACAACGAGAGAGATGTGGAGACTGCTAGAGGTGACTCATGAAGGTACTAATCAGGTAAAGTACAGGTGTCAAAAGGTCAGGCTTGGGCCGGCCCAGCCCAGCCCAGGCCCAGAGGGCCAAAAAAAGGCCCGGCCATTTAGGGTTTCGGGCCTTAAAAACCGGGCCGGGCCCAAATCTAGCAAATGGAGGCCCTGTCCAGGCCCAAGCCCTTAGGGCCGACACAGGCCCTTTTTTTTTTTTTAATTTTCTTTTTGTGCTTCAAACATATTAATTCACGAAATAAATGAAATTGATAGGCCCTAAATCATTCAATATTTCTATCGTGACAAATGAAGTGCCTTAGAGCTCTGCTTTTAATCTATTTGAGAATATTGATTTGCAACAAAGAGTAACTTTGTTCGTAAAAAGACAATCTTTTCACAGGAAAAAATATAACTTTTAGTCATGAAGGTTTTTTATTTTCTAAACTCAACAATGGATACCTAAAAAACATTTTTCCAATGATAACTCTAAAAATTTTCACTCAAATATACCACTAGCTTTGCATTTTCATAGTATTAAATATCTCATTAGAAACATGCATCATTAGACCACTTTTACCATTTCTGTGCTTTCTAGAGTTATGTTCTCAATTTTTATTACCTAATTGTGTTGTTTCTAGTTCCTAGACAAACAAATCTATATTTTCTCTTCATAATTCCATGAAACTAATACAGAGGAGCCTTGCAAGTAAAAGTAGATAAAGAAGTAGGAACCATCATCATAAGCTGAAAAAAAATGTGCATGTCCAAAACGTTAAATAAAAAGAGAAAAATATGAGGTAGAGAGAGAATGAGGCACGAGAAAAAAGGGAAAAGAAAAAAATGTAAGTAACACAAAATGGTTTAGGGCCAGATTTAAGGCTAAAGGGCTGGGCCAGAATAGGGCCGAAAAGAGGGCCAGATTTAGGGCCAAAGTGCCGGACCAGAATAGAGCCAAAAAGAGGGCCAGAACCAGGCCGAGGGCCAGGCCTGACCCGGGCCGGGCCAAATTTGGAAAATATTAGGCCTGGCCCAAGGCCCTACGCGTTAGGGCCAGCACTATTCACCTTTAGGGCTGGGCCGGCCCGCGGGTGGCCTGACCCTTTTGACATCTCTAAGGTAAAGGAGACTAAGATTAACATGCTAGTCCAGCAATACGAGGCCTTCAAGATGAACGAAAATGAGTCCATCAATGAGATGTATTTTAGATTCATTCTCATTATAAATGGACTCAAGCTCTTAGGAAAAATGTACCCAAAAAAGGAGATCGTTAAAAAAGTCCTCATATCTCTTCCCAAGAGATAGGAAGCTAAATCACAGCCATCGAAGAAGCCACCAAAGACTGGAATGTGCTGAAGTTGAAAGAGTTGGTTGGATCTCTAATGACTCATGAAATCACGATGAAGATTTATGATGAGGAAGAGACCACTTCAAAGAAAAAGAATCTAGCTCTCAAGTTGAGGCCTCTCATGAACCTGTAGAGAGCAGCAATGACTCTGATCTAGACATGGCATTCATCGCTCGTAAGTTCAAGAAGCTCTTTGCAAACAGGAGAGATGGAAAGATCAGAAGGAGTCAGGCAATCCAATCACAACAAAGAAACAATGGTGATTCGAGTTCAAGAGAAAATCATGACGCTTATTATGAATGCGGCAGAATTGGAGACATCGAGAAGTACTGGCCGCAGCTCAAGAATAAATCAACAAGCAGCAGCAGCCGAGACACAAAAGAAAAGAAATTCAATCTCTGAAAAGCTCTGCTGACTTGGGATGATTCTGACTAAAGTGATAAAGAGATGAGCAACAATGATAATATAGGTCAATTATGCTTTATGGCGAAGGATGGTCACTTAGATGAGGTAATTCCTTTTGCTAATCTTGATCATTATGAGCTTGAGTTAGCTTTTCTTGAAATGAGTGAATAACATAAAAAGTTAAAACTCAAAATTTTTGCCCTGAAAAAGAAGGCCCTCTCTTTGGTCAACACTGTTGAGGAGTTAGCTAGTGAAAAGGAAGAGCTAGATGAAAAGGTTGAGTTTTATATCACAAAAATGCTTCTTTAAAAAATGATCTGACTGCTTTTGAAAAGGAAAACTCTGATTTGTCTTTAGAAATGTAGTATCTTAAAAGCATAAAACCCCCTGTAGAAAACAAGCATTTGAAGTCTCAACTGGAAAAAGTTTCAACACAAAAGGGTAATTAGAAAAAGAGATCGAAGATCTGAATCTTACGCTTTCAAAATTTACACAAGGAAGAGAAAATCTGGATATACTTTTAGGACGACAAAAGTGTGTTTTTTGAAAAAAGTGGGATTGGTTATGATCCTTCTAAGAAGCAAAAGGATTATAAAAATTTCTTTGGAAATAATCTAGCTTTCTGCTCACTATTCACACTCTGTATAGCTTGTAATAAGAAGGGGCACTTAACGAAAAATTGTCCGCATAAAGGCAGTAGAGGTCAACATTCTATTTTTGTTTATGGTAGAGAAAATCAAGTTTGGGTACCGAAATCTTGTTTAGATAATCTTCCAGGACCCAAGAAAATATGGGTACCAAAAGGATCAAAACCAAAATCTCTTGTAGGTATGCATGAAAGCAAAGGTAGATCCAAATAAATGGATCCTCGACAGTGGATGCTCAAGGCCCATGACAGGTGATCGCTCATTATTTTCCCATATCACTCCAAAGGATGGTGGCCTTATTCCCTTTGGAGACAACTCAAATGGTAAATTTATTGGTAAAGGTAAAGTTGGTAACAACACTATCTCCATTGCTAATGTGTCTTTAGTTTATGGTTTGAAGTTTAATTTGATCAGTATTGGTCAAATAATCGATAGTGGGCACAAAGTATGTTTTGAAGGTGATACTACCTAATTCGTCATGCCTCAGATGAAGGTACTTTGATTGGTAAGTGAGACAGTAATATCTATACTCTTTCTTTTGAAGGGTTTGATTCTTCTCGAGAAGTTTGCCTTTCCATTGAACAAAATAATATTTAGTTGTGGCATCGTACGTAGATTAGGTCATGTGCATATGGATCTAATCAAGAAACTACTCTCGAAAGAACTTGTTAGAGGCTTATCGAAGTTGCAATTTGTCAAGGATAAGTTTTCAGTGCCTGTCAATACGGCAAACAATCAAAACCTCTTTTCATGGCCAAAATATTGTTTCTACCTCTCGTCCTCATCAACTTCTTCATTTATATCTTTTTGGCCCCACAAGAAATGCTAGCCTTGGTGAAAACTTTTATGCCTTCGTCACTGTTGGCAATTTTTCTAGATGCACCTAGGTTCTTTGTCTAACTTATTAGGATGAAGCTTTCAAAAAATTCTTTAGCCTTGTAAAGCTTCAAGAAAATGAGAAGGAGTTGAAACTTGTGAAAATCCGAAGTGATCATGGTGGCGAGTTTGAAAAAGATTTTATAGCTTTTTTGTGATCAAAATGGCATTGCTCATGAATTTTCTACTCCTCGAACTCCAAAACAACAAAAATGGGGTAGTAGAGAGAAAGAACCGTACTCTTTAAGAGATGGCTAGAAAAATGCTTCTTGAAAACTCTTTGCCAAAATATTTTTGGGCCGAAGCTGTTAGCACTTCTTTTTATGTACCGAACAAGGTTCTCATCAGACTCATTCTTGATAAAACTCCTTACGAACTTTTTCAAACTGAAAACCAAAAATTGATTATTTCAAGGTTTTCAATTGCAAGTGCTTTATCTTGAACAATCGGGAGAACTTGGGCAAGTTTGATGCAAAATCTGACTAGGATATCTTTCTTGGCTAATCCATGAAGAGTAGAGCATATAGAGTTTATAGTGTAGGACTCTTGCTGTTGAAAAATTGATGCATGTTGTTTTTGAAGAATCTATATTGAAAATCCAAGTAAGCATGTAGGTGATGATAGCAAGGACCATCCCCTCAACTTTAACAAGTTAGATATCTCTTCAAATGAAGGGGGGAGATTAACTTCATCCGAACAAAAAAGTACTGAAATTCAACCACTTCCAAAGAGCTAGAGATACTCCTTTAGCCACCCAAAATAGCAAGTAATAGGTATTGTTGAATGTGGAGTTACTACACGATCTTCGGTAAATCTCTTATGTGCTGATTATGCCTTTGTTTCTCAAATTGAGCCTAAAAATATTCACACGGCTCTCAAAGATGATGGGTGAATCCTTGCCATGCAAGATTAATTGAATCAATTTGAAACAAGTGATGTTTGGTCTCTAGTCCCCCGTCCTATTCAACAAGGTTAAAGAATTTTTCAAAAGCTTCATCCTTATGAGTTAGAAAAATAACCCAGGTGTATCTTGAAAAATCGTTAACAATGACGAAAGCATAAAATTTTCCACCTAGGCTAGCGTTTCTTGTAGGGCCAAAAAGATCTTAAATGAAGAAGTTGAAAAGGACGGGAGGTGGAAGCGCGGTAGCTTAATACGGTCGACTGCAATGGAACGCAATCAATTGGAATGATCGGCAGTAGCCTGTTACAGTCGAATGAAATGGTATACCGTCGACTACAATGAAGGACATTTGAATTTACAACGGGTACTTTGGGAATATAGTCGCCTGCAATTGTTCAATACTGTTGACAACGTTTACCATTTGGCACATTTACTACGCTGCCTACTTTCGAATGGCTACATTTATTCCCACACCTATATAAATTGATTTTGGGCATAGTTCTGAACCATCCATTGCATTCAAAACCCTCTTATCTTGGAAATAGTCAAATGTCAAGGAAATTATTCAATCTCTCTTTTTTTCATTGTTTTCTCATTCAATCCAAGAGAGCATTCATTGTGAGCTTACATTTGAGAGATATACAATTTCATACGTCATCAATACACTCATCTCTCTTGTTCTAGAGCTCAAACTTGTACTCATCAACTTATTGAGAGTTAATCCTTGTACACGATATTTCATCTGAAGTTTCTTGTATCAAAGCTTGGGGAGTTGTCAAGCTTTGAAGCTTTAGGATTGTCAAAACTTGTTCTTGATGTGGGTATAGCATTAAGAGATTGTTAGAGGTGTTGTCTTGACCCATAAGAAAGACCATTCTAATGGATTCTATGGCCTTTCGAGGGAATTCCTTAAAGGTGTGGACATAGGCTTGAGGGTACTTCAATTTGAACCATCTACATCTCAATTGTCAAGTATCTCTAAACCCATCTTTCTTTACGTTATTGCTTTATTCTTGTTCTGAGATTGGTTAGGTGTCTTACTTGAGATGTTGTATTTGAGTTATCTAAGAGTTGATCCAAGTTTCTCAAAGTTGGTTTTGATTGATTATTAATCTTTTAAAGTAGTTTTAAAACTTTATCCCCCCCCCCCCCGCGGGGTAATTTATTGGTTTCACATCTTATTCCTCGTAGAGATTTAACATGCACTTTCAATTCATTGGCCCAAAATCAATGTTGGTTCACCACCCTCTGTTTCAAAGAAATTCAACCTTCATCGATCAAAAACACCTTTTGTGCATGATAATCCAAATTCAATTACAATTACTCATGATTAAGCTTCTCCCATGCAAAAGTGACGTCATAAATCTTAAATTAATTGTAACCAAGGGTAAGAAATATTACATTTCAACTGATAATACTCAATTTCACTAAAACCACCATAACTCCCCCTTTCTCCCCCCTCCAGGGGGGTACCATCTTTTATTCCTCAAAGCTAGAGTTAAAGAGCTCCATAATCTCATATTCCAAATCTACAAAGTCGAAAACTTGTCAAAATTAATATGGTGATTTTCAGAGATGGAATGACATATGAAAATTTTATGGAAGTTTAAGTGATGCCTCCTAGGATAAATCTAAATCTATATGAAATGAGGTGATCACCCTTCTACTCATAGTAGACAATGAGCAACAAAATACTGTATACATTGCCCCTTCAGATCATTATGTCTTACATTCTACGTATATGAAGGAGATCTCAAACACCAATTGACTATCTTTCTTGTATTTGATAAATTGGTTTAAAATAAAATCCTGAGGATAACTTTTTCTTTTAGAATAAGGTTTTAAAGTAAAATCCTAGGGAAGAGCCTACCAATCAGTACATTGTACCGAATGGTTCACCTAAGTGTCCCAGCCGGTAGAGGTTAATTGCATGCTTTATTGTTACTGGTGGTGGCTAGGGTTTCATCTTATTCTTTTTGTGCAGCTTTTCAGCTGTCCTAGGCACTTAGGCTTCTATATAAACAATGCCCAGGCAACCCCTAAACAATTTGAAGAACCCTGTATATGTATACATTGTTCCTATTTTCTAATGCTTTTCTATTATGGGAGGAAAAGAAATTGTGATACACTCCGCCTTACATATATTTATACACACAATTGTTCTTGCATTCTCTTGCATTGTGGGTACATCCAAACCGGCAACTAGACAAACCAAATTCAATGGTGTACTTTTCCACCGATCTAGGCCTCCATACAAATTACACCCAGGACCCACAAGAAACATTGAAGACCCATGTATACATAGAGGTTATCCTTATTTCTGTCGAGGGAGGAAAATAATTATGATCCCCTCCTCCATATTCTTACACTTGTTCTTGCAGTCTCCTGCTTTGTGGATAAGCCAAACTGGTGACTAGGCAGTCCAAATCCAATGGTCTTCTATACCATCCTTTTTAGTTAGACTAGATTAAAACCCTTCCCTACAACCAAATTCTAGTCTTTCAATAGTAAAAGTAGTTTTTCAATGCTCAAGCGGATATAGTTTAATTGATATACTATTTTCACAAAACTAATTACCAGAATTTACTAACCTCAGATAGGGTCAAAAGTATGAACTTTTCATCCTGATTATTAGTCTGATCTAGTATGTTGCCAATTCAATCCTAGTTGTTGAGTTCAGACCGATAATTAGGTAACTTAGGGCTTGTTCTTATTCTTACTTTTTCAATAAAATTCAGTAAAAAGAGGAAAAAATAAGTATAGACCTACTTAGGGTATGATGACGTGCCTAACACCTTGCCATCACATGAATTAATCCCCAAATTTTACTTTAGAGTTTCTCATATTGGATGAATTAATTGGTGATCCAAGAGTCAAAGCTAAACTTTCTTGTTAATTATCTTTGATTAATCTGAAAAATAAAATAGCAACTCGAAAGACAAGATGTTGTCAAATGCATGTTGTCATAGTTGTCAATGAAGACTTTCAACTCTCATATTAATAAGATGAGATTAAGTTTGTCTATTCCAATTGGATCAGTGCTAGTGGGAGTTTGTATGAATTCAACCCTTTGAACCAGTCTTTTCTTTTAGTATCTTGATCCAATGGTTTACTGAAAAATAAAATAGCAACTCGAAAGAAAAGATTTTTTGGATGCACGTTGTCATAGTTGTCAATGAAGACTTTCAACTCTCATATTAATGGTTTTCAGCAATTGAGCTCTTAACATGAGCTTTATTACGGACTTTTTACTTCAAATAGAACATGAACCTAGAAGTTTAACGAATAGAGTTAGGTGGAATATCAATGACAATAGGCTTTGCATTACGTGTAAATTAACAACATAAAGTTAGAGCAATACCTCTTGAATGTATACGGCCATTGATATTGCACAGGCCCACCCATTTTAGCTTCATACGCCAAGTGAATATGCAAATGCTCTATTGAATTAAATAATGACGGTGAGACGATTTTCTCGAGCTTGCAGATTGTCAACACAATGTTCTTCTCAAGCACCTCTATGGTACTCACCCGGATTGTAGAAGAATAGATATCTCGAAAGAAATGAGATAATTCAGTTAAAGTCTCGCATCCAACCCATATTAACAGTCCCCAGAAAGCAATAGGAATGAGTCTTTCCATAAATACGTGATAGTCGTGACTCTTCATCTCTTGAAACTTACATTCTGATACATTGTAGTAATGAGATATGTTCGATGCATACCCATCCAGAAGCTTCAAATTCTTTACCCACTGACAAATTTTCTCCATCTGTTTCTTGTCTAGACAGTAAAGTGCTTTTGGCAGTATCGTCCTCCCACTGATTGTCCGAGGATGCAGTTCACGACGTACACCCAACTGTTTTAGATCCTTTCTCGCTTTAAGGTAATCTTTCGATTCTCCCTTGACATTCATCACTGTGTTGAACACATTATCGAAAATATTTTTCTCAATATGCATCACATTTATGTTGTTTTGGATAATGAGTATCCTCTAGTAGGCTAACTCCTAGAAAATACAATGTTTCCTCTAGTTATGCTCTTTCCCGTATCCTGAAATCTTCTGATCTTGCACATCCTTGCCGTTTGGTATGTCAGTATCAAGTGCCTTCAGGTGCGTGAGCACTTCTTCACCAGATGGATAGTCTAGTGTGATAACCTCACGCTCTATTGTCCCGTCGAATTTACCTTTCTGCCTACGAAACTGATGTTTGGGTGGCAAAAGCTTTCGATGACATCCGAACCACGAGGGCTTTAAGGTATGACCAGATTCATGCCCATATAAGTAGGGCATGCTAACTTTCCATTTGTGCTCCACCCCACACGTCATTCTCAATGCAGAAAAATCATGTATGGTCTATATCAAAGCAGCCCTTATCTGAAAGTTCTATTTAAAGGATGCATTATAAGTTTTGCCTCCATGATCTCATAGTTGTTTGAGTTAATCAATCAATGGCCTTAAATACACATATGCATGGCCCTGGAATAAGCAACAACAAAAACATGTACATGCCTGGTGGAAGGTTGTATGGGACAATAATAATAGGTCATGTGGAGTAAGGCGTGCTAGATTGCCGAAAAGGGTTGAACCCATCAGTTGCCAAACCAAGTCTAACATTTTGAACATCCTGAGCTTTGCTTGGATGCCTGCGGTCAAACACCTTCCATGCCTCTCCATTAGCCGAGTGTGTTAGCACATCGGCATCGTTGCTACGAGTCTCACAGTGACCCCTCATATCTTCAGCCATATTGGAGGAGTGGTACATCCTCTGAAACATTGGGATAACAGGAAAACATCGCAATACCTTCCGTGCAATATTGATGCCAAGGAAAGTGGGTTCGTAGTCGACGTGGAGGTGCCACAAGGAATGCAGTCTGACTCAGATGCCAAGTATGTTGATGTGAGACACAGTAAGGGCTGAGCAAGGGCAGAGACTAAGGGATTCCCAAACAGAGCCTGAGGGTGGCAGTGCTGCGAGGGCGATGGCGCAGGATGAATATACGACGACAGTCACAGTCTGATGCTTAGGTCCGAAGTCAGGGTCTTGTATGTTTCTCTCTCTAAGATTCTAGAGTGAGAAAGAGAAAGTGTTCTAAAAATGTTCAAAAACCTCTAAATGAATTCTCAAGACCTATATTTATAGAGGTTGAGATGGTGATGTCATCACGCGACACGTGGCGCTCCCCGCGAGTGACACGTCACCGAGGGGTCCACAGCTGCCGGTGTTCCACGAACTGTCGAATCGTATATTCACCCGGCCTGCCCCGCGCAGCGTCACTCTGTCTGTCTGGAAAGACTGGCTCCCACAGCTTCGGTGTGGCCAAAGAACCCCCTTGATCTAGCCTCCAATCCAAGCCCTTGTGGAGTCCCACAGGCCTGGCAGCGGTGGGGAAGACCCGACGCCCAACTGCCAGGCGGACTAGGCGCGATGCCCTCCGAAGACCTGCTCCCGTCTCGGAGTGACCCGGGGGTCATAGTCCATAGGGGTGTCGATGCAAGCCCCAGTGCCGTAGGATGTAGGCCAGTCACGTAGGCACCCTGACGGAGACAGTGTCCCGGAGGAGTCACCTATCCCGCTGCAAAGGGTCCTCGTGCAGAAGCACTACGAACGGAGCCCCCCGGAATGAAGACGGCGATGGCTTTGTGGTAACGAGCCCATCCCGTGGCGGCAATGACTTTGTGGTAACGAGTTCATCCCACTATGAGGGGTCCTTGTGCCGAAGCACTACGAACGGAGCCCCCCGTGATTATGACGGCGATGGCTTTGTGGTAAAAAGCCCATCCCGTGGTGGCGATGACTTTGTGGTAATGAGTCCATCCCGCTGCGAAGGTTCCTCGTGCCGGAGCACTACGAACGGAGCCCCCGGAATGCTGCACACTCCGGAGAGTGGGTTGAAGCATGTTCCACGTCCATGGTAAGGGCGCATGGTGTGGTGAATAAGTGTTATGCCCGAAGGCCTGTATCATGATTGTGGCGCATGGGCACAGCGACGAACGTCGCGGAGACAATACTTGGTGCTGGAGCACATGTCATGAGAGTGGTGCGGCGACGAACGTCGTGAAGCAATACTTGGTGCCGGGGGCACATATCATGAATATGTCCCACAGGCGTGGCGACGAATGTCGCGGAGCAATACTTGGTGCCGAGGGCACGTATCATGAAGATGACCCACGGGCGCAGCGATGAACGTCGCGGAGCAATACTTGATGCCGGGGGCACGTAACATGAAGATGGCGCACGAGTGCGGCAAGAATGTCGAGGAGCAATACTTGGTGCTGGGGGCACGTATCATGAAGATGGCGCACGGGCGTGGCGACGAACGTCGCGGAGCAATACTTGATGCCGGGGGCACGTGTTATGAAAGTGGGGCGACGATGACCGTCGCGAAGCCATACTTGGTGCCGAGGCATATGTCATAAAAATGGCACATGGGCACGGCGACGAACGTCGCAGAGCATATACTTGGTGCCGGGGCACATATCATAAGAATGGCGCATGGGCGCAGCGACGAATGTCGCGGAAGAGGCGCACGGGCATGCGTCGAGTGTCCCAAAGATGGGATTTGAGCTGAGTGTACCTGTCATAACAAAATGATGAATGCAACATGTAGTAATGACAAAAGTTGGAAGTGATGGTACGCTGTCGTCAGTGACGGGTTATTCGGTTGTAGTGCGCGACTTTGGGCGACGGGCATTGCGAGAGAGGTCACGGACGACGGACGTCGCGAGGTTGATGTACGACAGACGCTGCGAGGTTGATGCACGACGGACTCGCGAGGCTGATGCACGATGGACGTCACGAGGTTGGTGCACGACAGACGTCGCGAGGTTGGTGCATGACGGACGTCCCGAGGTTGGTGCACGACAGACGTCTGTAAACATCGCGGAGGTGCAAAGATTTGAGAAAACAAGTACGCGCGGGAGGGGAGGCCATAGGCCAAGGATTGGGGGAATGCTAAGGCCACCACCCCTAGGGAGGCCGAGGCTGACCCCTTGGTGAGGCTGAGGCCGACCCCTTGGGAAGGCCGAGGCAGACCATAGGAGGTGGCCAAGGCCAATGGTCAACTCCCATGAAGGGAGGCCAAGGCCACTCCCCCTTTGGGTGTAATTTGGGCATGCCGACGGAAGGTGTTTTGATGGGCAATGACAAATCTGAAAGTTGCATTGCAACGAGCGTGTCGACGTGAAACGTACCCACATGACGAACAAGGTGCCAAAGTCACATACGAAGTGTATGAAGTAATCAAAGTACGAAAGGGACTTTATGCGAAGAATGAACAACCGGGGGGAAAGGCCAAGGCCACCACCCCTGGGGAGGCCGAGGCCGACCCCTTGGTAAGGCCAAGGCTGACCCTAGGGGGTGGCCAAGGCCAATGGCCAACTCCCATGAAGGGAGGCCAAGGCCACTCCCCCTTTGGGTGAAATTCGGGCGTGCCGACGGAAGGTGTTTTGATGGGCAATGACAAATCCAAAAGTTGCATTGCGACGAGCGTGTCGACGTGAAACATACTCACATGACGAACAAGGTGCCAAAGTCACATACGAAGTGTATGAAGCAATCAAAGTGTGAAAGGGACTTTGCGCGATGAGTGAACAACCGGGGGGAAAGGCCAAGGTCAACACCCCATGGAGGCCAAGGCCGACCCCATGGCCTTGGGGGAGGCCTTGGCCGACCCCATGGGGTTGGCCAAGGCCTATGCCCTTGACCCCGTCGGTCCGGTTGCGCCAACGGTTGATGTTTTTGGTGGAAAGGTGCTCAGGTGGTTGCGGCGCGACGAACGTGGTACTGTTAGTCACGGTAGCATGAAATAATTGGTGACTGAGTCGCGCGTGAGGCGTGTGAGGCAAAGAATGCAAGTGACTTGGGTGCGCGCACTTTGTCCAGTTCAAAGCGTTGAATACTGTGTTTGTGCGGACGTGTCATGCACAATAGGACTCCAAGTGGACCTTTGAGTGCGACCAGAATAGGTTGGGAACAAATATTTTTCTTCTTCCATTTGTCCAGTTTATACCTCTAATGATCACATACTGGACATTGTGTCAAGTCCTTATTCTCTTTCCAGAACAATAGACAGTCGTTATTGCACGCATCTATCCAGTCATAACTCAATCCATGTTTCCTCATCATCTTTTTCACATCATAGTACAGTGGGGGGCAACTTTTCACTCTCCAGCAAAATTTCTTTGAGAAAAGTAACAAACACGTTAAATCTTTTCTCACTTAACTCGTGCTCCGATTTTGATTGTAACAACCTACTAAATGTAGACAGCCATGTGTGTTTCCAGATTCTATCCCACAACGGCTCCTCTGCGTCTCTCAACATATGATAAAACTGATTAGCCCCCTTGTTCAGCTGCTATGAACTATCATCACCTCGGTAGTCACACAATCATGCCCAACATTCATAATCATATCTCGGTAATCATGATGTGCCTTGTCCTTAACTATGAGTTAGCCAATGTACAACAGATTAATGCACCTTATTGTATTTTGAGACCGTAATCTTCTAATAAAAAAAAAGTACTCTTTGTGAGAAAGAGGTATCCGTATGAGGTTAGTTCGATCATCGGTTAACATGACCATGTTAACTCCAGGTCTAACTGTAAATAGCAAAATTAAAGATTGGGCCTTACTATAAATGGCAAAATTAAAGATTGGGCCTTACTGTGATTACACTTGGAAATTCTATGAGTTTCCCTTGTAGCCTAAATGATTGAGTTTCCCTTATACCCTCAAAGGGATTTAAGCCGAAGCACGTGTGCTCCATCTTTAATTTCCACAAAGAAAGCTTTCTTCCCCCGTGATGTTTTATGATCAATAAGACCTAAGGAAGAGATTGTGCTCACACACATAGAGACGCTAGAACAAAAGCTTGTGGGTGATCAAGGATTGTGATCAGCCTCTTCCAGCTTTCACTTGTATTGCGTTTGATACGAGAGAACACAACAAAACGTACTTCGTCCATTGTTCTTGATGTATCATAAATTGTTACCACTTTCAAGTAGTTGAGGTTCCATGCTTTCCACTTTTAACAAAATAATGAATTTTTCCTACATCTTGCGGATTAAGGCAACTCCAGCCTAACATGGATCAGTTTGACTACCCTAGCTAGCTACTAGTAGACTGCCCTTCTACATAAATCAACAAATGGGTCCAGTGCATATGAATAAAGCTTAGGAGAAACAATTTTTAATGAGATAAAGCTGGTTCAACGCATGTTAGGTAAGATAAACGTTATTATTCAAAACGATTTGTCTTGAAAAGACTAAAGTTTACGTTCTTATTCATTAGATTTGCGGTGGCAGCAGCCAGATGACATTCCATATCAGCACATTCATCAATCAAGTTGAGGTCTGAGTACAAATTATAGCGAGTACCAAGGATATAAAATAGCACATCTATCCAACACGTAAGGAAGATAAATACATACATATAGGCTAATCCTCGTTAATCTTAATCCACTTAGGATCAATGTATACGAGCCTAGTTGTCACTAATCAATCTTTGTGACTAATTGTCATCTCTCTCTCTCTCTCAAAATACATGCATTTGATGTATCCCGATGATTGTAATTTTCAGGATCATTGTATTTGTGCCTAACTATGTCATATCTCTCTCTCTCTCTCTCTCTCTCTCTAGAAGTACACTTTTTCTCTGTTACAATCTTTGGATAGTTTAAGCATATATCTCTAGTCTCTCCAGGGACACTAGGGAAGAAGAAAGAAAAAGAAGCTGCATAAACAAATAATGAAAAGCAACTTCAAACAAAGAATACGACCAACTCACCAACCATTGAAAAGTTTTTTTCTTTAGACAATCCGCTTGTCAATGGGAAGAAAAAATGACGTACTTCTCTGTCCCTGCCCTTTCTTTCCTTTGGAAAAATAAAATCATAAGTATTAGAAGAGTTTTTTAGGAGTCGCTTGTCAAAGGAGGTGGTATCGGGTCATACATAATTTGTAGTTGCTGATTGTTCTAGGTTGTAATTAATGTTTGTTGTCTTCGACTGGATTTTTTTAACTTTGGGTATAATGCGTTATAGTTTTTTGTAATCACTTACTTTATTATACAATTCTTCAGATTATATAGAAAAAATGGATAGCCAAAAACAAAGACAAGGCGTATATAGGACACAAATTAATATATTAATTTTCTTTACAGGAGCGTCAAAAACCGGGTTACATTAGTAGCCGCCTAGGTGTAAAATAGGAGTCACGTAACTTCCATGTAGGTGATTATCGCTCATCCAATAAAAAATCCATGAAATCCTTTCTTTACATCAACAAATGGAATGATACCTCAATTCAAAGAAAGAAAAGTGAAACCACGTACTTCGTAAAGGTACCTACTGATGATCATCCGCTTCACCATTAAATTCAAGTGCTTTGCATGCATTACGTTATCACTTTGTGTCAAATCTCGTTCAAGAAAAGTGCTCTTTTTTTACGTGCTTACTGAGAATCTTCCTCAAGGTTACACCTACCAAGCTGTTTGTTTTGAAAGCACGAGAACTTTCAGATCTTTATACTCGAGCCCGCACACAAGCACAAACACAGCGTTTATATCTAAGAAGATCATACCCTTGACCAAAATTTTTATATCTAACTTCAACCTAAACAAAAAAAATTTAATCAGTCTTATCGTTGACAAATAGTTAACATTCAATAAATAAACACTCCGCCCTACTATAATCCGAAATTCGGCTTTATCTATATTATTTAATCCACTCCACCCAAATTTCCAGCGATCGACAATTTAACTCCATTTGTATAGGTCCTTTCCTCTTGGTTTCCATGTTCAAAGTAAACTCGTTTTCCTTTATATACCTTTCATTATATGTCAAATAATCTCTTAAGCAATAGATATGTCACAAGTGCTTACGTCATGGATGCCCATCGGTAAAAGTCAAATTTTTGGCGACGGATTTTTAAATTCCATCACCAAATTTTTGGCGAAAGAGTCATAGGTAACGGACTTTTAGCGATGGGGTGTCCGTCGTTAATAGACTTTTGATATTTATTAGAAAACAAGTTATTTCTGTCTTCATCTTCTGAATGATATGAGAAAGCGAATGTTGTTTCTGGAATGAAATTTATTAGATCTTTGGATTCTATTTTGAAATCTTTATATTGTGCCCCAGTTACTACACTATATGATCTTTCTATCAAGTTCAGGAGAAATGGGGGAAAATGTGTTCCACGGCCAGAGGGTTCTAGTGCCATTGGCAGTTGGATGTCTGTCATGAAGTGTACCCGACCAGCCATAGCCTTTTAGGTTGGTTTTTTTGGTAGGTTTTGAGCAAGTCCATTGGAATGAGTGTTTAGGGTACTTATGTAACTTAAGGGAAAAATGCAATTTGCATTCACTTAAGAGAACTTTCCTATCGTAAACGAATAGATGTAAACTTTATCACAAATCTCTAGTAAAACAAAGTCCAGAAGTGGTTGAGTTTTTTCGTGGGTGGAGGCACTATTTCTTTAGAAACCTGCTAATAGAGATTCCTCTATTGTTTAAAGAGAGTACAAGTCATACAAGACTACAACTGCAAAGGGTCGAAAGTAAATTTTCACATTGTTTGGGAAATGGAAAAGAGCTTCCACAGTGGTGGCGACGTAAAGGAGCTATTGGCGCGCTAGCATTGTCGCTAACCGAGCCCAACCTTTCTTTTTGTGACAAGCTTAGAGTGTTATGAAGTGAAAGGAGCAATAATCATCGGTAGGTCGTCATGTATCTTGAAAAGCAGGTTTGCGATTACCCTCCGCAATTTAATAAGGGGGCAAAAATTATCTTAAACAAAGATTTTCTATTAATATAGAATTTATAAATTTATATATATGTAATGTGTTTGTTTTAAAGTTAAATAATTGCTAATACATCAGTAATTATATAACCGTAATGTGCTTTGAGAATTAATTGTTGGATTCAGAATTTGAATTACAGGTTCGGGTATAAAAAAAAATTAAAAAATTAATTTGACTTTTAACGACAAATTTTATGTCGCTGCTAAAAGCCTTAAATAATATTGTACATAAACACTTTTAGCAACCAAAAGGCCCGTCACTAAAGGTATTATCTACGGACGGCTAGCAGGTCTTTATTTTTGGAAATGAATTTTTAGGAATGGATATTCCATCGTAAAAGTTCGACGGTAATACGTTTAACGACAAACTTTTCCATCGCTGAATATTTCACAAAATTAACACGGACGGCTAGAAGGCCATTATTTTTGCAGACAAATTTTTAGCGATGGATATTCTGTCGTTAAAAGTTCGACGGTAATACATTTAATGACAAACTTTTTCATCGCTGAATATTTTACGAAATTAATCATTTTTGAAAAAAGAAAATAAACTAAAATAGGAAAATTATCTTTGGCGACGGAACTTCTGTCAAAATAAAATGTATATAGAGTTCTAAAGGGCACAGGAGCAGAATACAAATAGAGTAGGGGAGGGGAAGGGTGGGAGCACAAGTCTAAGAGGGGGATACGAATAAGGGACGGGATCCGCATAAATATAGGAGGGCACGGGAGGGGAAGGGCTCAGTGGTCGGCAAGATCGGGATCTGGATTTTTTCCTGATCGTCCTCAACCAGGGGGGTACTGTCATCGGGATTTGGCTCGGTATGTCTAGCAACAGTACCCTAGATGTAAAGGCACGGACGCATTAATCTCTAAAATAATCCTACTTAGTGTTTAATAATCATATGTAGTGTTTGTACCTGATCCCTTGTGAGCTAATATTTCGAAACACCTCCTCAACAATGCGATAGATATCATTCGGGTGTAACTGTCGCTCCGCGAGCGGTGTCTGCATTTATGGACGGGCAGCAGAGGGTGGGGACGCTCCTATCATTGCACGTGCAGTAGCGCTAGGCAGGTCGCGTAAGCACCCTTTCAACCTATTGACAATCCCCGGTGTATCCAGCCATCGCTTCAATCTCCTAATACATACTCGTACTCGTGGACGCTGATGGCTGTCCGAACAGCTGCCCAGACCCCTTCATATGCTCTTACGAGGCCTACAAAATAGTGATTTGACAATTAATATCATTAAGGTGACAAACATTGAATACATAGCCAAAATTTTAATTTAAACAAATTATTTTGTAACTTACACCGATCTATTGGGAAAATCTGAAACAAAGTCGCGCGCCGAATGTGCAGCGCATCGTCCTAATCTTTCTTCCTCACATATGTATGAGTGTACGTCAAATCACAGACCTCATCTGCCTCCAGGTTTGAGTGCTCAGTCACATTCTTGTGTCGGACGACGTTGTGAGGCACCGATCCCCCCTCCCTGCGTAGGATCTTTGTGCTTGATGTTCTCATTTGCACTCTCACTCTTCGCCTCCCAAGTTGGATCAGTGATCCACTATCAACCATTTGCCCCCATACATATGGTGAGATCCAAATGAGGGGGATATCCCTTCCACTCATCTATCAGGGCACCCTCGGGCAGCATCTTCCTCGCCCGCTCCCGTGCATTGTGTAGCCATTGCTAATAATTTTTGCTGATGTAGGCAAAAAATTCTGCCGCCGCAAGGCCTGCTGCTCGTGCGACTCAAATTCGAACCCCTCCTGTATGGAATCCAATTACAAAATCAGTACAATACATTTAAATATTAGGTACTAATTAAACAAATAATAACTGACAAACTCTGAAAAACCATACCAGCCACTCCTCCCACATGGTCTACCTCGTCATGGCATCATAATCCTTCCAGTACAGTAGTGGCTCAAAGAATCAGCCCTTCACAAGAATGCCTATCTTCGTTTTCGATGGACACTCCAAGATCCTGATAAAGAAATACATTAATATCATTAAATAAGTGAACCATAATAACTAGCAAAATTAAAGTGATAAATACTGCATTAAATCAAAGTTTTTTACTTACTGGCCCTCCTCAATGAGAGTAACTCTCTGTTTCCATTGGAGATTAATGCGCACCCCGCATGTCAGTCTACGGCCACGATGAGATCCTACAAAACAACGACATTAATGCAATCCAAATATAAGTCTAACATTACGACTAAACGCTAATATCAAATCTAACTGAGGTCGTCGAACCCACAAAAAAAGGAGAACGAGCATGCGGGTGGGAGGACTCAGCCTAGAGCTGGGGCTGCGACAGTGGCTGAGACTGGGGATGTGGCAGCGGCTAGGGCTGAGGGCCCTCCTGCTAGATGCATGCACTCTGTGCCTCGTCTTCAACGGGCAATACCGAGGTGGAAACCACCAGGGTGGACGCAACCCAGCGTCCACCCCGACCATGAATGGCTCGTAAGCTATCCATAACTGGCAACACAAAACTGAGGTAATTAGGGTTTAATTGTTACAATTACATTATATCAAATTAAATATAATTATAAAAATTATAACAAATCAAATTAGGGTTATTATAACAAATATAACAACTTAGGGTTCAATTACATTATAACAAATCAAATTAAATACATAACGGATGGACTATGGGGGTTGGCGGGCGCTGCGGTGGGTGGCGCGCGAAGTTAGGCCTGCGATGGATGGGCGGTAAGGCACCGAGGTAAGGGGCGGTGGGCGAGAGAGGCGAGGGATGCGCGACGGCAGAGGAGAGGGGCGGTGGGGGTGGGCGATAGAGGAGAACGGTCGTGATGGAGTTAAGATAGAGGGGGAAACTTTCGTTTTATTAGGGTTAACTTTAGCGACAGACTTTGTCGTCGCTGAAAGTAATTTTTTTAAAATTGTACTTTTAGCAACGAAAATAACCATTGCTAAAATTAGAGCAAAAATAGAACATTTGGAAAATTCTTTTACCGACGGATAATTGGTTTATTTTAATTCTATTATTATTATTATTATTATTATTATTATTATTATTACCGACGGAACATAACGACGTCCAAGTTTGTTAACGACGAAATGCTAAAGTTCGTCTGTAAAAGTTTGACTTTACCGACATACGTAATTACTTTTAGTGACGGGACATTCCATCGCTAAAAGTAATTTCCTTCACTTTCATTTTTTTTTAATTTTTTGAAATTAATTTTTAAAAATATCTTTAGCGACGGAACTTCTGTCGCCTATTATTCTGGCCTTTAATGACGGACTCTCCGTCACAAAAAAATTCGTCAGTAAATACTTTTAGCAACAGACAACTACCTTTGTCTCAGTAGAGTCTTTCAGTGGCATGTTTCAGTCCTCTTTCAGCCACCGTCGCCCGAACTCCTGGAGTGTTAACCTACCACATCACATTAGACCTTCCTCACTGATAGATACAAACTCTGCTCAAATACAACTTTCAACACATTAACCTAAATTCTCCAAACTACAAGGTTACAAAAATTTTGCATAAACTATTAAAACTTAGGTTCTTTATAGAACTACAGGCTAACAGTGCTGATCCACGTAGGGGATCACTCAAAATAATGGTGGGCACTCTAGAATCTCACGTAGTCTCTAACCCATCCCCAATCATTCTACAATTGATCAAAACCTATAGAAAGGAATCAAACGAAGGGTGAGCTTTTGAGAGCTCAGTAAGGTTGTTCAAGGACAACCAAAATTGTAAACTAACTCAAAAGTCCATTCGATGATAATTTTTCAAACGATCATAAACAGCTTGATGATTTTCAAAACAATCATAAGCAATCATAAATAGGTACCAAAACAATCATTTTAAGATCATTTTCTAAGCCATCATTTTAAAATGCAATAATGGCTTTCCAAAGGATTTTAAAACGAGTACAAATACTTCAAAGACAATATGAGGAAGGGTTTCAGATAACCACAAACAGTTTGATCACAATATGAAGAGGAATTTCAACTCAATCCCCTTCAATAAGATATCAAGACCTTCATTTCTAATCATTTTCAAAAAAATCATTAAACGATACAATGTAAACAAATTTCGAAGATGTTGAGAATAGGCATATGCAATGCCACTCAGGCAATGCATAAAAAGTGTACACCTGCATGATGTACAATAATAGCCATTCCCATCGATCAAGGAACTAGCTTGTGTTCCCCGTATGACGCATGAACAGACCATCCTTATAACGCCTCCCTCAGAACAGACCTTCAGGTCAACGTAGAAGACAACAATCATAGAATCAACAAGAAATTCAGTGTCTGACTTGTAACAAAAATGAGCATCAACATTAATTCAAATAGCCAATATTAATTAGGGATTTCAATGATAATTAAACATGATGATATCAATTCATCACTCAAAATTAAAGAATAGTCTCAAACAAATAACAAGAACAACTATGAACAGTTATCAAATTTAGGCACAAAAATTTTGAGCAAGGAATGCAAAATGTTATCGAATTTGCTCAGCATGCAATAAAAGGTGAGCATCGTAAGATTTTCAAATAATCGATTCAGGTTCAGTGTTAAGGTTTCCACGGCATTAACGTGTTGAATCAATGCATATCTCAGTGTTCGACAATAGCCATAAGCAAATCGAAAAGGTACTTACAAACACAAGTTTTTGAAATTAGGGTTCGGTTAGAATTCCTTACCCAGGGTTTAGATAGAAACCATTACTTGAAACCCTTACCTAGATCCGAAGATAAATGCTCCAACCAAAAAGTTTTTGCTTTACATAAATAGAACAATCTAATGATCCGAATACAGTCTACTCTAAATATTATAAATTCAATGCTGACTCACGCATACTCCCAGAATAAACCCCCTACCATGTAGGTAAAATTACCAAAATGCCCCTTATGTGTAAAATTACCATAAGCACCCCTCGCATACTTAAATCACCAGAACAACTCTTCCGTACCGAAAAAACTTCAAAAAACACTTAAAATACTATTTCAAGTAACCTGAAGTCATTTTTGGGGTAACAAATTTTTCAAAAAAAATTTGCTTGAAAATTTTGAACCGGTGTCTAGATCAAGCCCTCATAAGTCGGTTCTGCTAAAAATAACTATTAGCCTTGAAATGGAACAAAATTTTAGATACTAAAACATATCAATAGTATAAGGTTTTCCTCAAATTTTTAGAATAAAATAGCTTGATTTACTATGTTAAAATAATCAAGAATACTTTTCATCGATACCCTAATTTAGCATCCTTTGCGAACATAGAAAATTTTCAAAATTTTCCACAGTGTACATCTCATAAAAATAACAAAGGTCACTGTTTTAAACTTGGTCGAAATCTTAGCATAACTATTTTTAAGAAAATCACTGAATTAACTGCCTAAACCCTAGCCCTTTAGTGACACTTACAGTCACTATTCACGATTGAAACCCACACTATTTCACCTTAAATGCACACACTTCGTCTTCAACCTCACTGCACTGTTGAAACACAGACACATATACACAAAATTCTCTCTTTCTCTCTCACGCACACACACATGCACACACATTAAAACACCTAAACACACACTCTGGCATAGTCACACACACACACACACACTGCTACACATGAACACACATTAAAACACCTAAACACACACTCTGGCACATTTAAAACACACAAACACACATATATTCACCCTCACGAACGCACACCTACTGTATAAACTCAAACACACATTGTCACACACCAAAAACACTAACATACTCTCGACAGCACACACAATCACTACTACCCACCCTAATTCTGTCCTATACACACGCTAACACCACACATACACAATATACTCACATATAAACACACACACACACACACTCTTTCTCTCAAAACATACACACAGTAAACACACATTGAACACACCCACGGTCACTCTCCCCTTACCCCTACACACACTGAACACCCACATATATGCCAAAAACACACACAATCACAATCCCTAACCTACACTTAAAGCACTCAAACACATACAAAACACACTGCCTGCATAGCCATATTCATGGCTCACACACATACACTACATAATGCCTAAAACACACACTAAATATGCTCAACACACTAAAAGGGTTGAGATATTACCCAAAGGATTTCCTCTCTCTTTCTCTTTGCCCAAATTTCCCATCCCTTGTTTCTTCCTCTCTATTTCATGTTTTCTTGTTGCCGAGCTTACTGTTCTTCTATTTTCTTCTTTTTTTCCTTTAATTTTCCTTAAGATTTTTTTATCTCATATTTAACAATAACATCACATTAGTCACCAAACAAAATAGCCAGAGGTGGCACCAATTAAGAGAGTTTTCTCTAAAAAGTTGACACCTAGGTAACAAATTTCTAAAGTTGTAAAATAGCCCCCAAAAGTTTCCATATTTACAAAAATGACCTCAAATCAAAATCATTTTAACAATTTGTTGTTTACTATCTCTGAGCATTGCTCAAAATTATCACTCATTTATTTTCAGAGCACATATGATTATTTAAAACAGCTCAAAAAATACCGGATATTACAGTTCCTCAATAGTACCTGGATCTTTAGCCAAGAACAGTCCATCGCTAAAGATCCATCGAGAATAACCTTTAGCGAAAGAAGCGTCCGTTAATAAAAATATGTCATAGCTCTGTCCTTTTATACTTTTAGCGACAAAAAAATCCATCACTAAAAATATATTTCCTTAATCCTGCCAAAATATGCATCCCTATAATTCAAATCCAACCACACAATCCACAAAGCAACCTAATCCAGAATACTATAATATTTGTTTATCCATCAGTAATTATTTAATCCTAAAGCAGTAATTAATATATACATGCCAAGGTAGTCAAATTCTATTTTAAATTAACACAACACATGTACAAAATGTCATCTGATGCCAGAAAAATTCAAGCACGAAAGTCAAGTGTAAGTGCAGGAGGGGGCTAAAAAATTCAAGAAGGGAGCGAAGCCACAATGTCAGGAGGAGAGGGGAGGGCTCAGTCAAGTACATCTGGATCCTGCTCATCGTGGTCCACAGGGATGTCACCTGGATTCGGCTCAGACTGGGAAGCATTTCCTATGCATACTCATTAGTAATTGTATAAAACACTTAACCAAACGACCGATTGACTTCATAAATATTAACATATTTGTATTGATCGTCCATGACGATCCTGACCGCCTCTCGAGCAATATGACGAACATATAACATGTCTAACTACTGCTCTGTTGTCAATCTCTATGTCTGTAGAGGGGCAATAGGAGGTAGGGATGCTCCCATCACGGCATAAGCAGTCAAGTTGGTGCCATGTACACACCTTTTCTTCCTATCGATGACCCTTGGTGTATCTATCCATGTTTGTAAACCCTTCTATACTCATACCCCAGATGCTAATTACTAATCGGACCGCTTCCTGGACGTCTTCATTTCTCTGAACGTGTCCTACAAAATAATTAAGACATAGGGTTACCTTGTCAATGCTTGATCTGGAAATAGGCAATGACGACATTCAAACTTTAATTAAAATAAGTTTTTATAGACCGTATATAGGCCAGCTGAGCAACTTGGGAAATGAACTTCCCCCCCCCCCCCCCGCGCGTGCATTATCTTTAGGCACTTTCTTCTTGTGCGTTATCCACACACACGTCATCCTTATCCATCTTCGGGTGTTTAGCCGTGCTGGAGAACATCATGAGGCACTAACCCTCTTGTGTGCATAAGATCATAATCCTTTATGTTTGCCTCCCCACTCCTACTCTTGACCTCCCAAGAAGGATCAGTAATCCACCTGTCAACCATCTACCCCCATAAAGATGTCGAGATTCAATGAGGTGCACACTATTTTCACTTCTCCATCTGTGCACCCTCTGGCAGCATCCTCATTGCGCTTTCCCGTGCGTCATGTAGCTACCACTGATAATTTTGGGCAGCATCTTACTGCTCACGTAAATCTAACTCGAACCCCTTTTGCAATGCATCAAATAACACAATCAGTACGATTAATTCCATTGAACGGTACTAAACAAATATTAATAGACTCATAGTCATACCAGAAACTTTGCCCATAGCTTCTCTTTCCTCCCGATATCCCAATCCCTGAAATAGAGTAGTGGCTCAAAAAATCGACCCTTCACAAGAATGTCGATCTTCGTAGTCGCCGCACGCTCTACAATCCTGATAAAAATAACATTAATTATATGAAATAAGTGAACAGTAATAATTATCAGAATTATTAAAGTGTCAAGTGCAAGAGTGAACAATACTTACTGGCCTCCTCGATAAGAGTAATTTGTTAATTCCTCTGGGGATCGATGCGCACCCCGCTTGTGGGTCCATAGCTTCGAATAAATACTAGCAAATACTAAATTGAAATTGGTTTAAATATAAAATACAAACATTATAAGGACACGGTTTAGGATTAACAATTTAGTGGAGAGTTTGGTTTAGGGATGTATTTAGGGTTTAGTTAGGATTAATTAGGTTTAGGGTTTAAATAGGGCTTGGGGTTAAGGGTTAGGGTTTAGTTAAGGTTTAAATTTTAATTTGGGTTTAGGGTTAAATTAGGGTTTACAGTTGTTTATAGGTTTAGGGTTAGGATTTAGGATTTAATTCAGACTTAAGGTTTAAGTAGGGATAGGGTTTGGGGTTTAATTACAGTTTAGAGTTTTACTTACGGTTATGATTGTATTAAATAGGGCAGGGTTTAATTTGGGTTTAGGGTTATGGTTAGCATTAGGGTATAATCATGGTTTAGGGTGTAATCAAAATTTAAGGTTTAATTCAGGTATAGGGTTTAATTAGGGATAGGGTTTAGTGTTTTAATTACGGTTTAGGGTGTTTTTGGGTTAGGATTTAACCCATCGGTTAGGCTTTAGGTAAATTAGGGTTAGGGTTTAGGGTTTAATTATGATATAGGATTGCATTTAGGGTTAGGTTGCAGTTCCGGTTAGGGTTCAATGCTTAATTAGGGTTTATGGTTTCCTCGATCATTATTTTTAATTATCTTTTGAACTTTTTTAATTATTCATTTGAGGAGTTATTTAATTTAAATTATGTATGGAGCTAGTGTCCATCATTTTATAATTTTATCCAAGATGGTTATTGTCAGAGATAAAATAATTATATCCTATGACTAAAATAATCTAATAATTATTATAACGAATACAATTCTAACATATATTTTATTTCTAACTATCAATACCATTCGAACATATTTTTTATCAAACACATTATAACAAATAGTACTATTTGTTTCTAACACATTATACCATATTCAATCCAAACACGCTCAAATAAAAAAAGTTCTTACATATTTTTTATTTCTAACTATCAATACAATTCAAAGACATTATAACAAATACAATTCATTTAAACACATTATAGTTATTCAAAAAATATATATATACAGGTGGTTGACGGCCAACGAGGTGGTTGAGAAAAGGATTCCTCTCATCCTTATAGACAATTGCTCTACTCCAAAATGTCTGTCCTCTACGAACTATTCACTCTCGCAGAATCGACTCTTGGGAATTCACTCCTTCCAACTAAGTCGTCCGAGCATATAATAACACCTGGACGAAGGTAATTAGTA
Source organism: Escallonia herrerae (assembly GCA_033070095.1). Taxonomy (NCBI): domain Eukaryota; kingdom Viridiplantae; phylum Streptophyta; class Magnoliopsida; order Escalloniales; family Escalloniaceae; genus Escallonia; species Escallonia herrerae. Next base: position 79,524 of record JAVXUP010000954.1, on the reverse strand, counting down.
CATCCAATTGATGTATATGTACTGTTGGCTTTAGGTATTTGATATCCCAACAACCTTTGATCTTTTGTTGGGCCGACCTTTGATACACTCAGTGGGTGCAATCCCCTCTACATTGCACCAGAAGGTCAAGTTTGTGTTGAATGACATTGTTTTCACCATTATGGGACAGTCTCAGTCGCCTTAAATCAGACGGGTTGAGAAGGACATTGTTTAGGTGCCGCATGATTCTTTGGATATTTTGCTCAGTGGATTTAGGATGGATCACCCGATTCAGTGTCTCGAATACGAGAAAGTTTGTTGCGGTGAAAACTTCCACACCTTACCCCTGTAGCAGTACGATGGGAGCTTTATCAAGGAAGGAAATAGTGGACCCTTCTAATGTTTTCCAGAGCCAGTTTATAATGTTGGGACCGGGAACTAGATCAAATGATGGGAGATATGCTACGACTGTGAGTGGGTTAAGGAAGAAAAAGTGCCAGTATAAACCGAGCTTGGTGTTGAAGAAGTCTTAATTTTGATGGATTTGATAAAGCCAGAAGCAATGATAGCATGCTTCACTGATATGTTTATCTATGAACTGGATGGTCAGATCATGGACCCAACATGCCTAATCACTCAATCCCAGGGCGACACGAGAAATTGGATGATCAAGTACAGACCGCTGACTGTGGGAGAGGTTACAACACGAAGTCCTACTATCAAAGATGCTCTGGAACTCAAAGACTTGGATGCTTATATCACCATTTCCAATCTCAATATGCTTACCTAGTATGTATTTCTAGACTACTTGATTGATAATATAATTCTTGATTTCAAGTATTCCTTGGTTGCTGGTGTAGGTTATGATGAATTAATCAACTCGGTTAATGATGAGTCATGCCTAGGATATAGAAGAGAAAAATATTTAAAGGAAATGATGAAAGAAAGTAAATATCGGGAATCTAATCGTGTCAAGACAGTGTTTGAGGAAACTCTCAAAATGAACATAGGCTCCTCCGCAAGCATAAAAGAAATCAAAATAGAGGCTAGTATAGATGAAAGAGAAAGAGAAGACATAACTGCACTCCTCAGGGATTTATTGATGTATTTGCTTGATCATATAGCGACATGCCCAGTATAAACCCATCCATCGTGAAACACTGCCTGCCTATCATACCCAATGCCAAATTGGTCAAACAGAAGCTCCACAAGTTAAGACCAAAGTGTCTCTCAAGGTTAAGGAAAAGGTGGCGAAATTACTCCACATTCTCATTGAATACCCTACCTGGCTAGTTAAAATTGTGCCAGTTCACAAGCCTTTCGGTCAAGTCAGGATGTCTGTAGACTACCAAGACCTCAACCAATCTTCTTCCAAAGATGATTTCATTTTATCCATCATAGATCTAAACATAGACAACACAACTGAGCATGTTTTGGTATTTATTGTAGATTGTTTTGCCGGATATAACCAGATAAAAATGGCTCTTGAGAACTAAGAGAAGACAGCCTTCACAACCCTTTAGGGGTATTTTCGGTTACACAATGATGTCATCTGAGTTAAAAAAATGCCGGGGCTACATACCAGCAAGCCACTACCACCGTGTTCCATGACATGACCATAAGGAGGTAGAAGTGTACGTGGATGATATGATCATCAAATTGAGAAAAAGAGCAGATCATTGTATGGTGTTGACAAAATTCTTTGAGAGGTTGAGGCAATATTATGTGAGGTTGAACTCACAGAAGTGTGTATTAATAGTTACAGCTAGAAAGTTCCTAGATTTCATAGTGAGTAAATGAGGGATAAAGTTAGATCCAGCCAAAATTAAATCCATAGTTGAGATGCCACCCCCAAGATCAAAAAAGAAATTTGAGGATTTTTTTAGTATAATTCAGTACATTAGTTGGTTCATATCCCAGTTAACTCGTGATCTGTGAGAATGTGTTTAAACTATTAAAGAAGGATTCGAGCAAAGAATGGAACCCCCTATGCCATGAATCCTTCGACAAAATCAAGCAATACCTTAGCAACCCCCCAATCCTAAGCTTACCTTTACCTTGTAGCCCTTGTTACCATACCTGACCGTGACTGATACCTCAACTAGAGCAACGTTAGCCTAGCATTTGGAGAATTCATTGGTTAAGAGGGCCATATACTATGTGAGTAAGAAGTTAACCCAAGGAGAGGTGAATTATTCAACCCTCGAGAAAACATGTGTATCTCTAGTTTGGGTAACGCAAAGATTGAGACACTTCATCATGGCATATCCCATCAGGTTATTGGCCAGAATGGACCCGATGAAGTACCTGTTTGAGAAGTCTGTCTTGTCTAATCACACAGCCAAATGGCCCTTGTTGTTATTAAAGTTTGGCATTATCTATGTCATGTAAAAATCGATCAAAGAAAAGGTCGTGGCTGACATGCTAGCCAATTGTCTGACAGATGATATGAGCTGATGGGAAATGAGATTCCCAACATGAAGAGTATGCACGGTCAGATTGGAGATGAGATGCCAGTTGTACTTTCACGGGGTAACGAATAGTAAAGGTTTTGGAGTATGGATATTATTGATCTCACCCGATGGAGCTTGTTTGCCTATAGCTATCAAGCTAACTTTCAACTGTACTAACAACACCACTGAGTACAAAGCTTGTATCATCAGTTTAGGAATGGACCAAACCGAAGAGTTCGGGAGATTAGAGTATATAGAGACTTAGTGTTGATCATATACTAAATCCAGGGTATGTGGAGAATTAGAGATGAACGTCTACAAGCATATCATGCTCAATGGAGTAGACCGGTTTGAGAATATGATATTCCTACCTACCCCGATCAAAGAACAACTTTGTCGATGCCTGAGCCACACTTGCCTCAATAGTGGACATACTCGAGGGACATGAGGTAAAGCCATTTGTCATATAAAAGAGGGATCAACCAGCTTCACCCATAGAAGAAAATGGGGTAATTAAGCCTTGGTATACCGATTTACATAATCTTGTCCAAGACGAAAAATATCCTAAAGGGTGTTCCATGAAAAATTGAGGAGCTATGAGAAGGTGGGCAGCGCAGCTCATCATGTGTGACTGAAGGTTGTAGAAGAGACATTACAACAAAGAGCACCTGTTATGTGTAACCGAGAGAGGTAGTAACCGAATCATGGAAGACATACACGTAGGGGGATGTGGACCATAATGAATGGGAAAATGCTAGCAAAGAAAGTCCTCTGACGGGGATACTATTGGAGTACTATAGAGCGAAACTATGTTGAGTATGCGAAGCTATGTCACAAGTTTAAGGTGTATGCTAAGTTGCAACATCTTCCTCCCCGAGAGTTATACAGCATGACCTCCCTTTTGTCGTTCTCAGTTTGGGAAATAGATGTGGTAGGGAAGATCAGTCCCGAGGCCTCTAATGGACATGAATTCATATTGATAGCCATAGATTACTTCACGAAGAAGTGGGTGGAAGCTGCTTCATACATCATGCTCAATGGTAGAAAGGTTGCTCAGTTTATCCAGACAAACATAATCTGCCCCTAAGGAGTACCATGGGAGGTGATCTCAAATAATAAAAGTCATAGTCCTAGCCGAGGAGTATGGCATCATTCGACATCGCTAATCACCATATCGGCCATAGACCAATGGAGCCATCGAGGCTACCAATTAGAATATCAAGAGCGTGTTGAGTAAAATGACAGATTCTTGTAGGAGTTGGTCGAATAAACTCCCTTATGCCCTTGGAGGCTATAGAGACATCATTGAGAATGTCAACCGGGTCTACCCCATATTCATTACTCTACAGCATGGAAGTTGTACTCCCGGTAGAATTGGAAGTCAACTCTCTCAGGGTGTTGCTGGAGAACCAAATAGCCAAGGAAGACTGGGTGAGACACAAATTCAAAGAATTGGTGTTGACAAATGAGAAAAGGTTAAAGGCATTCTATCACATTCAGGGTTACCTTAAAAGGATTTCCCGAGCATTCAATAAGCGAGTTGAAAGGACGAAGATTGAAACAAGAAGATATAGTGTTAAAGGAAAACATTGGACAAATTTGGAGGTTGCGAGGAAAGTTGGAACCTAACTGGTCAGGTCCCTATATGATCAAACAAATCATGACTAGGGGCACAACGTTGTTAGTCGACTTAGATAGAATTAAATTGTCAAGATTAGTCAATTTAGATCGACTAAAGAAATACTATGCTTGTATGAGCTTGTAATTGAACTATGAATGACCTAATCCTCATTGACAACGTTTTCCAGTATACGCAAATTGATGTAACACATAGATAGAGGTGCATACGTAGCCTGTAAAGTTACCTCGGGCGCGGTCAAATTTTAATAAAATCTGTTATTCCACTGGCTAAAACACTGACAACATTCCAGAGAAAAATAAAAATTTTGTCAGGACGAAAACCTACGAAAGGTGGCCTAGGCAAAAGTTAGGGCGAAGAAAAAGAAAAAGGAAAAATGCTAAAAACAATTAATAAAGAAAATGCCTGTTATGACAAAAACCCTACAAAAGGCAGCTTAATCAAAGTTAGGGCAATAAAATTATAAGTCCTATCAGGAATCTATGGATATCCATCACCTTCTTTTTTATCTTTTTCATTGTCGGACTATCCTTATCATTTATAATCAAATTTCATGTCTCCAAATATTTCTTGAAAGCTGGCATTTTATCCATTTTTTCTTGGCATTTATTACCCTGCCTGTCAAACTGACCCTCGAGATAAGTATGCAAACTGTATTCCCGGTTTCGAGTAGCTTTGATAGTCAGATTCCTCTTCAGTGGCTCTCCTTAAGTAGCAAAGTAAGATGTCACCGGGGCCTATCCATGTGTAGAGACCATATCGGATTCCTGTCAGCATCAAACTTTACCTCAAACATTTAAGAACCGATCCAAGTAAGCCTAATTTCACCTTCAACCTGAGGATGACAGAAACTTTGTGTTATGCTCTGAAAAAAAAATTCCAGACTCAAACATCTCTGAACCCAACCCGATAGCAGCATGAGCTTCCTTTTTGGCATGCTCTAAAGATCTTATGTCACAGTAACAGGCAAAATTTTCTCCTCTATATTGTTAGCCGACAACCTTTGCCACTGTTGGCTCCAGTCTCAAGCAAAACTTGTATTCCATTGAACTACGTTGGTTGAGTCCTCCTGGAAGGATACGTAGGAAACCTGTAAAGGTCCAACCTCATATATGTGTGAGTCTTTGAGTCAGTGCTCGAGTCACGTGGTCTTTTTTCCATTTTTTTTCTAAAAAAATGTGTCGTTCTTCTTTTTCGGTGATGTTCACAAGTGAGCGCGCTCCATCCTTGAGGGCCTCTGTAGACACCCCATTTTTCTACGCATTTTTAGTTAAATAAATTATGGGCTTTATTTTTTATTAAATGGCATTTTAAGTTTGGCCTTGGTAATGTAGTTTAATAAATTAATTCAGTCTAATTTTATTTAATTAATTTGGTCCAGTCCAATTGTTTGGTCAAGTCTAGTTAGTTGTCAAAGTCTAGTCTATTGCATGTCAGTCCAGTCCATTGAATCAGTCCAGTCCATTTAGGTCTAGATTATCCTAATTGGTATAATTTGTGTTGATGATTTGGGAAAATAATCCATGATTCATCCTTGATATAAAGATCAAATCAATATATTCTTTTCATAAAGAAGTGACTTATCCCAAATTCGGTACATTCCATTTGTGATTTCTGAGATAATTATCGAAATTAGGGTCAAATAATGCATCAAAGTTCAAAAATTTTATTTTTATTTAATGGGCTAAACCGGGCGATTTTTGACTAACCAATCAGTTAGTTGAATTTTGTCAATATGCGATTTTATCACTTATTCTAACTTATCTCCAGCCATGCAGATTGGTATTGCCAATCTTATCAGATTCTACAACCTTGAACGCTATAAAAGGGGTCTTAGCCTTCATTTTCAAGGGTCGATCTCGGGGGTAAGTCCAGAAGTTTGTTCTCTTTAGAGCTTACATGTCATTTCTCTATGAAGTGACATCCAACAACTCTTGAAAATTTGAGCTATCCAAACTACTTTAAAAATGTCCGTTTGTTCATTACATCGTGGATTCCATGGAAAACATCCCTGAGTAGTCAAGGCCAGCTACATCGCGAGGTAATCCTTTTATTAGCTTTTCTTAGGGTAGGAATCATATAGATTGTTTCCCATTTCCCGTAGTCGCATTTCATTTCCAAACACAAAAAAAGAAGTTCTTTTCTTCATTCAAATTTGGTTCAAATTTTAGACTACTGCCCGTAGGATCAGTGTTGAATTATCGTAGTTTTGATTCTGACTAGTCCGATTAGATATGAAGGCCACTTGACTCCTGTTGTCAAGTTCAAGCCAAAATAATAAAAATTAGCTTAGGATGAATCTTGTATTTTTCGTGCTACTTGTTCTTTAGACCAAAAATCATTAAAAATAAAGTAGAGATCGAAAGGGCACGGTGGGTGCCTAATACCTTCCGATGTAACTTAGTCCCTAGACCTGTCTCTCTCGGTTTCGATAGGCTAGTTGTCCTTTTGGACACTTAAGAGTCATTTCTAGCTTTTTCTTATTTCCTTTAATTAAATAAGATGGCAACTCCATTAGAATCCTTTCAGGGATTTTTCATTGAGGTGGTACACCACAGTTAGCATTATAGTTTGATTTCTACAGTATAGGTGTTACCTTTGTATTATGCTTTCGCACCTTGGCAAACTTTGTGACAATAAGTTAATGGGCAATATCTAAACTTGGAGGATTCCTGCCAGTTTAGAAGTTAGGGTTATTACTTTAATAAGTTTATGCTTGCTTACATTTCACTTTTATATATGGAATTCATCAATATCCCGAGAATGAAGAAAAGGAAAGTTTTAGGGATGATGAAAGGACAAGATATACATATTTTTTAGTAGTAAAATTTCTTCGCTTGGGTAAGTACCCTTCCGATATGTTTAGTGCCTGATGAAGATGTTTTGTTTGTGTCTCTGGATTCTATTACGCCTAAGTGCATATCGACTCTTGAATTTGGAATTTGTCTGTGAAACCTTGTCCCCAAACATAAAAAGCAAGGATAATTCTCATTGTTGCCTTTTTTTCATTTTCGTACTTTCTGGATGCATATGATGATATAACATTCGTCCAAGGTGAACTAGGATTGGTGGAATCTACTTTCACCTTATTTATGTTAAGTTACATTATTCTTTTGTTGTTCTTATTAAGAAAATGAGGACTACATTGTTGTACTAGCTGGGAAAGGAGGTGGGTACTTGTTAGGCTTTAAGCCACCTTTTCTATCTTGTGTCTCAGATGGGCATCTAGTAGGCCTCTGAGGATTAAGCTCTAATATAATTGTTCAGAGGTCATCATTTGTAATGGATTAGAAATTAGCGTCTTGAACCTTGTCGCTTTTAAATTTTCATATTTCCTCGATCAAGACTCATGTAATCTGGACAATGGTTCGTAGATTCACTAAATTTTGGTATCGTAAGATAACTGTCATAAGAACTGGATGGGTCATGTTATCGATAAACAGCATGGTTGTAATCAACTGTTCCTATGATATTGTTCTCTTGTTATGAATTTGTATGTTCATGTGTTAAGGCTTCCTAACATGCGGTCATTGTTGTGCCTCCGGCTTTTATATAGGATCGGGGTGTAGCAATTTATGGTATTAGAGCATGGTTATGTAATTTATAATAAACAAAATTAATGTGATAATTCTCAGTCTTCTACCTATATCGTAGGTAGAAATGCCACCACGTATGATTTTTCTAACTGCACCTATGTGGGAGAATTCAAAAGTGCGCGATGGTGGTGTTCGTCAACGTAACAGCAATGACAAGAAGAATAATTTTGATGCTATTAGAGGATCAAAGCTAGATAATATGACACATATTTTTAAGCCATTGGCAAAAGGGGTGCGGTAGCTACAACAAGCAATGGTCGGCCAACAAAGTGATGATACCCATATTGATGGGGTTAAAGCATTGAAAGATTCGGGGGCACCAAAGTTTGAAAGCAACACAGATCCGATGGATGTTGACAGTTGGATACAAGGGATCGAGAAGGTGTTTACTGTGGTGTGATGTTCAAAAGCTGAAAAGGTGTGGCTGCTGGAGCAACGGAAGAATGAAAAAGATAAAAAGCCTTACACTTGGGAAATGTTTAAGGAGACATTCAGAAAGGAGTACGAACCTAAAAGTGTTCGGCTACAAAAGAAGATGGATTTTATTAGAATTGAACAAGGAAGCAAGTTGGTGGCGAAGTATGATATGGAGTTCATAGATCCATCCAAGTTTGCTCTTGAACTTATAGCAGATGAAGAGAGTCAAGCCCGGAAGTTTGGAAGTAGACTAGGGCACCAAATTAAATTTTGTTGAGGCATTTGAGATAGAAACTTATGCTACTGTGTTGAGCAAAGCTTTATGGTAGAGAAAGGACTAAATAATGCATAAAAAGATTGTGACAAGAATAAAAAGAAGAGGCAGAGTGTGAATTGGCAGTCTAACAAGCAGGATGTTCATTGCAATGATCGTAAGGCTCTTGTTAGACGTGTTCAATTTCCCAAATGTGGCAAGAACAATGCTAAGAAAGATTTTGGTTGGATTGTGAGAGAGGGTTTCCTTATGCCAGGGTCTACCGCAATAGCAAATTGTCCACAAAAGGCGGGAGCATGTTATGAGTGCTGCCACTTTGGACATAGGGCAACGAGATGCCCTCGAAAGGCAGGTACACCCATAGGTAGCTCGAGGACATTCAGTTACCAAGGCACTAACTGGGTGACAAGGCATGGGAGAGGACTAGAGACAGTCGACTCAGGGAAGAGTTTTTGCACTTACTCGCCAAGATACGAAAGTATCGAATGATGTGGTCACAGGTATATTACCATTATCTCCAGTGTATGCTTATGTGTTATTTGACTCTGAAACACTCATTTGTGTCATCTAATTTTGTGAAAAAGCATAAATAGTTGTGTAAACCTATGGGAACAAATTTGTGTGTCAATACTATAGCAGCGGGTATTCTAGTTGCTGATAGTGTTGTATACCTCGTATAGTCACATTGGACAATCACGAGTTGCCGGTAGATCTGAGAGTACTAGACATGACAAATTTCGATAACATTAAAAGGTAAGATTCAAAATTCTAGGCCAAGAACAATTTATTTTTCTTGGTAGTAAGGTTACTACCCCTCCAAAACTAATATCAACTTTGTAGATCAAAAGAATGTTAAGACAAGGTTGTAAAGCTTATTTAGCGATGGGAATGGATACTCAACAAGGTGAACGAAAGTTAGAGGATATCCCCGTGGTGAATGAATTTTCCAGATGTTTTCCCCGTTGATTTGTCAGGTATACCACTGGATAGGGAGATAGAGTTTTCCATTACTTTAGTACCTGGTACTTGCTCAATCTCCAAGGCCCCATATTGAAAGGCCCTGCTGAATTGAAGGAACTCAAGGTGCGGCTACAAGAGTTACTGGAAAAGGGCATTATCAAGCCTAGCGTCTCGCCTTGGAGAGGACCTATCCTCTTTGTTGAGAAGAATATTGGAGCATGCGACTCTGGATTGATTATATAAAAGTTAACAAAGTGATTGTTCGAAAAATATACTCTTTACCAAAGATCGACAGCTTGTTTGATCGACTGTAGGGACCAAAGGTATTCTCTAAGATTAATCTCAGGTCAGGATATCACCGACTAAAAGAAAAAAATGAGGACATCCCTGGGATGAAGTTCCAAACCAGGTTTGGTCATTATAGGTTCTTTGTCATGCCTTTCATACAAACAAATGTACCAGTAGCTTTCATGGACCTAATGAACCAGCTAATCAACTAGATCATCTTATGGTGGTCTTTATAAATGACATCCTAGATTACTCAAAAAGTGAGGCCAAACATGAGAAGCACCTCAGAAAAATGGTGCAAACATTAATGGAGAAGAAGTCGTATACGCAAAGCTGTAGAAATGTGAGTTTTGACTGGATAAAAGATTTCACTTTTGGGGCATGTCATATCTACGGAGAGGATTTCCGTAGATCTGAAGAAGATTGAGGTAGTAATGGATGGGGTCGATCGACTAATGTTTCTAAAGTTCTCAATTTTTGGGATTTGGCAGATTGTTACTGAAGATTTTCAGAGGGTTTCTCCTTCATACTATACCTTTGACTCGCTTAGCTTAGAAAATGGTCAAGTTTGAACGGGTTAAGATTTGCGAAAGCTTACAAGAACTTCAGAAAAGATTAATAATAGAACATATTATTACCATCTTGTCTAATAGCAAAGGTTATATCGACACTTCTAAGAAGGGTTTGGGTTGCATTCTAATGTAACATCATGAGGTGGAAGCCTGCGCTTCTTGTTAGCTAAAACCACATGAGCAAAATTACTTGACGCATGACTTAGAGTTGGCAGCGTTTGCTCTTATGATTTGGAGGCATCATCTCTATGGCTAGAAATGTGAGATATTTACCGACCACAAAAGTCTAAAGTATATTTTTACCAAAAAATTTAAATATGAGACAACGAAGGTGGTTAAAGTAGTTAAGGAATATGAATTATCAATTAACTACCGTCCTGGGAAAGTTAATGTCGTAGCAGATGCTTTGAGTAAAAAGTAAGGTAATTTTGCAACATTAGTTACCACTCAAAGGTACATTTTGAAGGATGAAATTGCGTGGGACAGAACCGTAATTGGCTAATCTTAGAGTTCAACCTACCTTGTTAGAAAGAAATAGGGCAGCTCAAGGTTGTGACCCTTAATTCAAGAAAATCATAAATGGAGTCGACAATAGAGTATAATCAGATTTTATTTTTTTGTCCATAAGGACGGATCTTTGAGATTTGGATCTTGCAAGAAAGCACATAATTATGGATACTCGGTATACCTAGGAAGAGAATGCTGAGAGAATTGAAAGAGATCTTTCGGTGGAATAATGTGAAGATAGAGTTTTCAGTTTGTAGCACAATCTTTGGTATGTCAACAATCAAAGTCGAAAGTCAGCAGTCAAAGTTGAATGCTAGCAACCCGTAGGGTAATTGCAACCCTTGCTTATACCTAAATGGAAATTAGAGTATGTCATTGGCCTGCCAAGGACTTGTAGCAATAATGATGCCATTTCGGTGATCGTAGATAGGTTAACTAAGTTGGCACATTTATTCAAAATAAAGGCCACTTTTTCTTTTAAAAAGCTGTCTAAGTTGTATATTAGGGATATCGTGAGGTTACATGGAGTTCCTGTCACTGTTGTGTCTGAGAAAGACCATAGATTTGTCTTGTTCTTGTGGAAAAGCTTTCATAAAGTGATGACAACTAGACTGAATGTTAGCACTATTTTTTATCCTCAAACGGAGGGTCAGACAGAAAAGAGTATTCAGACTTCAAAAGATATTTTAAGAGTTTGTGTAATTGTTTTTTGGGGTTCTTAGGATGATCATTTTCTATTGATTGAGTTTGCCTACGATAATAGTTTCAGGCTAGTATCCAGATGGCTCCATATGAAGAGCTATATGGTAGGAAATGCAAGTGTTCTATTTGTTGGGGTGACTTTAGAGAGAGGAAATTGTTAGGGCCTGAGATTGCAACAAACAGCCAACAAAGTCAAGTAGATATAGAGAAAGAAGTCTTACCATGTAGAGTAGACAAAAAAAAAGTTATGTTGGTATTAGGAGGCAGAAATTGGAGTTCCAAACTGAGATAATGACTTCTTAAAGGTGTTTCCTACCAAAGGAGTCATGATATTTGGGGTCTGTGAGAAGCTCAGTCCAAGATTCGTAGGTCCGTATGAGATTTTAAAAAAAAAGTCAAAAAATTTGCTTACATAGTTGCCTTACTGCCTTCTTTGGCAGGGTTGCATAATATTTTTCACATGTCCATGTTAAGAAAGTTAAACGTTGACCACAACCATGTGATAAAGTACAAGCCTTTACAGCTTCATGATGATTCATCTTATGAAGAACGCCCATTATGCATTATAGATTGAAAGGACTAAGTGCTTAAACATCAAGCAATCGGTTGGGTCTCTGAGACTCTCTGTTATACAACTTTTAAGTGGCCAACACTTTTGACTCTGTTACACCAAGGTGTGCATTCTCTGGAATTTCAAATTTATCTCTGAAACCTTTACTTTGGATTTAAATGCATGGATAATTGTCACTGTTGCTTTTTTCTTCAATTTTGTATTTTGTGGATGCATATGCTGATACAACATTCATACAAGGTGAACTAGGATAAGTGGAAGTTATTTTTACCTTATTTACATTAAGTTATTACTTTTTTGTTGTTATCAAAAAATGAGGACTATGGTGTTGCACTAGCTAGGAAAGGAGGTGGGTACTTGTTGGGCTTTAAGCTCACCTTTGTCATGTTGTGTCTCGCATGGGCATCTAGTAGGACATTGAGGACTAAACTCTAAAATTATTGTTCAGGGGTCATTGTGCATCGCAGATTGGAAATTAGCGTCTTAAAGATTTTTTTATCAAGACTCATGTAGTCTGGATAAAGGTTCTTCGATTCACTACATTTTCGTATCCTAACATTAGCATCATAAGAACTGCATGGGTTATGTTGTTGGTAGATAATATGTCGTAATCAAATGTTAGTTTGATATTGTTCTCTTGTTATGGATTAGTGTGTTCAAGTATTAAGGCTTCTTGACATGCGATCATTATTGTGCCTTGGGCTCTTGTACTAGGACGGGCCGTGACACATGGCATCCTTCTTTTGCTTAACTCCTTGAGACATGTTTTCCAAGAAAAAATAGTTTAAAAATAATTATACACGCTTGAAAAGACTCCCCAAGAGAGTGGCTCTCGAATGATGTATACAAGTAATTAATCACAAACTCTCTAACTACCATACAACAAACAAACAACTTACTGATTTGAAATTTTCACTATCAATGTCCTATGTTTTGTATTTGCTTACGAGATCATCCCATGATGCATTTGTTGTAGTGTTTGCATATATGATCTTATACACATCGTATAGCATGTCGAATAGCACTCTCAAAACGTAGCCCTTGTAGAAGACATCGTCCTCTGCCCACCTCTGATACTGTTTTATAGTAGTCTGCTTGGTTGCGTCACCTCCAAATTCTTCCATTGTTGACTTTGGAAATATTAAGGAATATCTTCCTTATTTGTCTATGAAAAAATTCCACTAAAAGTGGATCACACGAATTATGCGCATCATATCCCACTGATAGTGGATCACACGAATTATGCTTATCTTATCCCACAGATAATGGATCACGGGTTTTATGGCTTAGAATTAGGGATTAATTGATTCTTCTTGTGTATATAAATACATGCTCTTCTCAATGTAAAGACACATAAAACATTCAGTCAATTCTCTCTTTATGTCTTCATTTATCGCTTCTCTTTATTTTCTTAAGATGGTATCAGAGCCATCCTTCAAGTCTTTGTTTTCATTTCAAACCTTCAATCATTCCAACCCTTCAAACACCAGCAACATCAAATTCAGCATGGATCAATCAAATCCATATTTTGTTCATCATTCAGATCATCCCTGTCACTTGCTTGTACCCATCAAATTAAACGAAGCCAATTATCCATCTTGGAGTAAATCCATGATTCATTCCCTCACAGCCAAAAACAAAATTGGCTTCATCAATGGATCCATTGAGCAACCTTTAGAAAAAGATCAGCCAACAGAATACGCTTTATGGAACCAGTGCAGTAGCATGATTTTATCATGGCTTACTCACTCAGTAGAACCGGATCTAGCCAAAGGAGTCATTCATGCAAAGACCGCCTATCAAGTGTGGGAAGATTTCAAAGACCAGTTTTCACAAAAGAATGCTCCAGCTATCTACCAGATTCACAAATCATTGGCTTCTTTTTCACAAGGTACCATGACTGTCTCAACTTATTTCACGAAACTCAAAAGACCTTTGGGACGAGTTAGATACATATCGAGCACTTCCCACTTGTAACCAGATGAAAGCACATGATGAGCAAAGGGAAGAAGACCGTTTAATGCAATTTCTCATGGGTCTCCACGACACCTACAATGTTGTACGTACAAATATCCTCATGATGTTGACACTGCCTAATGTATGACAAGCCTATTCTCTTGTTATTCAAGAGGAAACATAGCGATAAATGATACCAGAATCAACTGAAAATTTTTCCATCGCAGCTGCAATTCAGAGATGTGGGAATAATTTCTCAAATAAATCCAAAGATAAGCATTGCAATAGAGAAGGTCATACAATTGAAAGTTGTCGCACTCTAAAATTTCATTATAAGTATTGTGATAGAAAAGGTCATACAGAGAACAGATGCAAATTTAAAAATAGGACATGGGTTTCCAACAACACAGGAGGCCAAGGTAATCGACACAACACTTCACAACAGCGGCAACATGGGTCTCAAGGAAATGCAATCAATTCATTTCATGTTGCTAATGCAACAGATTCTTCTCAATCTACACATGGGGTCCATTCGGATGACACCAATAGTTCACCCAAGCTTTCCACAGATCAACTTCAACAACTTGCTCATGCCTAGTTTATGATGACTCCAAATTAGAAGTATCCTAGTAATAACGATGCTTATGAAAATACTGCAGGTCTGTCTCTTTTTCAAAACGCTTCAATTAGTTCTGTATTTACTAAGTGTTGGATTTTGGATAGCAGAGCCACTGGGTCATATTGCTTCCGATCCTAAGCTTTTCACTCAAACGAATTTCTCATCAATACCCTCTATCAATTTACCCATGGGGTCATCTGCCTCAATCAATTCCATTGGCACCATACCCTTTAACTCAGATATCACATTAGACAACGTTTTATGTGTTCTTTTTTTTCGTTTAAATTTGATGTCCATTAGCAAACTCATCAATGATATAAATTGTTGTGCCATTTTGTTTCCTTCCTTTTGTGCTTTGTAGGACTTGGCTACGGGAAAGATGATTGGCTTGGGTAAGCAGCATGGTGTGTCTCTATTACATGTCCCCACTACAATAGGGACATGTTTCTCATCAAGTTTCACAACCCTCAAATTTGTGGCATATGCATCTAGGACATCCATTACCATTTCGTCTAAGATTAATTGCTCCACTATTGTCTTCTCATAATATATGTTTTGATAATAATTGTGTTGTTAAACATACTCGACTTCCATTTCCTTCAAGCACTATATCAACTCGTGCTCTATTTGATTTGTTGCATTGTGATATATGGGGCCCTGACAAAGTACCCACTCATTCAAGGGCTCGCTTTTTTCTTACAATTGTGGATGATTTTACAAGGTGCACATGGTTATTTCTTATGCAATGCAAGTCAGAAACTCAAAAAATTTTACAGTCTTTAATTGCATTTGCTATAACTCAATTCCATGTCTTAGTCAAACCAATCAGAGTAGATAATGTCAAAGAATTCTTGTCCATGCAAAAAAAAAAATTCACTCTCATGGTATTGAATATCAACACACTTATGTTTTAACTCCATAACAAAATGGGGTAGTTGAACACAAGCATCGCCATATTCTAACTATTTCACGTGCACTACGCTTTCACTCCACTTGCCCCTTACCTTTTGGGGAGAATGTGTATTGACAGCTATCTACCATATCAACCGATTGCCAACCCCATTGTTATCTTTTAAGTCACCTTTTGAATTATTGTAGAGCCAACCCCATTGTTCTCTTTCAAGTCACCTTTTGAATTATTGTAGAGCCAACCCCATTGTTATCTTTCAAGTCACCTTTTGAATTATTGTAGAATCATCCACCATCATTTGATCACTTAAAAGTCTTTGGTTGTTTGTATTACGCAACTGTTCTTCATCCCACACATAAATTTGATTCCCGTGCCAAATGTTGCGTATTTGTTGGGTATCCTACATGTCAAAAGGTTTCAAACTTTATGATTTGGCAACTAAAACATTTTTTTTTAGTCGTGATGTCAAATTTTCTGAAACTATCTTTCTTTTTATGTCGGCTACACATCCAACTTCCACATTGCCCCTTTTTTCTCCCGATTTCATGGACAATTGGCAATCTTTACCATCGTTGCCTACAAAATTCTTCTCTTCCCAACCTCAACCCACTGAGCCAGCAACCATACATGAATCTACATCCTCCATACAATCTCCCTTAGCTGAACCCACAACCACAGAGGATATTTCTCTCAATCCTACCCAACCTCTTATATCCTCGCCTCCAGCCCAATCCACTGAACCTATTTCAACCTCTTCAGATTCTATTATTCTTTCCTCTCCTCCCATACACCAATCCCTTCTGCCCAAGCAACCTCCAGCATGGCATAGAGACTATATACTGTCAGCACAAGTCAATCCTACTTCCACAGTGCCAAGTTCTATGCCAAGTACTCGATATCCTCTTTCTCACTTTCTTTCCTACTCTCGTATCTCTTCTGTCCATAGTACTTTTTTAGCCAACATTACAGGTGATACTGAGCCTCAGTCATATGCTCTCAAGCTATCCTTGATCCACATTGGCAACAAGCAATGAATGCAGAATTAGAAGCATTGTAACAAAATAAGACTTGGAGTTTGGTTCAACTTCATGATGGTCATAAACCTATTGACTGTAAATGGGTTTATAAAACCAAATACAAATCTGATGGCACAATTGAGCGTTATAAGGCTTGCCTTGTCACAAAGGGATATACTCAAGTTGAAGGAACGATTATCAGGAAACATTTTCTCCTACAACAAAACTCACTACACTTTGCTGTCTTCTCACTATTATTTCTGCTTGGCATTGGTTCGCCTACCAATTAGATGTTCAAAATGCTTTTCTTCATGGTGACTTGCAAGAAGAAGTGTATATGGAACCTCCACTTGGTTTTTGCCGACAGGGGGAGAACATTGTATGTCGGCTCCACAAATCCCTTTATGGCCTTAAACAAGCATCAAGAAATTGATTTCTCACATTTTTAGAGACCATTCAGAGGGCAGGTTATCAACAATCAAAGGCTGATTATTCTCTTTTCACCAAAGCTAAAGGTACTTTATTCACTGCGATCCTCATCTATGTTGACGATATACTTCTCACTAGAAATGATCTTCAAGAAGTTGCACGTCTTAAAAAATTTCTTCTCAAACGCTTCCACATCAAACATCTTGGAGACTTAAAACTTTTTGGGTATTGAATTCTCTCATTCAAAGAAAGGCATTTTCATGTCTTAAAGAAAATGTGCACTAGATATTTTACAAGATTCAGGACTTCCAAGTGCACGCCCCAACAAATTTCCAATGGATCCAAATTTGAAGCTCACTCCTACAGATAGAATTTTATTGAGTGATCCACCTAAATATAGAAGACTAGTTGGCAGACTGATTTATTTTACAGTCACAAGGCCTGACATAGTCTATTCTGTTTGAATGTTAAGTCAATTCATGCATGAGCCTCGTAAACCTCATTAGGATGCAGCCATACGAATCCTTAAATACATCAAAGGTAATCCTGGTCAAGGTTTACTATTGATTTAGATTGGGGAGGTTGTCGTACCACAAGGAGGTCGATCAGTCACAAGATATTGCATTTTCCTTGGAAATTCGCGTCACTCATGAAAATACAAGAAACAAGCTAATGATTCTAGATCATCGACAGAAGCAAACTATATAGCTGTGGCAAATATTTGTTTAGAGCTAACTTAGCTACGTTATATTCTACAAGATCTAAGAGTTCCACAGGTAGCTCCCACACGATTATTTTGTGACAAACAAGCAGCTTTGCACATTGCAGCGAATCTTGTTTTTCATGAGCTCACAAAGCACATTGAAATAGATTGTCACATTGTTCAAGAAAAACTATAAGCCAGAATGTTCAAACCGTCATATGTGCCTACTCACTTTCAGTCAGCACGTGTCTTTACAACAGGATTGGGAAAAGATCAATTCGAGACACTACGTAACAAGTTGGGACTTCATGATATTCACTCTCCAACTTGAGGGGAAGTGTTAAGGAATATCTTCCTTATTTCCGTGTGACAAAATTCCACTAAAAGTGGATCACACGAATTATGCTTATCATATCCCACTGATAGTGGATCACATACGAATTTTATGGCTTAGAATTAGGGATTAATTTCTTCTCAATGTAAAGACACACAGAAAACATTCAGTCAATGTTTTCTTTATGTCTTCATTTATCTCTTCTCTTTATTTTCTTAAGAAGGAAAATCAGAACATGTGCAATCTTCAAGGGCAAGGAACAATTACATCAGATTGTTCTAACGCCTGAAAAAGGAGCCATCGCATTCACCGTTTTGCTAATGTCATTAATCACGGGCATCTTTGTAGCACTCTTCATTGTTGTGATTTTCTATCTTAAGATTATTAGAAAAAATCACAATATGATGGACAATGCCTAACTCAAATGTTGTGCTCTTTTTCTTTAAGACAGTATTTGCCCCCCTTATCAAACTGCACAGGGTAACAGGAAATCTGCCTCCCAAGATAAACCAGACAACTTACTGATGATTATTGCAGACTAATCATCAAATAGCAATTTTTAGAGATAAAAAAGTATAGAGAATGAACAGGGAAAATATGTTGCTATCAGACCATGTTTATAATGCACTAACAGATGTTGTGAACAGATGCAAATAGTTTTGACAATTAAATGGCTCAGCATATGTCATTTAACAGTCATAAAAAACTGAGAGACACCATGAAAAGGTGTCATTCGAATTTAAACAAATTGAAAAGGTTTGTTGCAATTCCAACAGTCAGACATTTTTGCTTCATAACAGTCTGAATTTCTCACAAAAAGGAAGGCATGGCTCAGGGCGACGATGCGCAAGTGTCAATTGTGCCTTTACATCGCAGGGGACATGAGCGTGTGCTGTGTGAACAAATGGCCATACATACTTTGTGTTACTAAAACAACATAACACACGGCGACTTATATACCTACAGCCTGTCCATTTCGCAAGCAATGTGGGAATCTACATTTTCACCTTTTGCATTCCTTATTGACTCCATACTTTGAGACGCTATATCTCCCTAAACACTTAATGAAATTTAGTGATCTTTTTAGACTTGCCCTTTTTGGCGTAAAATTTAGGAACCCGGCTAGAGATGTCAAACGGGCCGGGCGGCCTGCGGCCCAGCCCGAAAAAAGCCCGGGCCAGCCCGGCCCGTTCATGAACAGGGCTGGCCCGGAGGAATTGGGCTTAGGGCCTGGGCTTGGACCAGGCCAAAAAATTCTGGGGAAAAGCCCGGGCCCGGCCCTGGCCCGGTTCCGGCCCCACCTGTTTGAATTTTTTTGTTTTTCCTCCCCTTTCTCTCCCCCTTTTCCTCCAACGGATATATTCTCTCAAAATTCTACTTTTACCCCCCCCCAACAGCAATATAACGGCTAGTTATGTGTTCAGATTTTATTAATAAAGATCACCAAGAAGAGTAAGAAAAGATTTAACATATAGCAAAAAATAAAATGAGAGACAAATAAATATATCTATACATACATACATATATATGAATATTACATATAATGAAATAAAATGATAAAAATTAGATTTGTCAAAATTTGAAAATTGGACATGCCTAAAGATGAAATTTAAAATTGAATAACAAGAAAATTAAAAAAAAAGGGCCCAGGTCGGCCCAAGCCCGGCCCTAGAAATTGGGCCTAGGGCCAGGGCCTGGACCGGGCTTAGCATTTCTCCTCAGTCGGCCCGGCCCGGATGGCTGCGGCCCTGGCCCGGCCCGGTTTCACTTCAAGCCCGATGGGCCCGGGCCGGGCGGCCCAAGCCCGGCCCGTTTGACATCTCTAAACCCGGCCCAAAGACCAATTATTGGAAAATCTCCAACTAAGTGCATTCTTGTCTGAAAAGAGTTAGTGACGGTAACGCTTTGAACTATGCTTAACATACTCCACCTCTTAAAGTCAAGCTTTAGTACTTTTATATTAATTTTTTCCATTGAAATTATCAGAATCGAATGTATATGATTCATGGTTACGGGGATCCGAACTCTGAACCTTGAGGTTGTTCCTCAAAGGTAAAGCCACTTCACTCTCCCCATGACTTGCACTTTTTCTAGAGTTAATGAAGTCATTTGCAATTTTAAAAAGGAGGGCTCACTGAGGGGTTTTTTTTTTTTTGGATTAACAAAAGCTTGAAGATATCAAATATAAAAGGACCAAAAAAAAATTGCTCCAATTCTGGTTGGTCCCCACAAAAAATCATAGGTAAAGGCTATCGGTTGCATTTTTCTACCGTCACTAATTGGCGATTAAATTAAATTTTGAAAAACAACCATTAAAAATGTGTAGCAAAAGATATTCTCATTTCTAAATGAGAGGTGGGAGAAGCAAAAAGCTTTGCATGATGATACGCATACTTGCTTCTTTAGTACGGCTCGAGCCACACCAAGCCAAGTCAAGCCTGCGCTCCACCGTCTCTACACGAACTGCACGTGCCACCACATGCCCTTTGTGGTCGGAAAAAACAATTTCTCTCTTTTCAAAGAAAATGTCAAGCGGCTCTCAGTCAAACGTCTTCGGATTCAAATCTTTTCTGAAACTGACCTCCTTCAGTATATATATGTAGTGCTGAGGGTCCCTAATCCCACCGGTTGCTTCAACCCACAAACGTTTTCACAATTTTGACGCTCGTTGTCCCCACCCAAAAGCACCTTTACCACCGTCCTCACATTCCCACCACTCTTCTACCTATAAATTCAGCATTCTAGTGCAGCAAAAAATGGTCACCAAGTTGATGCAGCTATCTAGAGTTTACTCGCAAGGTAATTCTAGATACGATCAACACCACCCGTAATGAGGCTTGCCATTGGAGTTGTTAGGCCTTGCAATCCACCTGTTTCAAAGCACATGGCCATCGAACACAGTGCCACTAATCATGTGGCTAAACATGGAGCCAAGCGACTAAGGCTTACAAACTCATGGAACTCACTGGGAAGTGACTCAGGCAAGTGCCGTACCGCCACCCGTATATCCAAGCTTGGGGACAGGTGGAAGGAGTATCAAGGTATCAAGAACTGGGAAGGCTTGCTGGACCCACTCGATGATGATCTACGCAGCGAGATACTGCGCTACGGCCAGTTTGTGGAGGCAGCCTACCGATGCTTCGACTTTGACACCTCGTCGCAGACATATGCCAAGAGCCGGTTCCCGAGGAACTCCATGCTGGCCCAATGCGGACTTGGCAAAAGCGGCTATAGAGTCACAAAGAACCTGCGTGCCACTTGTGGCGTCCAGCTGCCACGCTGGGTTAACGACAAGGCGTCCAGCTGGATTTTGGCGAATTCCAACTGGATTGGTTACGTCGCAGTCTGCAATGACAAGGACGAAATAGCTAGGCTAGGCCGTCGTGACGTGGTTATAGCCTTCAGGGGCACTGCCACGTGTTTGGAATGGATTGAGAATCTACGCGCCACGTTAACTTGTTTACCTCATGATATGGGTCATCAAACTCGCGAGCCAATGGTGGAAAGCGGCTTTTTGAGCATGTACACCTCAAGCACCACGAATGGTCCGAGTTTACGAGACATGGTTAAAGAAGAGATTGCTAAGATTTCCAATATGTACAACGACGAGCCACTAAGCGTTACAATTACCGGGCATAGCCTAGGCGCAGCACTTGCTACACTAACCGCTTACGATTTAACGGCCACCTGTGATCCCAGATTACTAGTGACCGTTGTGTCATTTGGGGGTCCGCGTGTAGGAAATGGAAGTTTTCGGTGCCAGCTGGAAAGGAGCGGGACCAGAATACTGCGTATTGTCAACTCAGACGATCTCATAACCAAAATGCCTGGTTTTGTAGCTAATAGTCATGATGTCGCAAACAAGCGCGATGTCCACGTTAGAGGGCTACCAAGTTGGCTGCAAAAGCGGGTGGAGGACACGCAGTGGGTATATGCTGACGTGGGGAAGGAGTTTAGGCTTAGTAGCAGTCACTCACCGTACCTCAGTAATGGAAACCTTGCGACTTGTCATGATCTCAAGACTTATCTTCACCTCGTAAACGGTTTCGTGAGCTCCACATGTCCTTTTAGAGCCACAGCAAGGAGGGTGCTCAGTAGC